>JANDEH010000012.1:13600000-14200000 GCA_024610705.1 Tetragnatha versicolor | reverse complement strand
AGGAGGGGTAGGGTAGAGGTAGGGTACACTAGGGTGGTCCTAATTTTTCAAACTCGGAATTTCTTCGGTCGCAACCCCCAACTTTTTTCCTTAAGGTATGAAATGAAAGTATACCAAATATTTTTTAAATATTTTAATATTAACACGTGCCGCAAAGCGATTGAAGTTATAGTACGGTAAAAGCGCAAGACTCCGTCACCACTCGGGAAGAAAAGCCGGCTCCGGCGCATTTTCTACCGCATGGCAGAAGACGCTGGCGGGCGTTCGTAAAAAGGCGTTATCTTCATGTATTTTGAGATAAACTTGAAAACCTCCTACACTATGGTTATTGCATATATTTTAGGGTGTAATTCATTTTTTAAGTAAATTCCAATGGAGGATTTAAGGTAAAGTGGACGAGGGTTGGGTCCAGTGTTATTCTTAAGATTTTTTTGGAGGAGTAAAAATACGCCTTGACTTTCTCAGGAGGCGTGAAATTCATTGATGAGGGGAGTGAAATACGGAAATAGCATAAATGCAAATACAGAGAAAACTTTTTCATAAAAACGCTTTCTTTTTTATTGGAAAAATGAAATGGAAAAAAAAATGAGGGTGCTATTTTGGTTTCTAACTATTATAGCATCTGTGTTAAGTATTAGTAGACAATATTAAAAATTATAAATAAAATAATATATTTAACATTAAGTATTCTTAAATGCAATATTAATTTAATATTACAAATTTGAGTAGAAAAAAATATTTTTTTAATTTCGGTGGGGCACCATGCCTTTTTAAGCAAAACCTTGATTAAATATTCAAAGCGTGAAAATACGCCTGGCTAGTTTTTGGAAGCGTATTTCCGATTTCCAATGCGTGAAATACGCTCTCAGAGGCGTTAAAAATATCACTGGTTGGGTCCAACGAGGGTTTCCCAAAGAGGGTTGGGACAAAAAACAAAACTTAAATGTCATGTTAAAAGCGATGAAAATTAGATTTTAAATGTAATTCCTCATAATTAAAAGCCTTATATAGAAATTTACTCTGAATTTTATAAGCTTAAGTTCAAATAAAATACATTTTAATTTTCTGAAATCAGTGTTAATTTATGAATTTGTGTTAAAAAAGGCCTTTGAAGATAGTGTTACTGTATCCCTTGGACCTTATGTACTACTTTTATTTAAATTTTTTCAAAAATCTTGGGGAAAACATAATTGGAAGAGACAAAGAAGAAATTCTTAAGTTTGAACTTTGAGTGCTCTTGAACACTGACCGAGGTATGGCTACAAAGATTTCTACAGTTAACTGTAGCACTTATAGAAAATCGAGAAGCAAAAACGATTAAATTTAGACAACGTTGGTGCTTTCCATCCTGCCATAGGTGGATGACTAAAGCAATTTATTGCTTAAAAATGTTTATTTTTAGAAATGAGGTTAATTTGGATAATCGAGAACTACAAGGATTAAAAGGTACGAGTATATTTATTGGATCTTGTTTGATGTGTAAATGGCTCACAAAGCCACAGTTAAATATCTGAAATTCATGCTGAGGGCCTGTTTTTCTACAGAGGAATTAATGAAAATGTCTATAACAGCATTGAAAATGATAAGTCATGGAGGGTTTCTTGATGGAGGAGACAGTTGCCTTCTTTTTCGATGCGATTGTCGCCACACATTTTCCCCACACAACAATGAGCTGCCAAAGAGTTTAAAGAGAAAGAATCCACCCATGTATCAGAGTGGTCGCAAATTAGTTATGAAAAACTGGCAGAACTCTGAGATAAATCCAGTCGATTTTGTGGCAAAATGAACCGAAAACTTTTTTCGAAGGTTTTTAAGTTATTTTCAGACTTTATTTTTAGAAATACTTTAACGTGAAACTTGTGATGATATTTATCAGGAAGGATTTAAAGTCGTCAGTAATAGTCTGTTGTAAATGATTCTGCAGAAAGGAGAATCAAGTTCATTAAGGAGTAAAACGATATTTTAACGCATAAGGAGGAGTAAATACAACACCTTTAAAAAATGATCAAAGGCTATAAAGTCAAATATTCTTCGTGTTTAAGCATTGTCTGTTAAAAAAGTATTGAAATAAATCGAATAATATATTTTAAATGAATTTTATGATTTTTCAAAGTTTTGATAATTTTGATGTTTTTTCAGATTTTCATCCCTTTTGCGGCACGTGTTAATATTTACCGATTCGAATAAAATTTTTACCAGTTACTTACTACCCCATAAGTAAAAAAATTAGGGGTTGCGACTTCAAAAATTCCGAAAAAAAAATTTTACCATTATACTTAGGACCACCCTAGGGTACACCTAGACGACTCAGAATCACCTAGGAATGGGGGGTTGGAAATGTATCCCTAGTGACCTAGGGTTTTTTATAAGCGGGCATGAGAATTTGTATAATTCCCTCTGGAAATTGACAACAAACCTTTTAAGATCGAATTATTCCATAAAACCAATTAAAGAGCTGAAATTTTAGCTCCTGAATTGGTTTTTATGTAGCAAATGCCGGAATCAAACGATTTTGCTGGTTTTTAATCCAATAAATAAAAGCTTACGTGTTAATTTCCAAAGGGAATTTTAGAACTTCCCATGCTGGCTTTTAAAAACCCCTAGCTCGTTAGGGGTGCCCCCCATTCTTAGGTGATTCTGAGTCGCCTAGGTGTGCCCTACCCCTCCTAGAAGTTATGAAACACTTATCTGAAACACCCTGGCCTGTATACAGAAATTGTAGAAGATTTTTTTTCACAGGAAAAGAAAAAACTAGAGTCTATGCAGTGAGAGCTATATTAGGAGTTCGTAGTAGGTAATTATAATACGATGACTTTTTTATTACCTAAAGGACAGTAAAAAATATCAGACGTATTAAAACAATTTTATAAAAATAAGTGCCTTTTAGACGAATTAAAAAGTTTTCAAAACTTATTTTACAGTTTAATAACTTCATTGTAAGCTACTGTCGTTAAACACACAAAAAGCTGTTAATTGAAGTTAAAGGTTGCCCCTTAGTGCATGCACGCACTCACCAGGAAATATTTTTTTTCTTAAGGGAAGAAAACAAAAAGTGTTCATTGCATTGTGCATAACATTTTTCTACTCAAATATGTTCACTTTCCTCAGGGTCTTCCTTGAGATGTTATATGGTTTCACTACGGGATATGGTCCCTCTTTAGTACCTCAAGGTGATGCCTCAAGAAGAGAAAGTATATGTCCAGCGAAATCCAGCAATTTTTTACAGGTATGGTGAAATTATTACTTCCTCTAAAGGTTAGTTAGTGTAATAGAATTACAAAATAATATTTGGGAGGCAGATTTTATCGATTTTATAAGAATTGGGCAGGTCGCTCCAGTGAACATTTTGGTTTTGATGTTCCAATATAAAAATCGATTCAATATCAAATCGATTCAAAATCGATGGATCAAAAGCTAATAATAGAATAGAGGTTTAAGTTAAGTATTTGATGTATTTGATTCTAAGCATATTATTTGTCGTAATGAAATGATGGTTTTCGTGTCGCACGAAAAGTTTTACTGATGCAAGTTTTCAAAAGTTGGCAGCTATGCATCAAGGCATACCCAATGTGTTTTCGATTATGCCATGGGGGACTCACACTCTCAACCAATTCCACATTGATTTGTGGTCTTTTCCAGGTGCCTGATCCACACGATACGGTGCGGTCCAAGACTCCGACCTCCAGTCCCACCGTCTTCCGCTACTTTTCTCGCCTTGGCAACTGGGCCGGCTGGGGAATGGGAAGTCGCTCCAAGACTCCCCTCGGAGCAGACGGACTTAAAAGATGGCAGAGTGAGTTCGATTGTAAGTGTTTGGTGTAGTCTCGCATTCCATTCAGTTATGCACACCCCTCAACCATCTTTAGCGTAGTGGAGGCATGTTCAGTAAGCATAGCGAATGTTATTTGACTCATAGAAATTGCTACACTAAATTACCTTTCCTGTCAGTGACGTCACCGATTGATCACGCCACGCCACACTTCCTAGCTACCTAATTGACGAGTCAGAGATGGTTCTAGCTCGCTCTGTCTTTTCGCCAATTAGATAGCTAGAAAGTTGGGCGTGTACTTACTCAACCCGTGACGTCACTGACAGGAAACGTTGTAATGTAGAACATTATGTTACGAGCAATGTGATAAATCGGACATTATTAATAATGCCCGAAGTGGAGGAGGGCAATGTGATAAATTCAATGAAATTTATAACTTTTCCCGCCTCCACTCTGGGCATTATTAATAATGCCCAATTAATCACTTTTTCGTAATATACATGGTGTTTCAAATGTCCGTTTCACTGCTTTTATTTGGATCCAACGTGTCCTAGGGTCACTAAAGTAGGGTCTACCCCTAGGTAAGTGACCCTGGAGAATTCATTGAGATGACTTACCTAGGGGTAGGGGTAGACATTAGTTCCGTGACCCTAGGACACGTTGGTTCCAAATAAAAGCCGTGAAACGGACTTTTGAAACACCCTGTATATATTAATGTAATTTTGGGATCAATGTATTTTTTTAACTGTTGGAGTTAAAGTTTTTATAAATAATTGACATTACCATCGCCTGACTGTGGTAAAGGGACCAAGCAAAACTCAAAAATTTGACCCTCAAAAGAAGTGTTCTAATAACTCCTTTTGAGACTTTTTGGGTTACTCCCAAAGCTCCTTGTGGAAACAGAATTTTCAAGAGACTTGCAGATTTCTAAATTTCGGGAGATTGCTAGATTTTCATTGTAAATCAGCATACTGGAGTATTATAATAAACTAAGCAGTGTCGCATCATTTATTTGTCAATGTTTAGTAAAACGAAGAGCTACTTCTCGTTGAATGAGTTAATTAAGTTACCAGTGAAATTTATTTTCGGGGAACCATCAATATAAAAAGTTAATGTTGAGATTTCATTGTGAGACTGATGGTAACTTAATTACATTTTCATAATATAATTAGCTCAATCCTTTCAACAACGTCATATATCTCAAAAGTCAACGATTTTTAGTTATGACTGTTTTTAGAAAGCCCTGAAAAAGTAGTATAGCCCTGCAAATCGCCATATCTTAAGGCTGTATAGTAAAAAATTTAATATGCTATTTAATATTTATTTTTAAGGCATTTCAATCTAATTTTAAACTTTCAAATCACTCTCCTGAAAAATAAGGTTTTTTTGAGATATGACGTTTTTGAAAGGAGTGAGCGAATGTGAACCCCCATTTGAATTACCCAAGAGCCGCCTCTGCATTTTTGTTATCAGAAAGCATGTGACATTACATCTTTTTTCCCTGTTAGGTAAAGAAAAGGAAAAAGAACGCAGACAATCGTTGGCTGTGGCAGAAGTGACATTAAGTATGTGTGCTGATGCTGGAAAAGTAGACAGAGCAAAACTCAGTCAAATAGAGGTTGGTTTTTTTAGTGTTGTGTTCCCTAGAAAATTCTGCGGTTTGCAAGAAACTGTTCACTTCAGATGTTACTTTGCTACTTAAAGAGGCAAATTTTCAAAATTTTTCTGGGGTTTTTAAAATTACGCCCCTGTATTCCTGTCAAAAATAAGACCTTGAATAGAACATTTATGAGCCAAAAAACAGGCTCAGATATCGCAATAATATTGAATAATTTTTTTTAAGTTTTTAAACATGTTAAAAGTGTTTTAAATACTTAAAATTGTATTTTTTACATCTGTATTTAATATCCAATACATTACAATGGCATTTATAAAAATAAACTATTTAATATGTTATTTATTTTCTGTTTTATTTAATAATTAAAAAAAAAGAAAAAATATCGTGTCATGGACGGCTAGGGTTCCCCGGAACTTGAACATTGTCGAAAGGGTTCCGAGAGGGTAAAAAGGTTGAGAATTGAGAAATGCTGTTCTAGGGGGCAATTTGAAATATTTCAACTAAATTATAGTTGGGAAACGTACCACTAAGTTTTATTTACTTTCCAAGAAGGGTTTTAAAAAAACTACATAGGGGCATGGACCGAAAAAGGTTGGGAAACACTGATTTAGGGTATCACGTTTCGCCACTGATAATAATAAAATAAAATAAAATGGATTTCAATACGTTACAAATTTAACATTTCTCATTTCTTTTAGTTCAACATAATTGAATTCGATATTGAGACATTTATGATTCTGATTGAGTACATACAGAGTGGATCTTGTACTCTGACATGCGAGACAATCCCAGGACTAATATGTGCAGCGGAACATTATGATCTTCCAGAGCTCTTGCAAGCTTGTTTCCATCATGCAAAACAACACTTTAGGCTTTCTGTGGTAAGACCTATTAAGCTCTTTAAAACTATTCAAAGTCACCTTAATATCAAACACAACTAAATGTGTTAATGGTCCTATTTTCTGCAATTTGTGACTTTTTTGCTGGTTTTAAATCATATTAACCTCTTTATGCGATTTTAAGAATTCTCCATAAGTGAATCGCTCTTGCTATATAATTTTAGGGAATGTTAAGGGAATTGCCTAAATTTCACATTTTTTATATTTTTTTCTAGATGATTAAATTTTATTTTAAACTTGAAATTTGGTAGAAATGTTTATTTTAGGAGTTAGAAAGCTTCAAATTTTCTTTTAAAATATTTAAAAAAAATTTTATTTAACTATTTTTCCCTTTTTTGGAAATTTCGAAAAAAAAATGGTAGCTATGATGGCACAAGTTGGCACTAAGAACAAAATGGCACTAGTTTCATGTTTTTAAGTGGAATAGTTCTAGAGTTATTAGTTGTTTTAAAGTGCAGGAAAAATAACTTTACAAAATTTCTTATGATATTAAAAAATTATTACTATCGAAAGAGGGGTGATAGAAGAATGGAACCTGGAACATGATATCTATAACTATATAAGCTTCTCTTAAAAAATCATGAACAAGATGTGATGGTTTAACCTTTGGTTTTATTTAAGTTTTTCCCTATTTTATAAAGTTAAAATTTAAAGGAGCGGAAGCGACCCCTAAATCTTCAAAAATTTAGAAATTTTGGTGGGATTTTTTTATACACAGAACAAAATAAGAGGGAGTCCCCTACAAATTTTGAAAGCTCTATCTGAAGAACGATCATCACGCTGTGACTTCTCAGTAAAGTCCCAAGTTATCACAGATTTTGGTCATAAATCACAGACATTTGTCAAATGTCTGTGATTTATGACCAAAAGTCGCTGCGACTTCCCAGTGACTTCAGGGTCTTTCCCGCGGTTCGAATCTGAAGAAGAGTTGGAGAAAATACCCCAGCCCCTCATTAATAACCTATTAAACAAACTTGAGGTAAAACAGCTACACAATCAGTCCAGGAAAACCATACTCCAATCAAAACGGATTTTCAATTAAGTATTGATAGATATTTCGCTTTTTTTCATAACCTCACAAAATGAGCATTTCCCAATTTTAATAAAAAAAATTAAGATTTCTTCCTTATAATACCTGCACGAATTTAAATGACTTGGATTTTATGAAAATTGCTTCAACAACTGAACATTTTTCATTTGCTTACCAAATAATCAATATCCTTTAATTATTTTAAGCAGAGTATTTATCACTCACAAATAAAAAAAGTTAAAGTGTACTTATAAGTTTCTTGACATTAAATGTTATTTTCTAGGTATGCACAATGCTGAATATGCTTGAGAACTATTATTGGAGGTATAACTCAGCATCAGAATTAGTTAATGCTATTTTAACGTATATCTGTTCAAGAGCTACTCAACTTTTCAGAAGAAGAGAATTTCTAGATCTTTCTGAATCTATGTTTCAAATGATTCTGGGTAGAGATTTAAATATTTCGGAAATAGCGAAGTTTCACGTAATGCTCCGATGGGCTAACTCCAAAATAGAAACGTCCAACAGAGTTGGTAAGATATTTTTAATAAGTTATTTTAAAAAGAAAATATTTTTCATACAAAATTTAAAAGTTATTATTTTGTACTTAACAATAAAAATAATTTTGTCTCCTTCCTCAACAAGATCCTAGAGAGTTGCAATGTATAATGAACAGACTAACAAGAGATTTGAAAATGTATAACATTCCTCCGCAAGACTTAATTAGGGTACGTATTATAGATGTTTTTCTCCTTAATATTCTATAGTTAGAAAAAACTGCTATCAAATTTTGCACATATTTTTTTAAAATTAAATTATTTACTACTAATAGTCCATTAATAAAAATTCAAGTGTTTTAATCCCATTTATTTATCTAAAGATTTTGCATAGTTAATAATAAGTTGGAGAAATAAATCCCACCTGAGGGAGCAATTTGGTAGAAGATTTTCTAATTGCCTCCTAGAAAATCTTATTGCCCTCTGGTGGGGCGTGCGACCCACGTTGGGAAACACTGATTTAGATCCTCTCTAATAAAACCGCAATGATTTGAAGTTTTTTTAACTTTGAAAAAAAATAGCAAATCTAACAATACTTAAAGTACTCCATTTAACCAAAAATTCTCTTATTTGCTATTGGCATTTTGTTATTGGCTATTGGCATTCCCGTATGAGCGTGAGAGTCTATTTTAATCATCAGTAAATAGTAATTAATATTGAAGAATAGTTTTTAATTTATTAATCATACTTCTTTTTTGCAAAACAGATTATTTTGCCAAGTAAGACAATCAGCAATGAGCGAATTTTAGAAACTCTATTGCATCAAGCTAATACAGGAATCTATAGGATACAGAGATCTCATATTGAAGAATGCCGTGCCACAGCTATTGCACAAAATAGTGATTTTAATTCTTGGGACATCTTAGAAACTAAAATAAGCCGAATGGAATAAAAATAAGGTCCAGCTCGTTTGGAAGGGCCTTTTAATAAAAAAGCGTTAAAGTGATAATCTCAGAAGTTTTACATGATTATTTAGTCACAGAATATTATTTTAATCACTAGGTCATATCATTGTAAAATTCAATATTTCATTTGTTATTTAACCTAAAGTTAGCTGAAAGAAGTTGTGCTATACTCTATACAAAAAAAACTTTCAGTTATCATTCATCCTTAAAATGTTATTTCAAGTACTATTCTTGAGAAAGTTTACTTTATATAATGAAACTGGTATAAGCATTTACGCATAGTATTTTTTTAGCATAATTTTTTGAAACATTTTGTGGTAATTGAAAAAGTTTTGACTGTATGAATTTTTGAAAAGTTTGAAAATACAATTTACACAAAACTAGCCCAGCAGAATTAGTACTAAGACGTTTCGATCCTCATTTGGTATAAGAAATTTCAAATCCAAATAAATCTATCCCTCTCGATTCATTCTTTAGATATTGTCTAGTATTTTTCCAATATCTACTTAATATACAGGGTGTTTCAGATTAAGTGTTTCATAACTTCTAAGGCGGATAGTAGACACCTAGACGAGTCAGAATCACATAGGTATAGGATATGATGGATCCCAGACCAAATCCCACGTAGTTAAAAATAGAGCGACACCCCCAAAAAATTATTGAAAATTTCAATTTATAGAAGAACTACTATTGGTAAAAATTAAATTTTGGTCTCAAATTTTGTGGTTTAATATGATCTTTAAAATTATCTAAAAGTTTTCACTTTAAAATTTGTTTTATTATGAAAAAAATTAAAAAACCTCAAAAAATGCGAAAATTGCCAAAACCTTAGTTTGTATTTCAAAATAATTTCTTTTGATTTGATAATCTGAAAGATGAAAGATCATAGTTGAAAACCCTATATAGGAGAAAACCACATAATTTTGAAAAAAAAACCCACACTTTTTCCAAAAAAAACCCCCTGTTTTTAATGGGTTTTATTCTAAAAACCCAACCCTTGTGGGTTTAAAAAAAACCTGGGTTTTGCCAACCCTGGTTCTTCTACAAATTGAATCAATAATTACTTCGGGGGGTCACTCCATTTTTAACTCCCTGGGATTTGATCTGGGACCCCCAAATCCTATGTGATTCTGACTCGTCTAGGTGTCTACTATCCCCCCTAGAAGTTATGAAACACTTATCTGAAACACCCTGTATTTCAAAAGTTATGCCTTTTAATTAAATTTTGATTTCAAATTCCATGTTAAAGAAAAGAAACCTTGGTAAAAAGTGCAACTGTTTTATAACAATAAAGAACTAAACCTATAAAGCAGTCTCTCTTTGAGAGTTTATGACTGTCCTCTGAACCATCGGAACATCCTTTGTTTACCAAGAACATAGGCGTAGCGTTGGGGGGGGCACGACGATCCTATGCCCTCTCACCTGGTCAACAAAGTTTTTCCGAAATTAATGAAAAAATCAAATGCCCCCCCTAAAATCAGAGAGCTGAAAACTTAAATTTTCAAGTTTCTTCATTCCAGATCTTTTGAGGTGGTATAACTGCCATTCATTTTTAATGCCGTTTAAAGTATAGAAGTTATAGTTGGGTCCAAGGGGGCAATGCCCCCCCCCTGAGAAACCTCACACCTTTTTTTTTGATAAACTTCAAATTTTTTCTAGGGGAGAACACCCAAACCCTCATTAAAAATTTTTCACCTGTTTTATGGTGTTTTCCTTAGAAAATTCTGACGCTTAGAAGAAATGGTTCTCGTTTGGGTGTTCTCCAAAAAGTTTTAAAAGGGATAACACACTATAGTTTAAAAAAATATGGGGTAGGAGTGTAGGACCCTCACGCCCCCTTGAAAATTTAGCGTATACTTATAATTTTTCCATTTTAAATTCTGTGGTTTACAAAGTTTAAAAATGAGTTGGAACTTAACTTTTAGAGGGAAATTTTTAAAACCCCCTATTTCTTTTTTCAAACTCTTTTTCTCTCGAGATCTAAAACTTTATGTATATCGTTAGAGTATAATAAATCACTCCTCATAGTTACTTATGTACTGTTTTTCTCTTAAAAATTCTGTAGAGTGTGGAGTATAAGACGCTAAACTCTAAGTGTAATCAAAAGCTATCAAATGTACAAAAATGAGTAAAAAAATTTTCTATTTGAAGGCAAAATTCGCAAAATTTTCTGGAGGAGGACTACCAGGCCCCCCTTTTTTTTTACTTAAGAGTTGTCTTAATTATTTTTTACTTAAAAACTTTTTACATACTTTAACAAAGTTTCGAATTTCATTTATGCCTGGGCAATTCCACGGGTTTTTTAAGGGACTGACGGGACTGACATTTTTTAAGAAAAACGCTTAGTACGAGGGTTGTTTTTTAATTAACTTCCGTTTTGCTCCTGTAAAAAAAGTAGTGAGAATTTCGAAATAATTTTGGTACTGGTAGATAGGTACATCCTTAAGGATCAATTTCCTACTTTACTGGAAAAAATCGGACATTTTTTCTATTATTTATCGAATTTACAAGCGCGACCCTCGAACTTATTTCCCGCCAGCCCATAGAGAATTTATCTTCCTTTAAACTCTGTTCGCATTAACATTAGACAATCGGTAGGCAGGTGATTTTTGCAGAATGCTATTGTGCATGTTTAAAACCATATGTTTTGCATCTGCCAAGTTCCAGGCATTGGGGATTCTGGAGTTACAGCCATAATTAACAAGGCAACATCGATAGATTCGCAGGAAAAGTGTGCGCTGAGGGGGAAAACGGCTGTCCGAACCGATACGAAGCTCAACGAAAAATCAAACTTTTCATGAAGCGGGATTGAAAAATTTGTGAAAAGGTACGGTAAATGGTCTTTTTAAAGGTGATTACGTTGAAAAGTAATTAAAGATGTTTGTAACCTTCCGTAATAACCTTATTTTTAATTATTCATTTGTTTTTTTATTTTTTAACTATCAAAAAGGGGAAAATTTCGAATAAGAGGATTTCTCTATGGGTTGGCGGGAAATAAGTTCGACGAGCGGGTATGTAAATTCGATAAATAATACCAAAAATGTCCGATTTTTTCCAGGAAGGAGGGAAATTGATCCTCAAGGATGTACCTATCTACCTGTAGCAAAATTATTTCAAAATTCCTACCACTTTTTTTTCAGTTGCAAAACGGAAGTTAATTAAAAAACAACCCTCGTATTTTGCTATTTTCTTCCCAAAAATAAATGATAAAAAAATACTTTCCACCCAGTTTATTGCTTTCTTGTTAGCTTAATCTAATGGAACAATTAAATTTTCAAAATATGTTTTATTGATTTTTAAAAAATTTTAAACGACATGGTAACTGACTGACATAAATGTTTCACAAATGTCAGTCAGTTACCATGTCGTTTAAAATTTTTTAAAAATCAATAAAAACATATTTTGAAAATTTAATTGTTCCATTAGATTAAGCTAACAAGAAAGCAATAAACTGGGTGGAAAGTATTTTTTTATCATTTATTTTTGGGAAGAAAATAACAAAATACTAAGCGTTTTTCTTAAAAAATGTCAGTCAGTTACCCGTGGAATTGCCCGCCTACAAAAAAAGTTGTTAAAAATGATGTTGCCACTTGCCATGAAAGTAAAGTTTCTAGTTCTTTTACCTGTGGTTACAACTGAGGTTTTTTACATCGAGAGGCCATTTATAAGGTTAAAATGCAAATTAGGTTCTTGGGAAAACTTTTCAGTTGTCCCCCCCCAAACATTTTAGGTCACGCTACGCCTATGACCAAGAAGGCTGGACTATCAAAACATGAGGGCCACAGGCACATTTTCGCTGTGGTTGCATTTTTCTATGAGCCTGAATAGTTTTATATTGCACGCGGCATTATTCAGACTGAGTTTATTTAAAGAGTAAGGGAGAGGGAGGCACATTCGTACAAATACATTGTCACTGTTTCTCTATGTAGTTAAAACATTTTGAAACAAAAACTGTTTTATTTATAAATTTACAGAATTCCTGAAATTTAGCGAAATGATTTCATGAAAACCCTTTTTATATGCATTTATCAAACATTTCTATCTTAAATCATGGTTCGAAAAATTGAGAAATTCTGTGCGAATGTGACCCAGAGGAGGGGCACACGCCTGGGGCACATTCGAATACTGCATAAATAATACAGAATCAATTTTTAGAACCTCCCAAATCTATTGCATATTAAAATTAACATTTACAGCAACCAATTAAGCTGGATATTTGGCTGTTCGACTGGACCCTGTGCTTTGAGAGTAAAAGATAGTTATTTGTAATTGAAATAGGAAAAAAATTTTTGTTTTGCATTTAATACATGCCACAATAGAATTCAAGGCAAAGTTAGATAAGTCGTTTATCCAAGTGTGCCCCATATGCGAATGTGCCCCCCTCTCCCCTAAGACATTTCGGTTAAAAACACAAAACTTTTAAAATAATTTGTATAAAAAAATAATCGTTTTGTATTAATTACTGAAAAACAAAAAGCTAAAAAGTTTAGTAATAAAAAATTCTTAATTATGTAAAACGAGTATCTACCATCGGAACAAATCTGTCAAAAGAGCACATATTACAAATGCGTCAAATATTATTGGAAAGATTTTATATGGTATAATGATTTTTAAAAAAAATTATGTAAAATTAAGTTAAACACTCACTTGCACGTTTTTTTAACAAAAATTTAATTAAATTGATCTATAGTTTCTTAACTGTTTGCGTTTACTCTCATGGATATTTATAGGAATCTTCATAAATGTGCCAATAAAGCTGAAATAATTTCTTTTAGGATTATTAATTAAATAAGCAAAACCTTTTCACTTGAAACATTTGCTTTCTGTGTTTAAGTGATAAAATTTTTGCATAGAATAGTTTTGAAGTATGATAATCATGTTTAAAAATTTGATGTAGAAACTGGTTTTGAAAGTTTGCTGAATGGCCACTTTTAAACTTTTCTAAGGTTTTCCTAAAAATTGAATTTATTTTTTATAGAAGAAAGGGATCTGAATAAGTATGTATATTAGTTACATGAAGTTTTACATAGATTACATATTTTATGTATACATTTAAAAGTAGATTAAGTTAACCTGTTCAACAATATACAGGGTGTCCAAAGATAACTGTCCAACCCCTATAACTTTTGAACACCTAGAAATATAGTCTTAAAAATAGTGTCTAGGTACGGTAAAGTGACCACTGATCATGGTATCCTATGCGACAACCTTTAATGAACCCTAGTGTCAATTTTGGGAGTTAAATTTTTTATTCAAAAAATTTTAGTTTGCTCAGTTGCTAAGTTATAGAGCAGCATCGATTTAGTAGGAAAAGACACCTTGTGCAGAAAAATACCTTGAATAAAACCCCTAAAACGCACGGTTGAATTTACGTAGTTTCTACGCCTTATAAAACGCTTCTCATGAGGCGAATGCGAGCAAATTTTGTTTATGATTTAAGAACACTTTTTAGTCATTTACCTGTCAAATGGAAATTTTTCATTTTTGCTTTAATTATGAGGAGCGTTTTAGGTCGTAAAAACTACGTAAATTCAACCTAATTGAGCGTGCGTTTTAGGGGTTTTATTCAAGGCAATTTTCTGCACAAGGTGTCTTTTCCTGCTAAATCGATGCAGCTCTACAACTTTGCAAAGGCGTAATTTAAGGAGGGGCAAGGGTAGCAGTTTGACCCCTAGAATTTTTCTGTATTGCCTTTTGCCCTCCCCTGGAATTTTGAAGCAAAACGTTAAATAATACACAAAAATTGGGGAAAACAGAATTGGACCTACAATGAGACATTTTCTCGATTTTCATCAGTCATGCCTAATTAAGAGTAGAAAAAACAAATGGTTCAAGCGGTGTTTTTGCGGAGAAATTTTTGGGTCCCAGAGAACCCTTTAGAAATACATAGTTTAGTACTTAACGGCTTGGTCCTGAGGTCCAATCAGTTTTGCCTTTTTTCAAAAAGTTGAACCTACGCCCATGCAAATTTGTAATTGAATAAATTAGCAAATCTCTAAGAGTTTTTAAAATAAAAGTTTTAGCACCAAAAATTGACGCTAAAGGACATTGAAAATTGTTGCATCGGATAGGGCATGGTATCTTTACTATACCTAGACACTACTTTTATGACTATATCCCTAAGGGCTAAGGGTTTAAAAGTTAAAGTTATCTTGAGACACCCCCTGTAAAAGAAAACCTTCCCTAAAGGTGGTAAATATTCTGTCAGTCTTCCAGAATTTACTTTTAAGGTGATATTTTCCTGTTTCTTGGTACAATCTTGGGGGAAACGTTACGTTATGGGCACGTTAATGTGTAAGGTTAGGAAGATGACTTATGTGTCATTTTTCATGGTTAAGCGTATTCACAAAAATTATAATTTACTACTTTTCCTGTAAGAAGCCATCTGTCCCTTGAAGCCATCTGAAGCCAAAATGTCCTTTTCTTATGGTGCCCTTTTAAAATTTGGATTTGAAAACCATAAAAAATATGTCCAACAGCATCTAGACTGTCAAAACTTTTTTGCAAGGTGAAATAATGACGTTTAATTAGGTACATGAAATAAAAGTTACAGGGAAATTTTTAAAAAATCCAATCGAAAATTTGGGAAAATATTTGAAGTTCATAATCTTTTCTTTCGTTTCGCAGTAACTCCAGAAGGAGCACGGGCCCCTCCCTACTAAATGGATAATAGCGAGTTGAACCCTTTTGTATGGGTCGAATTTTCTATATTTTTCATAGGGGAGTCCCTAGACTTCCCTTATATATTTGATCTATTAAAGTTTGTGGGTGATACAAATTTGAAGTTGCTAATATATAACTGTACGATTTCTTAAAAGCTTTCATTATTTATTTTAAGGGCTTTTTAGAATAACGTAATCCTTCCTGGAAACAAAACTTTAAATATAGGTCTTGCAATATAAATTTCTTTAAAGGATAAATGCCCCCCCTGGAAAAACTTATATACATTACTGGTGTGGATATATCGAAAAAGTAACAATATTCAGATCAGAACCAATAGCTAGTGAACTATGAAAACTTTCCAAAATTCTAAAACTGGTGACTACTTTTAGTGTTCATTAACTTATTTAGTTCAAACTTTGTTCATTTACTAGGTATACTGCAGTCTTTTTACTAAAATCAAAACTATCAATTTCTGCTATCTGAAAGTACTACTTTTCGGCTGTGAAAAATCCCTCAAGGATATTTTAAGTGGGCAAATCCAAATGTTAAGTGTTCATCACTGGGCAAGTCACTGGAAAAGTCACGTGTGTGACTTTTCCGAGTCACACACGTAACGCGACTTTAAAAATTTATTTAAAATTATTGAATTGTTGTGTATCATAAAACTTTTACCACTAAAATTTGCCTGCGTGTTCTCTAATATCACAGTAAAAAACACTAACAGTTATTTTTAAAATTTCATATAAATTTTCAGTGGTATTTGCTAAAAATAAAGGGAAAATGTCACACGTATGGGTGGAACAGCCCATTCCTATCTTATCGTGTGAAGAGCCAACCTTATCTTATTCTAATAATCTTGCATTTCACCATACCCCTTTTTCGTATGTCACGGTTTTCTGCCGATTCTCCTCTTTTTGCATTGAAAGACCTCTCTATTATGTACTTAACATGAAAAATGAAACTTAAACATTAAGTCATCTTCCTAACCTTTGCTTACTGTCACATGATTTTCTAAGACTGTACAAAATGTATGGATGCTTAGGTCAGTGTATTTATACCAAATCTGTTAACTTCTAATTTACTTAAGGGGGCATAAATAAATTATGTCACAAAATTCACTTCCCTGTCAAATTAATTTAATTTAAATTAGGATCAAAAGTATTATTTCAAATTTCATCCCGTCATTTTGTATTACTTGGCAAAAATTATTCTTTTAAAGTCATCATGAAAGACAGTTGAAAAGCCCCCTCTAGCATTGCCACATCAGTAAAAAAACCTTTTGGTGGAATAAGTCGCTCTTGTATTACACATTTGTGAGATAATTTGTGAATGGCCCCTTAAACTGGGAACAAAATTATATTAAAAAACAACAATTGACAAATTTTGTAAATTTGTGTAGAATATAAACACTAGATATAAAATTAATGTACTGCACAATGTGTCATGATGTTAATTGTTTTTACATGATAATTCTGAAATTAAAAGATCCAATGTATGATATACATAAAAAGAATTAAATGTTTTAACTTAAATACAAAGCAGCTCTAATGGTTGTGTTAATATTTTTATGACTTGTAAAAGAAAAATATTTTAAAATAAATATAAATGAAATTAACACAACTATTTATAGATAATGGAGCTAAAAATATGTCATTGTGATTAATTGAAGTGTGAAATAAATATTTTATTGTGTATTTTTAATTTTGTGTGACTTTTGTTTACCAACATAAGTGTGCAATGTGCTTTTAAGTTGTAATATTATCTTCACTAGGCAACCATTTTTGACAAAGTCCAGGTAAATATTAGGCAATGGATTCGTACAGGGAGATCAGGAAATCATTAAAACTAAACCCTGCTCTTGCTCTGAATTCTAGGAAAGTTTCAAGTTCTAAATTAAAATAATCTAAAATAACATAGGTGCCAACCTGGATTCGATCAGGTCGATGGGGAACATAAGGTTAGGGAACGTACCCATACTACGTGACCCATTTTATGCCATTTTTGACCCCCCTCCCCCTCTAGTTATCACGTAGTAGTTCATAAATACGGTTTGCCATCATTTTTTGCAAGAAGAAAGTTTAGAAAAATTAATTTTGCTTAATTTGTCTAACTTTAATAATTAATTTGGCTTAATTAGTCTTAATTTGGCAAATTTCAATAATTAATTTGGCTTAATTGTGTTGTATTGACTAGAAGAAATTGACTACATGACGAAACCCTAAGCCCCCCTCCCCCCTGTGACCGAGCGTGGTATTTTGAAGACCCCCTCCCTCCCCTAAATGGGTCACGTAGTATGGGTATGTTCCCTTACGATTGCACACTATACCGTCTAGACCAGTGGTTCTCAAACTGTGCTCCGCGGAGCCCTTAGGGCTCCGCCAAGCATTTCCAGGGGCTCCGCGAAGAAATTTGAAATAAATACATTTTTTGATAATTTCTAATTTGCTTTTCTCTGAAATGTTATAAATAACTTTCTGTAAGGTGTTGGTAAGGTCTGCTGGTTTTTTCAGGTCTTTTTTGGTTTACCAAAACAAGTTAAAACCCTGTTTTTAGGGTCAAATTTCCAAAACTTTGCTGGGGGAGTCACCCCCAGGATGGGGGTGACTCCCATCGGCACCAAATTTTTATTCTTCTAATTTTTTGAAGAATTATGACAGTTTTATTTACTTTCATTTTATTTCTGCCGCTGAAACGGCCGCGCCGAATAGCACACCAAGGAACCCCCTTCCCCCACCTTTCAAATTGATTACTCAGCACCTTTTTTTAAAAAGTTCACCAAAACCAAGGGAAAACCTGTTTTTAATAGAATCAAATTTCCAACACCCCCTTTATAGCATTTGGAACTTAATTACACAAAACGCTTCTTATATTAAGTTCTTTAAGATGCAAATTCTGCCAAAAATGTATAAAAAGAGCTAACATTAATCCTATGGCATGGGAGGGGATAAGGAATGATTTTGGGCCCATGTGTAAATAAATTTCGATATGTACCTCTGACGTATGGTCTAACAGCCCCCCAAAACAGCTCTCGATTTCAAAAGAAGTAACTTTTAGGAAAACAAAATTTACAGATGTATAGATTTCCGTATGAATCCTTTGTTCATGCATCTCCGGCATAATGATTAAAAAGTGATAGCTTCAATATTCAGAAATTTAAAATAAAGAGTTACATTGTATCCAATGATAAAATATAATCGGTAAACAAAATATTCCATATATCCCGGAGTGTATATCAAAGGGGCGAGGGGGCCCTGCCTCTCCCCCGGAAAATCGGACTACGTATAACAAAACAAGTTAAAGCCATGTTATTTAAGGTCAAATTTCCGAAATTCTTTTGGGGGGGACCCCCAAAACCCCCTATTGTACTTGAAGCTTTATTATTGTCAATTTTTATAGTAAGTTCGTTAAAATTAAGATCCTACCTAAATATGAATGTCCAAAATTTGGACAATGATGTACCTAAAAGGAGTTAAAAAACTGTTTTTAAGGATCACATTTCACAAAATCTTCTGGGGAGGAAGGACCCCCAGACCCTTCTATTGTACTTGGATCTTAATTCGTCACAATTTTTCTTACAAATAAATTATCTTAGATGCAAATTATACCTAAAAATGTTTTTAAAAGCTACGTTAAACTGTTAAATATGCATGGGAAGGGCTAAGGAATAATTTTGGACCCCTCCCAAAATAAATTTCTATTATGCTTTTATTTCTAGAAGCAATGGGTTTTATGTAATTTGTTTTTATACCTTGAAAAATTTATTTCGGAAAAGGGCTCCGCGAATAATTTGTCTCTTGAAAAGGGCTCCTCGACTTAAAAAGTTTGAGAACCCCTGGTCTAGGCCATCGGAGCTGTTGCCAAAATCGTTTGTTATTTAAATTTAAATATTATACCGCACTAAATAAAAATTTTATTTATTACACATACCTCAACTGCCTGCACGAATACACTACGTAAATGGCATAAAAGTACAGCAACGGTTTAGTAGGAAAAGAAACCTTGTGTAGAGAAATGCCTCGAATAAAACCCATAAAGCACACGCTCTAATTAGGTAGAATTTACGTAGTTTTTACCTCCTAAAACGCTCCTCCTAAGACGAAAATGAGAAATTTTTATTTTTGTGATCTAAAAGTACTTTTAGTTATTTACCTAAGTAAATAAAAATGAAAATTTCTCATTTTCGCATTACAAGAACGTAAAAATTATGTAAATTCTACCTAATTGAGTGCGCATTTTAGGGGTTTTATTCTAGGCATTTCTCTGCACAAGGTGTCTTTTCGTTCTAAATTGATGTCACAAAATGCTCTGAAAAGAGTATTATAAGAAAGAAACTAGAGTGAGCAGATAAATAACGTTCCGCTAAGAAGTTTTGAATTAAAACTGTAAAAAATAAAATTATGCAATAATTAAATATAACCTCAAGTATAGGTACAGAAGCAACAATGAATGTAACACTAATTAGAGTTAGTAAAGTGACCATGCCCTATCCGATGCGACAACTTTCAACACCCTCTATCGTCAATTATTTTAATAATTATTGTAGTTATAATTGTTATTTTGAAAACTTTAAGATATTTGTTGATTTATTAAATTACAAAGCTGTAGAGCAGCATCAATTCAGTAGGAAAAGACACCTTGTGCTGAAAAATTCTTTACATAAAACCTCTGAAACTCACTTTCAATTAGGTTGAATATATTTACATAGTTTGTCTTTAAATGCTTCTCATTACTTGGAAAAGAGAAATTTTTGTTTTATGATCTAAGAACAGTTTTAGTCATTTACAGTAAAACTCCAATTATCTGAATGTTGTATTTTCATTTGTAATTATTTAAAAGCTATCTTTCTTTAAAAATAGTTTTTTTATCACATTTTTAACATACAGTAGTTAACTTAAATAGACCTTTTTCGGGAAAATATAACTCCAAATTTTTTATCATGGCATCCAGTCCCAATTGATTCAGATAATTGAAGTTCTACTGTACCTATGTCATAAAAATGAAAATTTCTTATTTTCGCCTAATGAGGAGCTTTTCAGGACGTAAAAACTATGTAATTTCAACCTAATTAAGCGTGGTTTTATTCAAGGAATTTTTCTGCCCAAGGTGTGTTTTCTTACTAAATCGATGCTGCTCTACAACTTTGTAATTGACTAACTCAGCAAATCTCTAAAAGTTTTTAAAATAAAAATTATAACTCCTAAAACTGATGTTAGATGGCGTTGAAAGTTGCCACATGGGATAGGGCAGGCATGCCGAACTGTGGCTCCCGTCGGAGCTACCCATGTAATGTTCTAGCTCCTTTTGAGACAATTTGGATGCACCCAAAGCTCCTTGTTGTAGTTACATAATTTTTAGGGTATTCACAGCTATGTTTCACCCCTCTAGATGAAGCCCATGGACCACAGACTTAAATCACAATTCCCACAGTAAAACGAAGTATTTATAACAATTCTCTTACCTTACCATTCATGCTAACATTTAAGATATCACCAAAAATCGACGAATGTAAAACTGCATTGAAGGTGGGGGTTCTTGCAACAAAGCCATCCATTCCTCCAGCTAACACTGAATTATGCTAGTTAAATTGGTTTCCATGTAAAAAAACTTAAATCCTGAACAATGGAATATACATAAAATATATTTTATTTACATAATACAAAATTTTATACTTTCTCAACACAAATGACATGAGGTACATTGCAATGAAAGTGTATTAAAATAAATGAATATAAATGCAAGAATGTAACTGCAAAAATTTTTGGAAATCCATTTACTTGGAAGCTGTCCTTTTCTTACCTCTAGAAACGTCTTTTGTATACCGGGATCTTAAGACAAATTTCAGTTCATGATTTCGATTAACAGCATAATAAACATTGGCTGAATCCGGAAAAGTAATTTCTAAAAGTAAAACAGGAAATTTTTGATCAATTGAATAATATTGAATACCTATAACATATTGCCGCTTAAGAAGCAATATGTGCAAACTTCTTAAAATTGGGAATTCCTATAAAAGAATGGGAGTTGACAATAATAGTGAGAAATGTGGCAAACACTACCAACCCAAGGTTATAGGTTTATTTATTTCTTGAGACACCTGATAACACCATATTGTATAAAACGTTTAGCAAGAATCTTAAAAACACCATTGTAGAATATCAAAAAAATTACAGCTGCTGCAAAAAAATGGATGCTATTTTCTGAATCAGCAGGTCAACTACATACAAAAACAGCCTTAACATTCCCGGCACCAAGAACAAAAGTTTCTTTTTGTAGACCGGTGTAATAGATATAAGGATTAGTAACTTATGAAATAAACCCAGAATCAATTATTTTTAACAAAACAAAAAATAATTTCTAAATATGTTTGAAATACATACCACCTTCAGGCACTAGCTGTACAAGCATAAAATTTTCTGGATCACCATCTATACTATGCTTAAGCATAGCATTATTTATCACAGTACGCGTTCGATCACTATTATTTACCTGAAATAAGAGAAAAATTTAAGCACGCTTCAATACTTTACCCTTGAAAACTAATTAACAATGTAAGGGAGAATGAGACATGGGAGCCCATTAGGGTGGACTGAAAAAACACTTTTTTCAAGATATCTTTTCTAATAGTGCAGAAAGGGCAGTGGCGGCTCGAACATAGGGGTTGTGAAGCTGCAGCACCCCACCCCAATATTCCAATTTTTATAAGCTTTAAAATATTTCAAAATTTACAGATCTATGTAATAAATATGTTTAAAATGGCTGTTTTAAATAACGTATTTTAAATGGGGCACAACCCACTAGAATTTGACTCGCAACCCATGATTTGGAAACCTCTGGTTTATCACGCAGAAGCAACTAGACACTTAGGTTTTCACAGCCAGAGTTATCAGAGTGAAATCTATCAAGGATGATGGGTTGTGGTCTAACCATAAAACAGGACATAGTATCCTATATTGTATCCTGTTTTATAGTTGGACCATGGTCCATCATTCTGAATAGATTTTACTCTGAGAAGTACATCATAAAAATGTTTATGATGAAAAAATAGGAAAAAGAATTTCCCTTAACTTTTTTTTGACTGCTCAATTTTTAAACCAAAATCGCTTCAAAATTTGTAATTTTTTATTGCATATTTTAAATCTATGTATATTGGGAAATTGAAAAATGAATTTTTCGTTCTAGAAAATATTTTTTATAAGATTTTTATCATGTGAAACTAAGTTGCCCGAAAACCAATTTCAGATGTTATCACGAAAAATTTTTTTAAAACTAAATTTCAATCGAATTATAGTTAATTTCTATTCAGTTTATTGAATCATGATCAGATTCATCGCTAATTTGTTATATTTGATGCGACCCTCAATAAAGGAAGAAAAACACGTGCCGGTAGAAATCGCGGGATGCTCAGTCAGAGGGTTAATTAACTCTAATGAAGGCAGTAAAAACATTCAAAAGCTCACCATTATACTTTTATACATATTTATTCCACCTTTATCACAGTTTTCTGGCTCTATTGATACTTTGATAATGTAAAAATCCTGTAATGATGATGCAACTCCATCATTGCTAATGTTTGAGTTATGATGAGCAATGGAAAGGCTTGGAGATGATTTTGAGATCTAATAGGGTAAAGAAATACTATATTTAAGTTGGTTGTATGGTTAGTAGGCAAACTTATAGAAAATCAGAAATCTCTGTAGATTACAATACACTGCTGCTCAACTTAAAAAATTTGATTTAGCTGATATGGAACTGTGATCATTACATATACTTTTTAACTTTCTTACTTAGCTTTTCACACTCATTTATTAAATTCATTAAAAATTTTTTTAGATATGTGGATTAGGGTGGTCTGAAAAATTTTTTCTAGGAATTTCAGAACGGAAAACTTGCCTCTTGGGTAGACAAGTAAAATACAACAAAAATTTTTAAAATCGAGCAAAATTATAACAATACAAAAAATATATCTAGCAAATTTTTGATAAGCTAGAGAAAGTATGTTAAGTTTTAGAAGGACATACATTGATGCGGTTTTGATGTACAACAAGCGAAGCGAACTGTAATAATCAACATAACTGGTAAGGAAGATCTTAAGAGGTAACGGGGAATGTAGGATATGAATGAAAACAGAATTTTGCATAATGATATTTTTAAAAATTTCATATGAAATATGTGAATTTTTAGTAAAAAAGTGTATTTTTAGTATTGTGTTATAGTTAGTATTTATGTATTTTTCTCGATTTCTAAAATTAGAGGTACCTAAATGGTAAAATTATTGGTCTAAAAACAAAAAAATTGAACACTTTTTAAAACAAAAACTTAAGATATATACTAGATTAGGAAGAAACTTTAACTAGATTAGGAAGAATGTTTAACTTAATTATTGTATTTTTCCCACTTAATTATTTATTTTCTTTTAAGTTTGCATTTTGTGCTGTGAAACTGACTTTCTACATGGCAGCAAACCTGGGTTCAGTGCACCAAAATAAAAAAATAAAAATAGCTAGTATAAAGTTTTATCTAATTACTAAATTATAAGAATTCAATTTATAAAACTTGAAACCTTCAAAATAATAGGTTAAAAAGCACTTAAACTTGCTACTTGCAAACAATTTGAGAGACAAAAAAACTTACTTTAACACCATTTTCCTTAAAACTGGAAGCATCAATTTCATTACTATTTTTATCACATAAAAGACCATTACATGAAGTTGATGGGCTTGATTCAATTTTTTGGTGGGTCCATTTAAATACAGAGCTAGAAAAAATTTGATACATTGAATATAAGTTCAATCACAGTAAACATTCAATAAAAACAATCAACATTGTTTTACATAGTTTGATAAAAAAACTGCTGGGATAAATTTATTTATGGCTGGATAAATGCTTATGTTTTGAAGTATAGGTAGAAAAGTAAATTAAAGGTATTAGGAGTGTCCCACATTCCTAAAGAAAAATAATTTTAAAATAACCTATAAACCTATATAAAAAATACCTATTATATAAAAAAATAAATTATAAGGACCTTTTGATAGCATTAATATTTTTAAAATTATTCTATCCCTTTTAAAAATTTCAATGACCGCACAATTTTGTTTGTCTTGGTGAGTATTATCACCCCTCAAAGTTTGTTGCACCACTTCAGATACACCCTGTATAAGTAAAAACATTTTATTTAGATTTAAAAAACATAATGATTAGATTATTGGTATTTTAAAATAATCTGAATTTTAAGCCTATTGCGAAAATCTTACATATATTAATTATTTGGTACTTGGGTATTATACCGTCGACCGTTCATAGGCCGTTTAATTCAGCGGCACAGCAATAGAGAAGTCGATGGGGTTTAATAACTTTTGTATTAAGCGGTAAGGTCGACGGTATAATACATAAGAACCAAATATTTCCTAATAAAACTCTTATAATATCCCAAAGGTTTTTTAACTACAAGCAGAAAACTATTAAAAAACATAGGTGCGAATTTAAGGCAAAGTAAGTGTTCTCTTGCAACTTCCACAGTAAGGGTTTTTTATGATGGTTGTACTCCGACCAACTTTGTTATCAGAAATTTTATTTTAAATCTTGTTTCCTTATCAACCATACATGTGATTACTCTGACAATGAATTGGCTGAAAATATTTTTAAAAAAATGTTATGGCACCTATATTTTTTTCCTTAATTTTAAGTAGAGGGGGTCCATTGGCTTCTACTTCCCGAAATCTACGATTCGAGATGCTAGCGTCATATTTTTTAGCTTAAATATAAACTGCTTTTCATATTACTTCCGATAATTTTTCGATTTTACTTTGTATTTATTACTAGGCAACCTTCGCGGCCAGAGTTTTTAGTAAAAAAATAATTGGAAAATCAAAAAGTGGAATTTGAGTTTAGCAAATCGAATTGTCGGCTAGCAAATTGGCGGATTTCCGCCAATTGGGGGAAGAATCACATGTATGATCAACTCAGAATTTAACTAGGAGCTTGTCAGTGACGAAACTTACTTTTTGACACTATCAAACACATGCTTCTTGCTTTGGTACACACACAATGTTTCTTGAGGTTCTATTACAAAAGAACGATTATAGCTAAAAAGAAAAGATTTGTTGAGACATTAAAACCAAATCAATTAAATACTATACACTAGTCAACAAAATTGAACTTTTTCCTGGAAAAAGAGCAAAATAGGGTGATCTTAATAGAACTTTTTACACTGAATTCAAATATGATAGTAGTTTTTTCCCATCACCCTCAGTTTTTTTGTGCCACGTATTTTAATTTTAAACTAAATGTTGCATTTTATAGACTTGATAGTTAGTATTCCACTAATTACACTGGGGAACAATTTTTAACATAATTTCTGTTGACTTTGATTTTTTGGCTGTTTTAGAGTTCAATGGGCACACTGAATAGAAAACTGTTGTTAGTTTTCTTCTATCACATCAACTTTTTTGGCAAACAGCCCCGCCCCCTTTTTACGTTTTTCAATGACTTAATGACTTTGAATTCGATTTTCAAGGTCAAAAATCATTACTTTAGCCTTTAAATTACACCCGAGAGGACAAGAATGGTTAAAGTTTCTAAAATATGAAAATTTTTAGCGAATGGATAGGTTTAAGGGGTTATTACCCCCTAAAAACGCAAAAAAAATCGTTAAAAACGATATAGTTTATTTTACGCTATTTTTTACACTTATTTTTTACGCAGTTCCTTTTCAAAAGGTTCTAACCCATCCCCAAAGACCCAAATTTAATGAAAATAAGCAGCAATGATTTTTACAAAAAGCGGTTGAGGCATTAGCGCCCCCGAAGCACCCGCGGAAGGGTTCGGAATACTCTCTTTCGCTTAGAGGACGCGAGCACCTCAACCGCTTTTAGTAAAAATCATTGCTGCCTATTTTCATTAAATTTGGGTCCTTGGGGAAGGGTTAAGACCTTTTAAAGAGGAATTGCATAAAAAGTAAGAGTAAGAAAAGCTTAAAATAACCTCTTTCCTTTATAACGTTCCTTTTTTGCATTTCAGGGTTTTTTCTCTTTATTTTTTTTACGCAATTCATCTTTAAAAGGTCTTAACCCTTCCCCAAGGACCCAAATTTAATGAAAATAGGCAGCAATGATTTTTACTAAAAGCGGTTGATGTGTTCGCCTTCGCATCCTCTAAGCGAAAGAGAGTATTCCGAACCCTTCCGCGGGTGCTTCGGGGGCGCTAATACCTCAACCGCTTTTTGTAAAAATCATTGCGGCCAATTTTCATTAAATTTGGGTCCTTGATGATGGGGTAGGACCATTTGAAAAGGAATTGCATAAAAAATAAATGTAAATAGCGTAAAATAAACTCTATCATTTTTAACGATTTTTTGCGTTTTTAGGGGGGTAATAACCCCTTAAACCTATCCATTGGCCACAAATTTTCATACTTTAGAAACTTTAACCATTCTTGTCCTCTCGGGTGTAATTTAAAGACTAAAGTAATGATTTTTGACCCTGAAAATCGAATTCAAAGTCATTAAGTCATTGAAAAACGTAAAAAGGGGGCGGGGCTGTTTGCCAAAAAACTGGACGTGACAAACAAAAACTAGTTACTTTTGGATTCAGGGGCCAAAAGTAATTCAAAAACAAGTCACAGTTCTAAGACAACGAAATGGCTGTTCCCCAGTGTTATGGGTGCCCATACACATAAGGGAAAGAGGGGGCCCAGGCCTCTTCTTCCACCATAAACATTTACGCAAAATCTTCATTTACCCATATAAATAAGGTTTATATGAAAATTTTTTAAATTTTAACTACACACAAGTGCATCAAAAGTATTTGAGAACTTTAAAAAATAATAACAAAATGAAAAGAGATGAAAATATGCCGTCTGCTGCGATGTTCTTGGGGATACCGTTGGATTTTTTACACCAAATTTTTAATTCCCGAAATTCTCTATGTAAGTGGCAACACCACTTTTTATAAGAATAGGGATTATCAGCAGCCAAGTTCCTACTTTTTCTGTATCGTAGGGATATATCGAATGTTGCAATTGAATTTTTTCCTGAATCAAATCAAACTTAAATTCTTGAATCTAATCGCCAGGCATGGGCCGGTTTTGGTGATGGACCCCAGGGGGCAGACTGGGAACCTTGGGGGGCAAGCTGCCCCTGATGGCTTTGGAAACACGATTTTCCCTTATAAAAACTGAATTTTCTCAAAAGTTCAGGGAGGGAATTGCCTCCCATGACCCCCTTAAATCCACCCATGCTGCCAGGGCATTTAGATAGAAGTTTGAGAACTACCATTTTTCAAAATTTGGTGTAAAAGAATCCCTAAGTACCCCCTTGAATACAAGAATCTCTTGGTGTATTGCAGCAGAAGGCATATTTTTATTCCTTCATTTTTTATTAATAATTTTTTAAGTTCTCAAAGACTTTTGACGCACCCTGTAATAATCATTTTAGTATGAATATAAGCCAATTTAAAAGCTGGGCACTTTAATGGAACATTTTTGATGCTATACACAACAAGTGTATAGCATACTATGCAAGAAAATTTCACCCTTTACACTTTAAATAAATTTTCCTGACTTTTCCTAGTTTTCAGGTTTATGGGCTAACCCGAGTATACGGGTGATTCTCTAGAAATCTAAGAAAATGAAAACACAAATTTTGAAAAATAAAATTTCTTTCAAAACTTCTGAATTTTTTAAAAATGTTAGATGAACACGTCCTAGTTGATGTACAATAAGCGGCAGTAAAGTTTAAATACATTTAGTGTGGGAAAAAAATTCCAATCTAAATTTTACGGTGATTAACCATGATGTGCATTTTCGGTACGCCGAGTCAGAGTGGCCGCGCGCCCGGTGCTACTTTGAGAATGACACCTTAGAAAATAAATATTTCGCCATTTATTTATTTCTTCAGATTTAGACCTGAAAATTTCACAATAACCATAAAATGATGATACCTCAAGCATATCCAAATTTTAATAATATACTCCTTTTCGTTCAGGAGATATGGAGGACAGGATAATGATGCACCAGGAAAATGATGATTTTTAGCATCCCGCCATTTCTTTAGTTTTTCAGATTTAGACCTCAAAATTTCACAATAACCATAAAATCATGATACCTCTAACACAGGGGTCGGCAACCTTTTGGAAAGGAGGAGCCAAAAGTTACAATTTAAAAAATTTCCCAGTTTTTAAAGAGCCACTAAATTTTTTTTTGCTTCAATGTTATAGTAGTCCACTGAAAATAGCGAAAAATAGGGCCGAACCTCAAACAAATTGCAATAGAAGGTTTCTAAACGGTTTTCACTTAGAAATGACCTCAATAATAACATACTAAAAATCGGCCAAAATCGGCCGGGGGGAAGTTTAATTTTTTTCAAATTTTTAAAAAATGGCCAAAAAAAAATTTAAAAAAAACCCAAAACAATAATATAGACATGTGATACATGTTTATAGGTTATTTTTGAGTGCTGAAACCGAATATTGCATTTAGTTTGGAAAAAATATTGAAATTTCAATTTTTAAAATTAATTTGAATAATTAGCTATATGAAAAAATTAAAAACCCCCTAAAAACCTAACAAAAACATCCAAAGAGATAAATCCAACGGTTTTCATTTAGAAATGACCTAAATATTAACATACTAAAATTTAAAATTTTTACGAGTTAAAGAAGTTAAATTTTTTTTCAAATTTCCATTTTTTTTTGCGAAAAATGCATTTTTTTTTCAAATTTGTGCAAAAAACTTTAGATGCTTTTGAAAAGGTCATTTTTCGGTGGATATTGTCCACAGATAGTTATATAATGAAAAATCGGTGGAATTGACCCTCAATGAATTAGTTAATTATTTTATTTAAAATTTTGAAATTGGTAAAATGTAGTACAAATTTCGAAAGAAGTGAAAAAGGTAATACTTTGGCATATTTACATCAGAATTTATTTAATTAACAATAAATTATGTTAAGAGCACATAATTAACAAATTAATTAATTTTTTTTAAAATTTAAAAATTTAAAATTTTAATAAATTTCAATATCATAATATAGGCTTGCAATACATGTTTATAGGTTGATTTTTAATCCTATTACATAAAAAAATATTATCTGCAATAAAAACTGAAATAGACTTAAAAATTTTAAAATTAAAAAAATTCTTAATTATATCAAACTAGTCTCAACAACTGGAACAAATTGCAAAAAACGTTTTTTAAACAGTTTTCATTCAGAAATGGCCTAACTAACAACATACTAGAAATCGGACAAAATTGGACAGTGGGAAATTTAATTTTTAATTAAAAAAACTGGCATTCTGGAACAAAAATATTAAATTTTTTCTAGAGGCATGTAATACATGTTTTTAGGTTAATTTTTGATTCTGATGCTGAAAAATTTAATATTTTTGCAGTAAAAATTGAGATCAACATCAAAATTTTAAAATTGAAAAATAAATTCTTAATTATTTAATTAATTTAAATTTATTCTTAATTTTTTTAACTCTTTTAAAATTTTACTCCAAAAATATAAAATTTTTCAGCATCAGAATAAAAAACTAACCTATAAACATGTATTACATGCCTCTAGAAAAAATTTAATATTTTTGTTCCAGAATGCCAGTTTTTTTTAATTAAAAATTAAATTTCTCATTGTCCGATTTTGTCTGATTTCTTGTATGTTGTTAGTTAGGCCATTTCTGAATGAAAACTGTTTAAAAAACGTTTATTGCAATTTGTTCCAGTTGTTGAGACTGGTTTGATGTAATTAAGAATTTTTTTTTAATTTTAAAATTTTTAAGTCTATTTCAGTTTTTATTGCAATGATAATATTTTTTTATGTAATAGGATTAAAATTCAACCTATAAACATGTATTGCAAGCCTATATTATGATATTAAAATTTTAAATTTTTAAAATTTTAAATTAAAAAAAAATTAATTAATTTGTTAATTATGTGTTCTTAATATAATTTATTGTTAATTAAATAAATTCTGATGTAAATATGCCAAAGTATTACCTTTTTCACTTCTTTCGAAATTTGTACTTCATTTTACCAATTTCAAAATTTTAAATAAAATAATTAACTAATTCATTGAGGGTCAATTCCACCGGTTTTCCATTATATAACTATCTGTGGACAATATCCACCGAAAAATGACCTTTTCAAAAGCCTCTAAAGTTTTTTGCACAAATTTGAAAAAAAAATGCATTTTTCGCAAAAAAAAATGGAAATTTTAAAAAAAAATTAACTTCTTTAACTCGTAAAAATTTTAAATTTTAGTATGTTAATATTTAGGTAATTTCTAAATCAAAACCGTTGGATTTATCTCTTTGGATGCTTTTGTTAGGTTTTTAGGGTTTTTTTAATTTTTTCATATAGCTAATTATTCAAATTAATTTTAAAAATTGAAATTTCAATATTTTTTCCAAACTAAATGCAATATTCGGTTTCAGCACTCAAAAATAACCTATAAACATGTATCACATGTCTATATTATTGTTTTGGATTTTTTTTAAATTTTTTTTCGGCCATTCTTTTTAAATTTGAAAAAAATTAAACTTCCCCCCGGCCGATTTTGGCCGATTTTTAGTATGTTATTATTGAGGTCATTTCTAAGTGAAAACCGTTGAGAAACCTTCTATTGCAATTTGTTTGAGGTTCAACTCTATTTTCAGTGGACTATAGTGTATGCTAATTATATTTTATTTTAGTTGGGGAGCATTTTTTACACATTTTTTCTGAGGTATCTCCTTTCGGGTCGGGTACTTTTTCACATCAAGTTTTAGATGACTTACGTACACATTGTAAATTAATTTTAGCGAATTAATTTCAAAATTTTGTAAACAAAGTAAATTCCCTAGAAAAATTGAAGGATCTGGGGGTACTCCCCCAGAAAAATGTTTGGAAATTTCTTCTTCAAAATAGCTTTGTAGCTCATTTTTAGACCTTTTTGGATTGCACCCAAAGAGCACCCCTCATTTTTTAAGGGGCAGAATTTTCAAGGAAATATAGTATAGTTAAAATAAACAGCAAACTTAAGAGAGGGTGTAGGGGTCCCACTTCAGAAAAATTTTGGAAATTTTCTCCTAAAAGTAGTTTTTTAATTCGTTTTTTAGAACTTCCATTATGACAAAATGAGGATCACTCCTTATAAATCACAGAATTTTCAAGGAAACAGCACATTTTCCAAAATTTTGAGGAGTGTTAGGGAGTTCTTCCCCGAAATTTTGGAATTTTTACCTTTAAAAGGGTAGAGTTTTGACTCACACATCTTGAGAACTTTGGGTTATACCGCTCCTTGTGAGTATCATTGATTTGATTAGCTACACTTAAAAATATGTTACTGATTTTTTAAGGATTTGATAATAAATTATTATATTTTTCGTATGGAACTGGAGAGCCGCATCTTTACATCGAAAGAGCCGCATGCGGCTCGCGAGCCGCAGGTTGCCGACCCCTGCTCTAACATATCCAAATTTAAATTTTTTACTCCTTTTCGTTTATGAGATATGGAGGACAGGATAATGACGTTTTTATAAGTAATTCCTTCGCCATTTTTTTATTTTTTGATATTTAAGGCTACAAATTTCACATTCACCATAAAATCATAATACCTAAACATACCCAAATTTCAATTTTTTACTCCTTTTCGTTTAGAAGATATGGAGGACAGGATAATGAAGTTTTAAAAGCATACGCTCTGTTATGAACTGTTCAAAGTAAAAAATTTCCAAGTAAAACACTTTATAATTGCACTAAAAATGAATATCCACTTATTCTGATTGTAATTAATTATTTAAAGGAAGAGTTGCTTTATTCTGTCATTTTTATATGCCTCATAATTAACTAAAATGTTCATGTCCGGTAAATAACGCTATTGCCTGGGACAACCATGTTTCAATTCAAAAATGTTATTTAAAAAATTCAAAAAAAAATTTCTTCCACAAATACATATACTATAAAATATGATTAATAATATGATATAAAAAAATCGGGTGAAAATATGCTTTTAGCACACTAAAATTCCTTTTATTTGAGCATATGTCAGTAGTGGGACAAGCCAAAATGATGAAATTTTGAGCTTTCAAGTTTTTTAATTCCTTAAGTTTTGCTTTCAAAATTTGTTATACTAATGTGCCATACTTATCATAAGGCTATTTATCAGAAAAATTGGAAAGAAAAATTAATTTTAGGACAATACATGGATTTTTGACCCCTGGACCGGAATTTTTCACATTTCTAGAGAATCACCCATACACTTTAGAAAATTTATTTGAACCTCTCTTCACAAATTAGGCAAGAGATGAAAAGAATTTACCTTTCCTTTTCATCATACACAGGTATAGAACTGAACCATGCTTGGAAATGATTATCAACTTGAATATCATAACTGTTAGCAGCACTTTGGAGAAGCTTGATTTGAGCTAGGATCTCAAATTCTTTTCTTTTCTTCTCAAAATTAATGAGGCCATTGGGTAGGAAATCCTGAACAGCAACATCAATCATTGTAAGGTCTGTTAAAAATGTTCCCAAATAAGGTATTGTTCCCTGCATAGTAGTCTAAAAGAAACAAAGAAACAAAATTGTGAAATTGATAAAATATTCATAAATTAATATGCATTTCTTAGGGATTGTGGTTTGCTCTTTCAGAGTACAAAGTTAAAATTGGGGTTCCCTCTCCCAAAAAGGTGCATGTTGTATTGCATATATCAACGATATTCTAGTTATAATTTAACCAAACTATATTGCATATATTTCTGGACTATACACTTATATACTGAAATATAATGCATCAGAGGGACTTTTACATTGTGTTGCATTTTTAGTTATAAAAATATTTATACAAAAGTGATATAGGCAATAAATTTAAATTCAAAAGAACTACTACAAATTTAGAATCTAATAAGCTTTAGGATCGTGCGCTAATAGCAGCATCGTTCCATAAAGTTATTACACCAAGTTAAATTAAAGTTAATTTAAAAATAAAATGAAAGATATGCACCGGAAGACCCTCTCATCAGGGGGCACGAATCCCCCGGTACATAGAGGACTTTTCTGAGAGGCCCCATATCGTAAAGAAATGGGACCCCGTACCCCAAAGTCCTCCCACGCGAAAATAGAGTCTAGCACATCAAAAAATAAATTTACAAAGAAAAAACAAATTTACAAAGAAAAAACACATCAAAATTCTGATTACCTTACTCTCAACTGCACCCTGTTTTTTAAAAAAACAAATCAGTATTATATACCATAAACCATACGTTAAGATTACAGTTAAACAGCAGAAAACAAGAAATGAGAAAAGCTCTAGCAAACATTGAAACCAAAATCAAGAACCCACTTCTCCACAGCACCACGTGTTCGAAACCAGCAAAAAACATCATTTTTCATATCTGTTACAGAAACCAACAGGAAACTCACAACCTGTAAGATCTTTATTTAACACTTCCAAGGCGTTGGTTGTATCCTCTATATTATTGCAGATCTTTTTTATTCTATTCAACTGCCCAAAATAAATATTGTAGAAGATTTTGGGGCTCAGATTGCTATAAAAATTGGTTAAGACTCTTACTTCGAAATTAAAATCTTTTCTTTTGTCATAGATATGCGTAAGAACAGAATTATTTTTTATGACTATACCTATATCTAAGTAATTAGCACTCGTAGCCACCGAGTTGGTTTTTTTTAAGCTGAGAACATTTGGATAGCAATTCAAAAAAACTTCGTACTCTTCATTAAATACAATAAGATCATCTATATATCTGAAAGCCCTCAAATTATCGGCATATTGCCTTTCATAAAAATGTAAGAACAAATCAGCAAAAGCACTAGAAAAGCAGGTTCCCATGGGAATTCCCCTTGTTTGTTTGAAAAATGCATAATAATTGTCATAAAAAATGTCATAAAAAATGTGGTAGTGTTAGATGTCTCACTTGCCCTATGGCCGGAGAAGAACAGTTGTGCACAGAGGCTGTTGATGTTTTTTGTAAATGCTTCTGCTTAGTTTATGTAATTGAATGTGGTGAGTGTGGTCTAAGATATGTGGGACAGACTGGCAATGAACTGCATAAGAGAATAAATAATCACAGATCCAGCATTAAAAAATTCGTTGAAAACGACAAGCAGGATTACGAATTAATGCACTTTCAGAAACATAGTTTCAAGGAAGCAAAAATCTATATTTTGAGGGAGATTTGTGATTATGATAAGAGATTGGACTTTGAAAATCGCTTTATTTGCCAACTACAGACTTTATTTCCCTATGGTTTGAACAACAAACTAAATGGTGAAGGAAGCGTTAACCTTTTTAGGGGTTGTATTTATAGAAAATTTGGAGTTTTTGGTATAACTCATAAAAGAGGTAGAGGGAAAGGATCCGGAGGGCTTGATTTAGAAGAGTTTAGAGAAATTTGTAATTTGCAGTTGAATAGTGTTAATATAAAAAAGATAAAGATCTTTATTTTTTCACAAAAGTTAAAAAATCTAAAATGGTTAGTAAAAAAATTCCTTAAAGATTGGACTTTTGATTTACTTATAAACAAGTTAATAGTGTATGATCTTCTAAAGTATAGACTCAGGGATCTTGATTTGGATGATTATGGAAGTGATGATGATAGATTTGATTACTGTGTAATTAGCTACTTGGATCGAGATTTTGAATTTTTGAGGCTTGGAGAGATTTTTCATGAGCTTAATTTTCTTTTGAGAAAATTCACTAGAGCTAAGATAGCTTACAGATATGTTAATAACATGAAAAAACTTATATGTAATTATAATTACTTCAGTAGGAATCTAAACAATATCTGTGAGGATGATTGTAATTGTGATCTGGAGGAATTTCGTAGTTTTGTTGATCCTGTTCATGGTCATGTGTTGACCGGAGATCTTAAAATTGTTGGGGATCACAATCTGAGAAAAATATTGGAGAAGGGTTCAAAATATAGATTAAGAAAACATTTAAATTTAAATGACATAATTGTGTCTATGAAAAAAGATCTTGATATCTTTATTTTGAAAATCTCAAGGAGATACAATTGGCCCGAGGAGGGTTTTGAAGAATGGAAACAAAAGGTTTTGCTAAAAATAAGGGTTAATTACAATAATTGTCAAACAAAAAAATACTCCAATCAGGGGAACTTCGTGAATTATTGGTTGTTAAAATCTATACGTGAAGTGAAGAATAACTGGATTATCACTGTGGTGGACAAAGCAGCAAACAATTTTTGCTTTATGTGTAAGGCTTTTTTCAAAAAGTTAATTTTAAATGAGTATAACTCTAATACTACCTACAGTAAAATATTACTGCCAAAAAGAGAATTGGTGAGCAGAATACTGGTTTTGAACAAGAGGAATAAACTGAAAAATTATTCAATCAGGTTTCCCTATTTGTTTCCTACAGTAAAGTTTCACAAGAATCCGACAAGCTTCAGATTTGTTACTTGTAGCACTTCTTGCTATAATACATTGATGGCAAAAAAGTTTTTCAAATTTCTAAAATTAATTTTGAAGAAAATAAAGGAAAGTGAAAGATATATTTTTATTAATAACAACATGGATGTTCTTAATTTTTTGAGGAACGAACATATAACTACTATTAATACTTTTGATTTTGAGAATTTATATACAAGCATTCCTCATGATAATTTAATTGAAATTTGTAATATTTACTACGAATCTTTTTTAAAGGATTTATTATGTAAACAAGAATGGATAGATTTGGTCAAATGTAATATTTTTGAAAATTATCTCTTCAATGGTTTAGCATTTTTCAAACAAACAAGGGGAATTCCCATGGGAACCTGCTTTTCTAGTGCTTTTGCTGATTTGTTCTTACATTTTTATGAAAGGCAATATGCCGATAATTTGAGGGCTTTCAGATATATAGATGATCTTATTGTATTTAATGAAGAGTACGAAGTTTTTTTGAATTGCTATCCAAATGTTCTCAGCTTAAAAAAAACCAACTCGGTGGCTACGAGTGCTAATTACTTAGATATAGGTATAGTCATAAAAAATAATTCTGTTCTTACGCATATCTATGACAAAAGAAAAGATTTTAATTTCGAAGTAAGAGTCTTAACCAATTTTTATAGCAATCTGAGCCCCAAAATCTTCTACAATATTTATTTTGGGCAGTTGAATAGAATAAAAAAGATCTGCAATAATATAGAGGATACAACCAACGCCTTGGAAGTGTTAAATAAAGATCTTACAGGTTGTGAGTTTCCTGTTGGTTTCTGTAACAGATATGAAAAATGATGTTTTTTGCTGGTTTCGAACACGTGGTGCTGTGGAGAAGTGGGTTCTTGATTTTGGTTTCAATGTTTGCTAGAGCTTTTCTCATTTCTTGTTTTCTGCTGTTTAACTGTAATCTTAACGTATGGTTTATGGTATATAATACTGATTTGTTTTTTTAAAAAACAGGGTGCAGTTGAGAGTAAGGTAATCAGAATTTTGATGTGTTTTTTCTTTGTAAATTTGTTTTTTCTTTGTAAATTTATTTTTTGATGTGCTAGACTCTATTTTCGCGTGGGAGGACTTTGGGGAACGGGGTCCCATTTCTTTACGATATGGGGCCTCTCAGAAAAGTCCTCTATGTACCGGGGGATCCGTGCCCCCTGATGAGAGGGTCTTCCGGTGCATATCTTTCATTTTATTTTTAAATTAACTTTAATTTAACTTTATACAAAAGTGCAGATCCCGGGGGATAGTGTCCCCTCCAATAATTAGGAACCTTGTCTTAAAAAAACTTTATTTTAACTTTTGAGGAAAGACCGAAAATTTTCTGAATGTGTTTTTCCAACCAAAGGATGGCACCAATTTACCACCTAACATAAGAGGCACATATAAGAGGAGGACGGACTCTCCATGATTTAGAACACTTTTTCATTTAGAATGGGTTGAAGCCAGTGCTGAGTTTGGGGGACATTATTTCAACAATAAAATTTTGTTTCGAGCAAAAAAAGCAAAAATCGAGTCAAGTTAGCAATTTAGTTGACAGGAATGACCCTGAAACTAACTGGCTTGGTGTGGAAAAATTGGTGGATTAACCATGGAAATGGAAAAGTGTAGAATAGGGATGTGCCTATTAGGGATTGTTTCCCGGGATCCCGGGAAACCGGGATCCCGTAGAATTTTTAGGCCGGGACAAGTCCCGGGATTTTTCAGTCTGTCCCGGGATTCCCTCAAAGTTTTAAATTTCTTAAACGCTGCTACAAACGCTTGAAAATCGTTCCTCATGGCATGAACAAATATTTCCTTTCCTTGGGAAATACATATAAATTAGTGGAAGTGGTTTAAGTCAATCATCTGCTGAATTAAATTATCTCCTAGTCCAAGAACTTTAAAGAAACCGATAAGCAAGGAACTTGCCGATTTGTATAATACATACAATGCTCGCATGTTGACATAAATGGGGAAACTTAGCTACTCATCAACGATTTTTATTCTTTAGTTGTTACTAAGTTACTAAGTACTTTAGTTTTAGTTAGTGATAACAGATACAAATCCTAATAACTCCCAGCACGAGGTCATTTTCAACCACAAAGCAATATCGCAATTCTAACCAGATATGTCAGAAACTCATAACCTTCATTATGCGATGAAAATAATTATTTATGAGCATAGTTTGAAACTTATTTCCGAATGAATACAGTACTAGTGATCTCAATAAGTCTTCGGCTTTTAAAGAGATAATACGTTTTGAAAATCAGGCAGAGAATATTCTGATTTTACTACTGTGACTGAAAAAGATTGTACATTTTTCATGGGAGCACTTCATAATAAGACCGAACTCTGAAGCAAAATGCAAAAATTGTTCTTTCATAATTAAGTGTAAAGGAGGTTCCACGAGTGGTTTGCTCCAACATTTAAAAAAAAACATTCCATTGAGAAGCCGAGCCTTGCAATACATATCTATAAGGGAATTCAAAAGCATTTTTAGGGTAAGTACGCTTTTAACTTGAGTGTTTTTAAAACAGATTTAAAATAAGTTTGTGTAATTCCATAAGGTTTTATGGGATATTGTATGTGTGTACTATTATAATGAGTGAATATAAAATTGCCAAAAATATTTTAATATCATTTAAGAAATTTTAAAGCCTATAACAGAAAAATTGTACCATTAAAAATTAATATCTCCCCATAATTTTTGTCTAACTTCAGCTTTATGCAAGTTTTGATTTTACAGCCAAAAAAATAATTTTTTTCTTGAAATTCTGGCATTAATTAATTTTCGGGATTTCCCGGGATCCCGGGATGATGTCGAATTTTATCCCGAAATCCCGGGATGACCAAAATGCCCTAAAACGACAATCCCTAGTGCCTATTCTAAATACACTACACGGAGTGTAAAAACTGCTCAACTTAAATATAAAAAAATTAGAATATTTTTTATTTAAAAATATATAATCATGCATTTTAAAAAAACTTACATGATTTAAGCAAACCTTTTCTGAATTTTTAGCACATGTCTTATTAACAAATTTGGCCGATCCTTCCTGTAAAAAAATTTATTATTAAATTTATTAGTCATAAGTTTAAAGTAGAAATTTTACATAAAAGATAATGTTTCCATTCTTTATTAAAGCATAACTCTTTATTCAAATAGAATGCAAATTGGATAATCAAAAAATGAAACAACCCCTAAAATATTTATACAGTTTATACAGTGCTGTGCAAAAATTTAGGACAAAACTGTTTTTTAAATGTAAAACCTAGTAGAATTTTTTTTCATTCATGAAAATCCAGTTTCTTTATCACTTAGCCTGGGAATCATTAACAATACCAGAGGGTTTTTAGCAAATGTAATAAAAATTATTTAATTATTAATTGTTCTTTAATTCATTTATAAAATTATTCTTTAGAAAGAAAATGAAATTAGGGCAATAAAGGTGACTTTAAGCACTTCGTGCCTAGTACACAGATAATAATTTATCATTTCAAAAGTAAAAATAATACCATACCTTAATTAATAGTTCTCTGCAATTAGTTTGGTTGTTTTCTTCAGAAAATATTTTTGCTAATTCGGAGAAAACTTCCACTTTATCTCTATAAAAAATAACAGCATAAGTATCATAATGAAAGTTGCAATAAATCCATTGGCTAAACCTGGTGAGGACATGAGTTAATTCTTTGGTTATAGGTCCTGTCCTGTGAAATCATCCAGATCATATTGCTCACTACTCTTGATTCTTTTAATTCTTTGCCATTTAGTAAGTAATACTTAGACATAGACAATACTTTATTGTAATGGGCTCGTGCCCGTTTACAAAATGGCAGAAAAGGAACAAAAGTACAAAAAAGGAAATAAATTAACACTGAATCATTGAAATAAATTAAAACACCAATTAAAATATTTTTTAAACCTTTCCAATTTTTTTGCAGCCATTTTGTGTCGTCAAAAATGGTTTTTAGTAAAATGTTTGAGCTATTTTAAGGCCTTATGTTTTATTTTGTATATAGTGTTTTTAAAAAATTGCCAAGTCAAATGAAGAGCGTTAAGAAAATCAGAATTGTATAATTACAGTTATGAGTTTGATCAGAAAAGATGATATTTTAATATTGTTTACAAGCCGTGAAATTGTGTCTTCAATTAAGAAGTTTTTTTTATGAGATATGATTTTTTCAGTGATGAGCTCTTGATATTTTGTTTTAAGAAGAGTGAGATAACAAAGAAGTTGTTTAAGATTTTATGGTCCATCATTGTTATTTCTCAAGGAATAGTGTTACCCACTATTTTGAGGTCAAACAGAGCGTACTAGCGACCTTTGGAGTGAGTATATTAAGCGAGTGACCTGATCCCTGTCAAGATGTTCAGAAGAACATGCTCAAAGCTGGTCTTGAAAATTTTATCTGCAAGAGTAAAAGATTTGATGGAATCGATTGTTGCTGATCGGAAGGAAGGGGAGGATAAAGAAGCTGAAAAACAAAGATTTGAAGCCAAAAAGCAAAAGCTTGAATTGCAAAAGCTGAAACTGGAGCAAACGAGGTTCCAACCAGAACAGATGAAATTTCAATTGAAACTAATAGAAGTGCAACAGAAATTAGAAGAAGCAAAAAAACAATGGTAGTTCCGATGATGTCAAGAGAGAAAATACCAATTCTGTAGAATATCTGGGAAAGAATGTCAAGATCCTTGCTGGGAGAATTCCGAAGAGCTAAGAACTGGGGATTATTCTTCTCATCTCTTGAAAGGGCCTTCATCAAGAAGAATGTTCCAGACAAATTCAAGGCTGAGATATAGATCAATATTTTGGGTGTATTTCGAGAGTATGATAAAATAAAGGAAGCTTTTTTGAGGGAATTCGAACCATCACTTCAGGGTTGCTTGGTTAACTGAAAAACAAGAAAAGGGTTGACTTTTGTCCAATTTGCTTCCAGATTAGCGGTGAGTTTTGGTTACCTAAAATTGAGAAGGTTCTATAGTTTCAAATCATTGAAAGAGACTTGATGATCTCTGATAAATTGATGGAATTGCTAAGTCGTGAGACTGCCAGTCACATTCCCCTAAAGCAAGGAAACAAATGGTTTACCCCTACGCAACTTGCAGAGGAATGTGGTACCTTCATAGCTTTTAGAGGTCATTATCCCTTCTTCAACCGGGATGCAATACAAGATTTTATGATAAAGAGAACGTTCCAAGAATATTTTTGTCTGATTCTAGAGAGGAGTGTTTTGCTTGCCGAAAAGGATCCCATGCTCTAAAAAAGTGTTATTACTTCCTGCAAATGAGCCCAGTAGATAGAAGTGAACTGATAAAGAAGGGTGCAGCTGTGTTTCAGATGCTTCCATCGAATTACAGTTTTAGAGAGAGAGCATAGCCTTTCTTTTACATAAACCAGATGGGTTTATAAAATTTCTTAAAGGCAACAGACAAAAAACCATACTTCATTAACTGCATTTTATATTTCTTTACCATTTTTAAAAATAATTCATTCTGTGAGGAGAAAGGTTGAATTATGAAATCTCAAACTTTGGTTTCTCAGAGAGAAATATTCAACCCTAGAAAATTGGTGTAGGAAAATGAAAAAATGTTTTAGCCTTTTCTTTTTATTAAGCTTTTCCTAGTAGTACTATTTTAATTTAGTGTACAAACTTTTAGTGTACAAAATGTAACAAACTGCTTTTTAAACTTTTGCCTTTATTATTACATTAAAAGATAATTTTTTAACATGAAAAAAGTATAAATATCTTTTCTTTCTCTGGAAGAGGCTGAGAACTGCGGTATGGTACCTTCCACAATACAAAATTTTACAGTTCTCGGCTGCCTACCAGAGAAAAAAACAAGCTATATAACTATGGCCAAATATGTAATAATACAGTACTTCATTTACCAAACATGCAAAACCTATTAACGATTCATTAAAATGTTAAATACACATTTTAATTATTAAAGAAAATATTTCAGGATGCACTGAGAAGAAAAACTAAATACCTAGGAACTGAGAGCCACACTTTAGATAGTCGATGAATGGAGTTACTTTGAAGAGCTGCAGTAATTGCTTTCAATGAAGAAAAATTCTTAAGAAATCTCAATTCCTAAAAAAACCCAAGAAATTATTCATGTGTCAAAATATTGAATTCACATCATTTTCGTATAATTTTTTTAAAAAAATCTTGGTGAAATTCCTGTTTAAAAGGTGATTACTAAGTGTGTGCCCACTTGTAACTCCTATGAAGTATGATCTTTATTAATTGGAGGGGAGAAAGAATGGAAATTCAAGGGGGGTGATGCACTAGAATACACCTTTAGCTGGAGAAAAAAACAGGTGTCATCCTTTCCACTTCCAACTGCTTCCTTCTATGTCTCCCCTCGAGTTCCCTTTTTCTCCCCTAAGCTCGATTAGGATCTTAATTGTTTCTGCGACAATTGTGGCTCCAGTGTGCGCACACACTAAAACCAACTATACAAACATTGATCTTTTTCTGCTCTTGCACATCAGCAAAAAATTGAGAATGTACCATTGAAATTGAAAGCTGTAATACAGTAGAGAGATATGTCCCATCGGATAACATGGGGAGCGTGCAAGGCAAGTTTGAGCCGATGGTGGTCATTGGGGTTAACTAAGAAGAGTTTTATACATGTCACACAAAGTGTGACACCCTTTCTTGAATTTCAATAAAAAATAAAGCATTTTTTTTAAATGAGGGTTTTAGGGGCAATTTATTTGTAACACTTGGGTGTGAAAAAATTAACCTTGTAGGTATAGAGGCGCTTAGGTTGCTATCTAGCTGTAGAAAGGGAAAGCTTTCAAGTGACAGATCCCCTTAAAAAGATAGATGTTAATTTCAGTTCAAAGTAATTCAGCCTCTTATATAAAGGAGAGCATTAACCCCCATGTATTTTGGGATGCATTTCCAAATACCATTCCTATGTGTAATCATCCTAAGGGATCCTGAACAGGCCTTTCAAAACCACTTGAATACTAACCTGTAATACTAACCTGTGCAATATTGATCCACTTTGTTATAATTCTAGCACGCTGACTTGTTTTCAGATACAAATCTGATAAAATAGTGCTGATGACACGCAGAGACACAGCATTGAATTGGTTTATAGTAGCTGTTACAGTTGATGGACTAATATTCCATCCACAAACTTTATCTCTTTGGGACCAAGCAGAGCCTAAGCATTGATAGGGAACAAGCTTCTTAAATAATTCCTGTGTGGAAACAAACACAAAGTTTGATTAAATCTTTAAAATTTAGCTTAAAACACAACTGTTAATATCATTTAAAGTGTTTCATATGTTGTTTTGAGGTAAAAGTCGAAATTTTAGTAGGTCAAGAGATTAAGTTTTTTTTTACTTAAATTTGTTAGAACAGAAAAAGAAGTAAAGCATTAGCTTACAGTTAAAGCAGGTCATTACATAACACTCTTAACCCCTTAACTCCCACATTAATTTTGAGAAAATGGTCATAAAAGTTCTTTTTTCATTGGAAAAAATTATATATAATAATTATAAACATTATATGCCTACATTTTTATTTTTTGAACTCTTAATGAACATTTAGTATTGAATACCCAACAATATATACAATATTAGTATTGAATTTCTGTTGTTAACCTAGACCTTAAAATGGAAAATAAAAGAAACGGAATTTTGGGGAGAATTTTAAAAGAAAATAAAAAATTCTACCAAAGCAAAAAAAGTCTATGTATAGTTGAAGCCATAAAAAACTGAATAGAATTCTTTTAAAGTAATATTTTTAATTATTTTTCAATTTTAAAGCGTAAGTTATAGGCAAAAGAAATTGTCATATCCAGCTAAAAATCATTTCTCGTTTTACCGAAAATATTTTATCAAAATTTCTCACCTGCCGCAAGCAGATTTAGAAAAAGGGATTTTTGAAAAATATATTTAAATCAATGTTTTCCTAAACTTGGGGTGCATGTGGCAGACAGCAGATGTAAGAAAATTTTACAGAAGCCATCATGGCCGGATTTAATGTGGGTCAAGTGGGGGGCAATACCCGCCCTCAACATTTGAGAAAATTCCATTTTTATAAGGGAAACTCATGCTTCTAAAGCCATCAGGGACAGGTTTCCCTCCCCATGGTATCCAGTATGATTGTGACTCCCCAGGGCTCACCACCTAAATTTGCCCATGGAATCTGGCCAAAAAACCAGCAGAGAAAATTAGCTGGCTTTGAGAGAGTTTTTTTTCATCCCAACCAACTGAACAGTTTTAAATCAAATAAAAAAGAAAAGTAAGAAATACATACATTATCTGTAAATGTCAACTGCAAAGCAAAATCTTCATCAGGAATGTCAAGGATATTATGATTTGTGATGTGTGATGCTAACTTCATTTCACTGCGACACTCAAATGGATGATGGTTCAAATTTTCTGAAAAATAAGAATTGTTAGCAGCTGTCATTTATGAAATAAATAAAAGTGTGAAGTGACAGTTCATTATTTTCTTTATAAAAAATGATGCGTCTTAAGAGGGTGAGTATACTGAAAACTAAATGCAAAATATTGCCCACTTTATTTCGAGCATTAATAATGCCTCATTTTTATCACCTTGGCCATAACATTGTACATGCAGAATACAAACCAATATAAATCTGAGAACCTAAGTGGTAAATTCTGTTAATATATAATGGATGATCTGATATGAAATGTCCCAGCTAAAATTTAAGAAAGGCTAGTCAGAACTAAAATTTATTACCTGAAAAATCAGTCTTCAGATATTTTAACAGTCTATGCTTGGCTCGTACTTCTAAAACACAACCAGGGATATATTTTTCAGTAAACTCCTTAATTTTCAACAGACTTAAAAATTGAGGTGGCTCAAAAAAATCTTCTGGATACATTTCTAACCAGACCAATAAAACCTTTTCTAGGGTTCTAAAACAAATACATTTCAATTACAAATAAAGTTTTAAACAATTTAAGGTTTTTCAAAATAAAAATAACTAATCCTACCTCTAAATATGAATTTTAAAAGTACTACACAGAGTGTTTCAAAAGTCCCTTTCACTGCTTTTATTTGAGCTGACATTTTCTAGAGTCATGAAAGTAAAATCTACCCCCAGGTAATTCTACCCCCCCTAGAGAATTTATTGAGATGACTTACAGCACCCCTAGCGGGGAAGTAAGAAAGTTTGAAATATTAATTAAGAAAACTAAAGGATGCAGAGAATAAACCTCAATGATGAGAGTATTGTTGCCAATGTTGTAAAAAAACTAATTGAAAATTTTAATAAAAATATATATTAAAAAAATTTAATACTTCATATTACCATGTGAATATTGCACTTTTCAAGCCTCTAAAAAGGAAAAGTACGCAAATTTGCAAGTTTTTCCAATGTTATTTTGTATTTCTATGTTTTCAGTTAAATAATGACAAAATGTAAAAAAAAATTTAAAAACTAGCACATAACTAGTTAATTTTTCTTATTTGAGACCTGAAAAAAAAACTTTTTTCATATTCTAATATCTTTGCGAATATCAGGGTTAGAAAAAAACATGTTTTTTTAAAATAAAAAACAAATTGTTTTTAAATAAAAAAATAAAAACAATTATTTGTTTTAAACATGTTTTTTTTTGTTTAAAAGGTTTTATTTGTTTTTTTACCCTCAACTTAGAAATGATAAAAAAAACCTGATTTAAAAAAAACTTAAATTAGACTTTTCAAATCAAAATTAGAATCATAAAGCGAAACTTTTAAATACACCACAAACAGTTCGTTCTTTTAAATGATTTTTGTAAGTTTTCTTCACAGCATCATGCTCTTTATCAAGCAATGTACTGCCTATGTCATGGCGATTTGGTGGTCTGTACCCAAGCCTTATACTTGGCACCATCCTTTTAGGCTCTGGGTAACATGAAAAAAACTCATACATAAAAATAGTGAGTTTGTTGCCTAAATAAAGGGAACAACTTGCTAAAAACTACATATGTTTTAAACAATGTTTTTTTTTGTTTTAAATATGTTTAAAAACAAGTGTTTAAAACAAAGTTTTTGATACATAACCCTGGCGAATATTCACAATATTTTAGTGTATTTACTAGTGAGTTTATCATAACATTGGCAACAACACTCTCTTTAAGGTTTTAATTCCATCTCCTTTTAATTTAGTGCCCCCCCAGGGTTCACCACCTAAATCCACCCATGGCCCACACCCCAACAAAGTCTTTCTAAATTTTCCATGCCCTCCATGTAGGATTACACATAAATTTTTGCACTCAATATATAATATTCAATTCAAAAATTTAATTGGCTGATTTTAAAAAAAAAATATTACAGACATGTTTAGAAATTTAGTGAGTTAATTTTCAAAACACAAAATGGAGAACTAAATTTGAAATACAAATAATACCAATGTAAATGAGATTCATAACCAGACTTTATTTTAGAGGGGCAAGGGGGGTTGACTCAAACTTTTTAAAGTACATCCTTACGAGTATTTTTTAATATGTTAAGTTTTAAATGACTTAACGAACAAAATGGGTTGAGTTCTAGAGGTTTCTCCCCCAAAAAATTTTTAGGAATTAGGATCACCCCAGTGGATTGTGCTCCCCAAGTTGGGAAACACTGATCTAATGGGTCCTAGGGTCCCTAATGGGTCCTCCACCTTACTTCTATTACCCTAGGAGACATTGGTTCCAAATAAAAGCTGTGAAACAGCTTTTAACACCTTGTTTATATCCAAATATAAGCCCATCAAAAGTAGTGTTTGGGTCAGGTAAAGTAAGTTATCAGGACAAAACTGATCATTCTATACATATTCTGGAAAAGTTACGTTAACCACCAAAACACAGGGTCAATGTCAAAATCATGTTTATAAAATTTTTTTTGATGGTTTCCGATAGAGTTAATAGTGTAGATTTCAAAATCAGTTGATGCCACTTTACAAATGTGGGTCAAATGTGAAAAAAATTAATAATTTTACTGTTAGATTTTATCCCCATTTTAGTATGTCATTATAAAGGAAAAACCGTTTGAATTACTACTTTTGCAGTTATTTTGAGGTTTTGAGCAATGTTTTAATTTTTTCGGTTACCCAATTTTTGAAATTATTTCCCCTATAATGTTACAAACACATAAATTAATATTCTAAAAACAAAACACATAACAAACCTTTTGTGTAACTCTTTGTTTTCAAAACTTAACTGAAGACTTTCATTGTGTACTTTTTCATACCTAAAAGTAAATCTTTTAAATTCTAATGTCATGAATATTTAAGTTATATTCTTTTTCATTTTGAACATTTTTGCCATTTGATAAATGAAGCTAGCGGTTCACTTTAACAAGGAGAGGACCAGTACTTCTCCCGCAGTGATTTGGTTCTTTTTGGTGTGAGAGTCGTCCATGACTAGGACATTTGTGAAAATATTAAGAAGCACTTTACAGAAATCTCGGAGAAAAAAGATAAAAATATGCTAAAAAAGATGAAATAGAAAGTAATATTCAGCATTAAAAGTTGTACAGAGGTAAAAAATTTATACTTCCTCAAAAATTTTTGAAAATACAGTAGTATACTTCAAAATATGTCAATAACTTCATCCCTTTTTCACTGGAAAAATTTCATATTTATAACACTCACACCGGAAAAATTTATGGATAAAAAGGAGCCAGATTACTTGGCGGCTCGCCACTTCACTTGTGATTTCGATTGGGGCCCAGGAGTACTTTAAAGTTGGAAATCCCTGATATACACTGTAATTTTAAGAGCAATATTATTGTTTCGAAATTTTGATGAGATATAAAAGGTTAAATCTTTTCCCTAAAAATTTTTTTAAGCTTTATTTCTTGACCATAAAATTTCATTTTGTCTGATGCTCAAAAATACTTAATTAAAACTATTTTTGCCTGCATCTGAATTTAATCTGAAAAATTAATTGAATTACTTAAAAATTTGAAAAGAGAAAATTTAAAAAGTTAAAAAATCTGAAAAAAAGTTTTACTTTTTGTTATAGTAACTCAAAAACTAAGCGATAAGAGACATAAGTCAATCACAAAATTGTAGAGAGCATCAACTTCGTACGAACCTTGAACCAAAAGTGAGCCTTTCTCCAGTGAGCCAATGATATTGATTTATTTTAAATCTTTCAACTTTTTTTTATATATTTTAAGGTGCCTGCCTACCTAAAAATGCCGATTCGGGCCAAAAATTCCCCCCCAAAAATTTATTATTTTAAAAAACACATCTTTAGCTTTCCAAATCAGTTTAAAAAAATTTTGCCTTTTTCTTTACTATAACCAAAGTTACATAAATTTTACTTAAAACTAAGACGGCATTTATTAAGGAAAAAAGTAAAGAAATTCACGTTTTTCTCAGAATTACATTTTCGATATTTTCCTTCTCCGCAAAACTGCATAACTCAAAATATTATAAGTGAATTACTGTAAAACTTGAGCACAGTACTTGACATAATATGATTTAGCAGTCCTACTATTTTTTTTTGGCTGTGAGTATAATATTTTTTATTTTATGAATCGTATAACTTCAAACTTTACTGAACTTTGGTGTTTTTTTTATTTTCAAGTTTAGTGCTATAACTTTTGATATTAAAATAATTTATACATAAAAATAGTAGGCCTTCTAAAATATGTGTTAACGAAGATAATAAAGTTTACAAACAAAAATATCTTCTTATAAATTTGAGTTATGATGTTTTGCAGAAAGGCTGTTTGTTGGGATTTTTATGCATAAATTCTTCAATAATATGAAAATTTAAATAATAAATTATTTTTTATATTATTCATAGTTTTTAGATGCATTTAATTGTATAAATCACAAATTAGGTCAACATTTTAATTATTAAAAAAAGCCTCCATAGGTAGGCAACCACCTTAATTACTAGGGAGCTACAGCCCCCTGCTTACTATCACTCACCAACCCCTGTAAACTGCTTACACAGGGTCTTTCGAATCACTTTGCATTCCGACAAAACCCTGCTCACTGAAAATATTTATTTTATAAAATACTCGTTAAAACAATTAGAAGAAATCTCAACCAACTTCCCAAAAACACACAGGTCATCTTCATGAATAACACTATCTAGAATATTTATTGATTCTAAATTATCAATAATTTAATTAACATGTTTTCCTTAAAAATAGCCTGCTCATAACTATTGTAATCAATAGTTTTTATAAAAAGTTCACCAATGTAACTGTTAAATTTAATACAGTACCTAGTAACTCTTTAAAATGTCTAGTGTTTTATCATTCATGTTTTTGTTTAAACACAGACTTTTTAAACAATACCTTTTAAGCTATTGACAGGGGTGGAAAATCCAAAAATGATTTTTGTATCAGCTTTAGGGCAGTTTTGTATCAAGTCAAAATGCATTTTTGTATCAGCTTTTAGTGGTTTTGTATCAACGCAAATTTCATTTCCGTATCAATTTACAGTGAATCAGCATCAGGTTCGGTCAAACTAAAGCTTTAAGGCGTTTTTTTTTTAAATTTTTGATGATAAGATGGAACTTTAATTTCTTTTCTATTCATACCATATATTAAATAAACTTGATAAAAAAACTGAAAAAATATCTTCTATAGATTAGTATTAATTGGTTAAATGATATATTAATTTTAAAATTAGACATTTAATTTATAGATGTTTTACTCATTGAGAAAAATAATCCGTTTTCTTTTTCTCTAGAAAAGCTTCGACCAATGCTGAGACTGAGCAAGAGCTCAAAAGGAATACAAGATTTGTGAAATGACTATACAATACACTGGCTAGAATGGGAGTACTCCAGGTTTAATTTTTGGGGGTGCATTTTTGCGAAATGAAATTATTTTAATGAAAACTGTAGTCAGATTATATTTGATCTTCAAATTATTCTAAAAAACCAAAATTTAGAAATGTTTAATTGATAATCAGGAGCCTTCAGTAAAAATTAACTGTAAAAGGCTAGAGCTTAAAAAGTATCAAATTATTCAGAAATTTAACTGAGAAAAATTAAAACTTCAATTTAAAGTAAAGAATCCTATTTGTGAATAAAGACTACCTTATAAAGAAATTTCATAAAATATTTTCATAAATAAGCTGAAAATCTTATCAGGTTATATTTTTTGGAGGAAAAACTACCTATCTATCACTCACAACCATACTATAACTATGAAATTATTAAATTTAAATTAAGACTTAAGCAGTAATTCAAGTTTTCCAATAAAGTTTCTTTCAATTGTTCTACTCAAAATAATTTTAATTTGAGCACCATTAAAATAAGACTTCATAAGCAAGTCTTTGACTTTAGAATATCTCTCCATGAAAAAGCTCAAGTCCGTTTTCCACAATACACCAAATGCGAGAAGCCGACGATTACGCCCCGTAAAATAGGCTTCTCCTCATCTTGAGGCTGCATGGTAGGAACAGCATGAACACGGCTTTCTTCCAATAAAAGTCGTTTTTCCGTAATACAGTAAACGAACGAGGAGATGGGGCCTTTACAGGCCGAGTCGCGCGATCGCATCGCCGTGCCGATGCGCGTGCGAGCTAGGATGCCGTTGATTTGACTAATTACCGGAGATGGTAACTCCACAACGTAAAGAAACGCTGGAAAACGTTACGTATCGTACAAAATAACATTTTTCCAGAATATTTTCGTAATTCCCTGAGTATTCCAGGGCATTTTCGAATTCCCTGAGTATTCCAGGGCATTTTCGAATTCCCTGAGTATTCCAGGTTTTCCCGGTTTCCAGGGTTAGCGGACACCCTGAAAAACGGAACTGTCGCGAAAAGTAGCTATTTTCCCGATTTCCGGAAGACTAGACGGAACACCGGACTTGTTGGCTTCCAACCACGGTAAAGTTGTTTTTTCTACATCGCAATAATGACGCAAGAAGAAGCCAACTTGAATCAGCACCCGCGGCCGTCCAACAAAGTCGCGGGAAAAACGGAACACTCGGAAAAAAAATTCCGAAATATTGCTATTTTTCGGGCTTCCGGAACACCGGACTTGTGGGCCTCTAACCACGGTAAAGTTGTTTTTTCTTCATCGCAATAATGACGCATAAAGAAGCCAACTTGAATCAACAGCAACACCCGCGGGCCGTCCAAGAAAGTCGGGGGAAGAACGGGACATTCCGCAAGAAAAAAAAACCCGAAACTTTCGCAAAATATCGCGATTTCCGACTTTTCAACGCACTAAACGCTGCGGATTGAAACCTATTTTATAGGGGAAATAAATTTACAGAAGAAATATTCAAGATGAAAATTTAAAAGTTTTTAAGGAGTACAACCCAAATTCAAGGAGTTTCCAGTGCTTGAAAATGAAATTAATTTTCAAGGAGCGTACGAATCCTGTGCTTATCACCGAAAAACACGGCCAAAAATCAAATCAACGCATAACGTACTCCGTTACAATCGTTCTATTTCAATTTCCACCGCGCCGGACGATCGGGCTCTACGACGATCGGGCTGACGTTTTCCTCCTCATTTGCTGAAGCGTTCTACCACGTAGAAACGCGAGCTGTGAAAGTAGGATTCGACCGGTCTCAAAATCGTCGCAAAACGTAGTTGCATCCGGCCCCCCGTTTCATAGCGATCCTAGCGGTAAGAGAATCGATCATAGTGTCTGAGGTTTTAGCCCAGTAATTTTAGGCGAAAAAAGGGGTCGATAGGGGAATAATTTATAATTAGCTGAATTTTTCAGGATAAGCTCTCTATGATGTGTACAACCCACCCTGAAAAGTCCCCAAAGATCCTCCGTCGGCGTCATTCCAAAATGGCGGATCCAAGATGGCCGCCTCGCATTTTGCCTTTTCCGATATTTTCGCTCATATCTAAGTCAAAAATTAATATTTTTTAGTTCTGTAAAAGGATTTATACTCAGGATAGATGCCGTTTTCGAATAAAAGTTACAGTTTTGCGATAAAAATATAAAACATGGGGTGTAGAGGGATTTCATTCATGCCAAACTGCAAAATTTTCATTGTTGTTTGCATGCTTTGCCATATAACTGTACTAATTGAAAAATCGATCGGAAAAATACTATTAATTTTAGTGGTCCCATTATTAAGGATTATTTTGAAAAATAAATTTTTGAAATCCGGAGAAAATTGACAGAGATATTCAATTTTTAGTAGTGTTGTGGTGCGGATGGTATTGGGTAGTATATACGTTAGTAGTAGGTTTCGCACTTGATTAATAATTGTTTTTTGGCCATTCTCTTTAAAAGCTTAGTTAATACCATTGTAACGTAAAGTAATCATTATGGTGCATTAAAATTTTCTTACACAATCATTTAATTATCAAAAAATTCATTAAAATTAATTAGTTCTTTTGGATTTTTTCTATATTTCGGACCCTATAGCTTCCTTTTAAAATGATTGAAATATTCATTCTAGTTTTCTGTACAGAGATATTTCAAAGAATTTTGAAGTGATCAAAAATAACTTAAATGAACGTTTTAGCTTATACACTGGGACTCCATTATTGTGAACCATCGCATAAAAAATTCCAATATCACAAGAGGTTTGCTATTATTGATTTTTTAATTTTTTTACAATGAAGCGGAGTTTGACTATATTTTCATGACGCAAAATAAGTATAATTTGAAATAAATGTATCAAATACTATAGAGATTTTTAATGTTATAGAGTAAAGGTTTATTCATTGTCATCATCATTGTTTTACAATTCAGTAGAAGCTGAATTTTTACATGACTCGCCAAAGCAAGATGTGCCAAATCTGGAACATTGGAGTCCTGGTTTTCTGCACTGGCATCTTGTATCACAATCTCTTGTAGAATTTATTTTGCAGTTGCAAGAGCTGAACTGCAGGAGTTCTTCAGAAGCTGCTGGAAGTGTTGAAGTGACTGGATTCAACTTTCCATCCTTTTTGAACAATCCGTTGGATTCAGGTTATTCCCCAGCCATTGTTAAACTTGCAGGTAAACTTGAAATGAATGATGAGAAGCTGCTGCACTTGTTGGAGGAAGAACTGCTAGATTAAAATTTGAAGATAGATTTTTTGAGGAAAATATGGTGGCTACAACAAAACAATCTAATTTTTTGCGCAACTCCGAGAACAAATCAAGACTGATTAGAATGCTCATATGTTACTTTCAGGCAGAAGGAATAACTTCAAAGGATGATACTGATACTCATCTTTTCTTCTGCTATTGAAGCTAGTCAAAGCTTAAACAAACAAGTCACAGTAATAGGGACCGATACAGATCTCTGAATTATTCTAATTGGGCGTTGTACCCCAGGAGAGTCACTGTTTTTTTTGCGTCCTCAAACAACTATTAGAGAACACAAGTGCTACGACATCTCTAAAATTCAAAACACTCTTGGCTCAATAAAAGATTCAATTCTCTTCCTATATGCAGCTTCTGGATGCGATTCCACCTCAGCAATTTTTAGAAAAGGGAAATCTTCAGCTTTCAAATTGATAAAGAAAAATCCAAATTTGCACTCTATGGTTTCACAGTTTAATAGTCCTTCACTTGACTCCTCAAAAATTATTGAAATCGGTGAGGTATTTTTGAAATACCTTTTTGGGCGAGAAAAAGTTGATTCTCTCGATGAATTACGTTACATTCACTACAATAAGGAAGTGTTAAAAACTCCATCTTCAAATTTTAATCTAGCAGTTCTTTCTCCCACAAGTGCAGCAGCTCCTCAGCATTAACTTCGAGGTTACCTGCAATTCCAACAATGGCTGGGGAACAACCTGAATCCAACGGATTGGGGATGGTTCAAAAAGGATGGAAAGTTGAATCCGGTTACTTCAACGCTTCCACTTCCAGCAGCTTCTGAAGAACCCTTGCAGCTCATCTCTTGCAACTGCAAAATAAATTCTACAAGAGATTGTGATACAAGATGCCAGTGCAGAAAACGCCAGGACTCCAATGTTCCAGATTTGGCACATCTTGCTTTGGCGAGTCATGTAAAAATTCAGCTTCTACTGAATTCGAAAACAATGATGATGACAATGAATAAACCTTTACTCTATAACATTAAAAATCTCTATAGTATTTGATACATTTATTTCAAATTATACTTATTTTGCGTCATGAAAATATAGTCAAACTCCGCTTCATTGTAAAAAAATTAAAAAATTAATAATAGCAAACCTCTTGTGATATTGAAATTTTTTATGCGATGGTTCACAATAATGGAGTCCGAGTGTATAAGCTAAAACGTTCATTTAAGTTATTTTTGATCACTTTAAAATCCTTTAAAATATCTCTGTACAGAAAACTAGAATGAATATTCCAATCATTTTAAAAGGAAGCTATAGGGTCCGAAATATAGAAAAAATCCAAAAGAACTAATTAATTTTAATGAATTTTTTGATAATTAAATGCTTGTGTAAGAAAATTTTAATACACCATAATGATTACTTTACGCTACAATGGTATTAACTAAGCTATTAAAGAGAATGGCCAAAAAACAATTATTAATCAAGTGCGAAACCTACTACTAACGTATACTACCCAATACCATCCGCACCACAACACTACTAAAAATTGAATATCTCTGTCAATTTTCTCCGGATTTCAAAAATTTATTTTTCAAAATAATCCTTAATAATGGGACCACTAAAATTAATAGTATTTTTCCGATCGATTTTTCAATTAGTACAGTTATATGGCAAAGCATGCAAACAACAATGAAAATTTTGCAGTTTGGCATGAATGAAATCCCTCTACACCCCATGTTTTATATTTTTATCGCAAAACTGCAACTTTTATTCGAAAACGGCATCTATCCTGAGTATAAATCCTTTTACAGAACTAAAAAATATTAATTTTTGACTTAGATATGAGCGAAAATATCGGAAAAGGCAAAATGCGAGGCGGCCATCTTGGATCCGCCATTTTGGAATGACGCCGACGGAGGATCTTTGGGGACTTTTCAGGGTGGATTGTACACATCATAGAGAGCTTATCCTGAAAAATTCAGCTAATTATAAATTATTCCCCTACCAAACCCTAAAATTACTGGGCTATTTGGTTCTTTTCTTATCAGTTGGATTTTTAGGGTTACAAATTCAGATTGAACGGATTATCGCGTTTTTGGCGCAGTTTGGCGCAAAAATCGGAATTTTGCCATTTTTGGAGCTGATTGGCGCAGGTAACCAATTTCGGCGCAGTTTGGCGCAGTTGGCGCAGATTTTCCACCCCTGTATTGAAAATAATAAGAGACAAAACTTTCATTACACTCAATGTTTACAGACAATGAGGAAGTTGCATAATTTTTATATATTTTTTTAAACGATTCCTCTTGCAAAAATAAGCAACTACCCAAAATTTGAGGCCGATCGAGAAATTTTTTGATTGTCAAAAATATTAACAAAAATCCCCTTTTTAAAAGCGCGCGAAAACGCCAAGAGTTTGGATGTGACGTCATCTTATACTAAACATTGTTGTAAAGCAATGGAGTTGATGGTATTATTGTTGACGTCATCTTATAGTTTAAACAATAAACGTTTTCAGTCACGTGTTTTTTCTCGACTTTTAAATTAAAATATTTAATTACCTGTACATTTTTTTGAAAAACTGACTAGATATTTCATTTTACCATACAAAAAACCATACAGAACACTTGTTTGTTTTTGAAAATCTGACACATGCAACTTCCTTATTGATTTTGTAGTATGAAATTCTATATAAATAGTATACCTGTTAGTTTCTGGGAAAACTCTTATCAGTCTTTTAAAGATATTTTATTTAGAAAGTGTATTTTGAAGCGCTTTTTTAAAGCATGAAAGGAATTATTTTCATCATAAAATATATGATGTCCATAGGTTGAATATGAAAGATAGATGTCCACAGGAGAAATATTTTAAAATTGAGAATTTTTTTAGAAATTCTTATAGCTTATTGGACATCCTCAAAAGAATCCAAACAGTTTTATACCAAAAACATGCTATACGGATCAGTAATTAAAAATCCTTTCTTTGGAAACCATTCACCAAAAACTTTTTTTTAGTATAGAGAGATCCTTGAAACATTAAAATTATCCATCATGCATTTATACTCAATAAAATGATAAATTACCGAGCTAACAGTATAGATAATACTTGATTTGGAGAAGCAAATGATCTGTATGTTGAAAGAAAAATATTCATGTAGGTAGATTCAAGTTCGCCAGTATCTGTAGTGAGACTTTCAACAAGTTTTTCGAGTGTGCCAGCCTTGATCATTTTTACACGTATTGTTTCCCATTCTAAATGTGATATTTCTTCAGAAAAATCCTGTAAAAAGATTTCTTTTAAATTTGGAAAACAGAAATATAAGATTCCATACTTAATTTTATTACATATTTATGTATGTTTGGGGAAATAAAAAACAACTAATTAGAGATTTCTGGCAAACCATTTGGGTTATGAAGACAAATAAGGAGTTATTTTTCATTATTTAAAGTATTCTTTAACATGTGAATCATTTATACATAACTTTTTTTCCTAGAAAATTCTGTGGATTACATGGCACTGCTCCCTTTGGATGTAAGGTTTACGTTAACCTTACGTTGTTTACATCCCTAACAGTTAAATGAAAACAAATGCAGTATCTGGAAAATTTTTCAATTTATCCATAAGACTGTAAAACTAAACAAAAATCCTTAGTAAATTTTACGGATAATCTGAAAAAGTTGGCAAGTATGTAAGATGGTGACCAAGGTTCCAAGTTTTTGCATTCCAGACTTTGGTTAACTTTTAGTATGTTATTGTTACACTAGCCCAAGTAAAAAAAGCTTTTGTTAGCTTCCTTTGCAGTCAGTTGGTCCATTTGGTGTTCTTTTCTGATGGACTATGATGTAAGTACAGTAAAGCACCGTTTATACGTCTTTCAAGGGACCGACGTAAATCGACGTATAAATGAAAAAACGTATAAACGAAAATGTCCTTAATATTAGGTTTATAACGCCCCTAATGCAGATTTACAAAAATACGTTAAATTTTAGGTTTTTCTAAAGAAAAAAAATTACTTCAAAACAGTCTATAAACTGAAAAATATTAACTAATAAACTTTAAAATAGTATTAAATATTTTAAAATATTAAAACATTTAACATAAAAATTAAAGAAACTCTACCTTTATAGTGATAGGGTTATATAACGGCAGTTTTATGGTCCCGCTTTCTTTGTGGGGTCATTTAGCAATCAAAAGAATTCTTCTCCTCTGCAGGGGGTGCTGGAGACCCCCTAACCAGAGATAAGGGCCATAAAACTGTAGTGTAGTTCATCCCGTTATCAGTGGAACTGCCCTTTTTCTCACCCCCACTCCATTGGTCATGCCCCCAACAATGGCCAAGGAATGCAGTGCTCTTCAACCTTTCCTGGGGAAATTTTCCCACGGAATAACAACTGATACTGGATATTTTCGAATTTTAAGACAGCCGAAAACGACGTATAACCGATATTGCGCGTCGTATAAACGAAGAATTTTTGTATTAAAAAGAATAGGAATGAGAATTGGGACTTCGCGAAAACGACGTATAAATGATAAAGTCGTATAAATGAGAAACGTATAAACGGTGCTTTACTGTAGTATAAAATGATGGTTCTGTGAAACTGGGGCTCCACGACTCTGTGCCTCTTGCCCAGGTGATAAGGATAATATGGCAAAATGCAGCTCTCGTTGATAAGAGATAGTAAGTAACTTTGGGTCTCCCCGAGTAGAATGGAGGCGCTTTAATAAGGTGAATTAGCAATTAACAGAAAGTGAGCAGGGAAATAGGTAAAATGGGGCTCTACCACTAAATTGCAACTCTGGATAAAACAACAAAAAGCAAAATGGGCAGCCAACCACGAAGTTTAATTCGGACTCCCTGTAAGTTAAAGTTGAGTTTATTAACAAAGGTTACTTAAAAAACTAACCGTTTTAAAATTGTAATATATTTCCTATTGAATGTTCATATTGCCATCTAGCAGTAGAAATAAGAATTATTTTAAGATAATATTTTAAGTTTTAAATTTTCCATGCCTCCATGTAAGATTGCAAATAAGTTTTAACACTCAAAATGTGTTTAAAATAAGTTTTAACACTTAAAATTCAATTTAAAAACTTGATTGGTTGAACTGCTCCTCAGTGGGGCATGCACCCCATGTTGGGAAACATTGGTATAGACTGAGACAGCCTTGGCCAGAAATTGGCTGTAATGTAGAATTGGAACTGAAGAAATTGAGAACTGTGATTCTCGAATTTTGAGCAATAAAATATTTTTTGGTTTCCAATTCAAGATACAGAAAATCGTATAATTTTATCTTGTTTAGTTTTTATTGCGTTTTAGTTGAACACTGATTAGAAAATACAGTTGACTTTGCTTAATGTGATCACGGTTTATTCTATTGTTCGGATAATGTTATCGAAATTGACTGGTCCCGAAAACGAGTCATTAATTTAAGTGTTGTATGATCCAGTCTGTATTTTTCTTTGAGTCTGTTAAAGTTGAAAATACAAACCCGAAATACCAATTTAAATACTTCAATTATGACACCACAATCATGATTTTAATGCAATCACTCGAGTTACACTGTTTGCCACTTTTTAGTACAGAATCGCTTATTATTATCTATTGGATATTGTTATCACTTTTAACTTGGACAAACGTGATCACATTAAGTGGAGTCTACTGTACTTATTAAATAGTAGAATTATGAACTTGGTCAAATGTAACTTACAGCACTGGAATGATGATAGCGAACTTTTTTTAAATACACAGTATACACTGCTCCATCAGTTTCTTCTTCGCCCCATAATTTAAGTGAAGGTTCCTAAAAAATTAAATTCAATTTTTGAAATATTTATTAAGTGCACTCGCTTACGGTAGAAAACTTTCCCATAAAATCATTTGACCTTTTAGAAAAGGATCAAACTCATTTTTAGTGTTATATAATTAGACAATTTCAAAATCAAATTTCTATGCTTCAATCAGTGCCGCAGCTGGAATTTTGTCTGGGAGAAATGTTTTTTTTGGTCAGACAAATTTTTTTTGTAAAATAATGTTTCCTAAACTGTGGCTTCAACCTATTCTAAAAGAAAATGTGTTCTTAATCCTGGGGAGTCTGTCCCCTTCTTATTATAAGCGCCTCTTATGTTAGGTGCCATTGGTAAATTGGCGGACATCCTTTATGATTTAAAGTTGGAAAAGCACATTCTGGAAATTTTCGGTAAAAAAGTTTTAAGTTTTTCTAAACAATGCTCCTAATTATTGGGGGAGACACCCCAAGTTCGACACCCATGCCCTCAATTAACTTTGTTTCAATTAGGGGACAAGGTGTTTCCTATTTGGAGATTTTGCATGATGAAAAAATGTTTGGAACTTTTACATTATACCGGCACAAATCTCGCCAAGCAGACATTTTGGCGAAAGCAGACAGTCACCGGAACAAATCACATGAAGCGAAGCAGACCTTATTTGCCACAACACACAGCATACACATAAAAAACAGTTAATAAATGGTTAAAAAAATTTATACTTTTTATTATTTTCGGAGGCATAACCATTTCAATATCGCTTTGCCTTTAACACTTTTGGAATGACATCTGAAAGAATGAGATGCATCTGCATTTCTGATTTCTTTACTTTATTAGTTTGGTAGCAAAGAATCATCAAACGAACATCTGCCTGAATGGAAGGATTAGCAACCGTTGGAAGATCAACGTCAAGGTTGAAACTCTCAGCATGCTTTGAAAATGTCGATGCAAAAGGTTACCAGCGGCAATGGTTGCTTGCATCATTATTGGCAACTTTATCTCCTGCACCGGTATAATGGAAAAGTACCAAATGTTTTTAAAGCACTTTTAAGTCCATAGATATCTGCACTTAAGGAGCAACACCATATGAAATAGGCTCAAAAAAATTTTAAGTCTGGTCCAAAGAGCAGATCCAGGACCCCCCTTTAGCTATGTCACTGGCAGAAACAATATACTTTTTTAAATTGTCAAAGACTATAGAGGCCAATACTATTCATGTTTAAAAACTTCTGTCAAAAAAAGTTTCAAAATAATTGAATATTTTTTTTATTTTAGGATTTTCAGTTTTGAGAGTTTTTTATGGTTTTTTTTAGATTTTTACCCCTTTTAGAACATGTGTTAACTACTGATTCAGAAAATAATTTGGCACAGCTTCGATAAGAGTTGACGAGTCGCCATGTTTGGGGGCCATTCATTAATTACGTAAGGGTCCCGAGGGGAGGGGGGTTTGAAAAATCTCTACATACCCTTACTTGGGGGGTGGGGGGTCAAACCAATTCTTACGTAAGATTTTCCTAGTTTATGTAAACAAATTCCAATTATTCTAATCAAGAGATAATAATATAATAGAAAAATGTAGTTGACAGTAAGAACATTATTTATCTGTTGAAAAATAAAAATATTTGATTTACGTCAAACTGAGAGTTTTCTAACATTTTATTACTTTGAAAAACATAATGGAATCTTACGTAAGAATAGGGGGGGGGAGGGGTTTGAAAAATCTTACGTACTCTTACATGGGGGGAGGGGGGTCAAAAATTGCCAAAATCATCCTTACGTAATTAATGAATGGCCCTTTACCCACTTAACTTTTTAAAAAAAAGTTAAGATGGTGTGACTTAAAACAAAAAATATCATTATACTTTGGAAGACATTAATGTACCACATTTTGCTAGGATTGTATGTATCCGATTTTATTTCCCAACTCTTTCCATATTCCTCTTGATCGTTACATAAAAATTGCATTTCCTGTTGTGGTTTGCACACCATCTAAAATTAACCCAATCCAGTTAATAGACAGGAAATTTTTTGCCCCGCCCCCCACAATTGAAAACGCTGACATGTCCCTGTTCACAAATAATGCAGCTTTAATGACAACAGTGATTACTGCTTCTGATTGTATAATTATTGATTGAACGAACTAAATAAAAAAATTTAAACTGGCAACCAAAAAAAATCTTCATTCATTTTCTCAATTACAAATAAAACCCTGGTTTAACGACACATTTATTGTAATTTTAAGGGCAATGAATGAAATATGAACCTAATCCGAAGTTTTTGTACTAATACTTACCAAGCCGTCAGTAATGGGGTTCATATTGAAGTAAATAACATGCTATGAATTTACATCGTACAATAAAGGCAATATAGTTAATTAATACATTATAGTTTAACTTGAACTTTGAGTTAAACATGTATTGTATTTGTTGACAGTTGTTTGAGGTATGTGCTTGCTCACTGGGAGCCACTTCGATTAACCATCTTCTTCTCTTCTTACTGAATTAGATTTCAACGTTTAGTTCACAGATAAGAGCCTTTCTACCTACAATACTTCATTAACATTGGGATCCCCATAGAGAGCACATTGTTCCGAAGTGTATATTTGGACGGCCAAAACGGCCAGTGGCGCATGCGCTGTAGGTCTCGTGATTACGTAGCAGTCTCGGCGCTTAGTGATTGAACCAATGGAACGCCGAGCCGTGGAAATTAGAGTAGAGTTTAGTTGAAAAAGGCCGTCCAAATATACAGTGCCATATATTTTTTTTAAATATTCTGTCCTTGATAATGAATGAGCACCGCACAGAGTAAAAATGCTTCAGAATCCATAGGCACCGACTCCATAGGGTTTGAGGGGGCTTGAGCCCCCCCAATATTTTTAGTAAAAATCTACCTATTTTCTTTCCTGAACTAAAGAAGGCAATGTAATGGACGTCGTTCTTTTGGTCCCGTTCACTTGGTCTTCTCAAAGGGTCTCAAAATGACTTATAACACTACTTTCAAGGGTAAAAATTTCAAAACAATTTGGGGAAGGACCCCCAAACCCCCCTCAAATTTTAAAATCTATTTTGTACCGTTTTCCCTGAAACTTCAGTGATTTTTGAGGAGTGATCCTCCTTTTGTGTAACATAAGAAGAAAGAGTCCACAAAATGAATTTAAACACTACTTTTAGGGACAAATTTCCAAAATTTTTCTGAAGTAGGACCCCTAAACCCCCTTCAAAATTTTGCTGTTTATTATACACTATACAGGGTGTCCCATAAATAATGGGTCACACTTCTAGGGGGGATAGTAGACACCTAGACGAGTCAGAATCACATAGGATTTGGGGGTCCCAGACCAAATCCCAGGGAGTTAAAAATGGAGCGACACCCCAAAAAAATTGTTGAAAAATTCAATTTGTAGAAGAACTACTATTGATAAAAAAATAATTATGGTCTCAAAAATTGTGGTTTAATATGATTTTTAAAATTATCTTAAAAGTTTTCAGTTTAAATTTTTTTATTACAAAAAAAGTTTAAAAACCACAAAAAATGTGAAAACTCTGCCAAAACTTTATTTTGTATTTCGAAATCCTTACTTTGGATTTAATAATCTGAAAGATCATAGTCGAAAACCCTTAAGTCTAAGGTGTCACGTAAAAACCATTAATATTAAATGCTTGAGAGCCTGTTAAAGCATGGTTTAAGTCAGTTTTTTGGGTCCGCAAACTGTCGTTTTGGAAACGGCTATAGGAATCCACTTTGCGCACCCAAAAAATGAACTTTAACAGGATCTCAAGCGTTTAATATTGATGACTTTTACGTGAAACTTTGGACTTTAGGGTTTACAACTATGATCTTTCAGATTATAAAATCAAAAGAAATAATTTCGGAATACAAAATGAGGTTTTGGCAGAATTTTCACATTTTTTGTGATTTTTTAACTTTTTTCACAATAAAACAAATTTTAAAGTAAAGACTTTTGAGATAATTTGAAAGATCATATTAAACGACAATTTTTGAGACCATAATTAAATTTTTATCAATAGTAGTTCTTCTACAAATTGAATTTTTCAATAATTTTTTTGGGGTGTCGCTCCATTTTTAACTCCCTGGGATTTGGTCTGGGACCCCCAAATCCTATGTGATTCTGACTCGTCTAGGTGTCTACTATCCCCCCTAGAAGTGTGACCCATTATTTATGGGACACCCTGTATACTGGGTTTCTTTGAAAATTCTGCTTCTTAAAATGAGCCCTGCTCTAAGGGTGTAACCCAAATAGGCTTTAAAAGGAGATAAAGCGTTATTTTGTGGTGGAAATTTCCAAATTTTGGGGAGAGAGGACCCGAATAAACATCGCTTCGCTTGGAATTTTCAATGTTTATAAAATTTTGAAGTTAATTTCAACAAAATTATCCAATGTGCAATGTAAAAAAGTACTCGTAAGTCCTCAGAAAAAATATTTAGTCAAAATCCCTCCCAAAACAAAAGTATAGTTTCGGCTCTGTGCCGTTGATTTTAAAAGCGGTATAAATCCACTTTCATTCTTCGCGATAGGCATTTAATATTTTGTGTTCGATTAAATTTTTAAAAAATATTGCTCTGCTTTTTATTTGAATTTTTTATAGCAGTGTTCCTTGGACTTCCGAGGGTCCCCAGCACCTTCCTAGGGGGTCCGCGAGTTACCTTTTGATAGTTTCAAAATAAATAACACTAGTTTAAAGAGACAAATTTCAAAAATTTTTCTGGGGGAGGACCCCCAGCTCCTCTCAAAATTTTGACGTCTCTAGTTGTAATATTTTCTTTAGAAATTCTATGTTTTACAAGGAACTGCTCTCTTTTGGTGGAACCAAAAATGTCTCAAAATTAGCTGTAACACTACTTTTTGAGGCAAATTTTAAAAATTTTTAAATTTTAACAAACTTAATGTGGAATATAATTTGAGTACTATTTTTAAGGAATTCAAAACTTTACGTATAAATGTACTCCTTATAGGGGTACTTAGGAATAAGCCTTTGGATGTTCAAAATCTTGGAGGGGGCGATGTATAGCATTAGTGGCGATCGAAAGTTTAGGACCACTGTTATATGGAATAACTAATATCTTTATTGTCTAGTACTGGGCCCCCCCAATATTTGATAAAAGTCGGCGCCTATGTCAGAATCCATCTCAATAGACGTGAAACCACAGAGAAAAATCCCAACAGAGGGTCCAAAACGATATTTTAAAATTTTGGACGGGTTGGAGCAAGACCCTCTATATACATGGCCACCCAACTCCAGACGATGACGTCAAACGTGAGTGAAAATTGCCATGTTAAGTCTATGGAGTGACGTCAAAGATGAGTGAAAGTTATGACGTTGCACGGCCGAGTTGGGAGGCCTTTATATAGAGGGTCTTGGTTGGAGGCCGCCACGAGGAACTATAAATGATTGACAGAAAGATTGGCAGCACATTTTGGTGACCAAACATGTGATTGGTTGTGACGTGTTCATTCAACCTGTCACTCAATCTTTTACTTTCGAAGGGGAAGGAATGGAAGTTTTCTCGCCCAATCATGCTTTTTTCTCCGCCTTCCGCCTCTCGTGACGTACCACGTAGATGCATGGGCGCCGCCAGCATTTCTTTTAGGGGGGTGCATCCAAGACCCTCTATATACATGGCCACCCAACTCCAGACGATGACGTCAAACGTGAGTGAAAATTGCCATGCTAAGTCTATGGAGTGACGTCAAAGATGAGTGAAAGTTATGACGTTGCACGGCCGAGTTGGGAGGCCTTTATATAGAGGGTCTTGGTTGGAGGCCGCCACGAGGAACTATAAATGATTGACAGAAAGATTGGCAGCACATTTTGGTGACCAAACATGTGATTGGTTGTGACGTGTTCATTCAACCTGTCACTCAATCTTTTACTTTCGAAGGGGAAGGAATGGAAGTTTTCTCGCCCAATCATGCTTTTTTCTCCGCCTTCCGCCTCTCGTGACGTACCACGTAGATGCATGGGCGCCGCCAGCATTTCTTTTAGGGGGGTGCATCCAAGACCCTCTATATACATGGCCACCCAACTCCAGACGATGACGTCAAACGTGAGTGAAAATTGCCATGCTAAGTCTATGGAGTGACGTCAAAGATGAGTGAAAGTTATGACGTTGCACGGCCGAGTTGGGAGGCCTTTATATAGAGGGTCTTGGTTGGAGGCCGCCACGAGGAACTATAAATGATTGACAGAAAGATTGGCAGCACATTTTGGTGACCAAACATGTGATTGGTTGTGACGTGTTCATTCAACCTGTCACTCAATCTTTTACTTTCGAAGGGGAAGGAATGGAAGTTTTCTCGCCCAATCATGCTTTTTTCTCCGCCTTCCGCCTCTCGTGACGTACCACGTAGATGCATGGGCGCCGCCAGCATTTCTTTTAGGGGGGTGCATCCAAGACCCTCTATATACATGGCCACCCAACTCCAGACGATGACGTCAAACGTGAGTGAAAATTGCCATGCTAAGTCTATGGAGTGACGTCAAAGATGAGTGAAAGTTATGACGTTGCACGGCCGAGTTGGGAGGCCTTTATATAGAGGGTCTTGGTTGGAGGCCGCCACGAGGAACTATAAATGATTGACAGAAAGATTGGCAGCACATTTTGGTGACCAAACATGTGATTGGTTGTGACGTGTTCATTCAACCTGTCACTCAATCTTTTACTTTCGAAGGGGAAGGAATGGAAGTTTTCTCGCCCAATCATGCTTTTTTCTCCGCCTTCCGCCTCTCGTGACGTACCACGTAGATGCATGGGCGCCGCCAGCATTTCTTTTAGGGGGGTGCATCCAAGACCCTCTATATACATGGCCACCCAACTCCAGACGATGACGTCAAACGTGAGTGAAAATTGCCATGCTAAGTCTATGGAGTGACGTCAAAGATGAGTGAAAGTTATGACGTTGCACGGCCGAGTTGGGAGGCCTTTATATAGAGGGTCTTGGTTGGAGGCCGCCACGAGGAACTATAAATGATTGACAGAAAGATTGGCAGCACATTTTGGTGACCAAACATGTGATTGATTGTGACGTGTTCATTCAACCTGTCACTCAATCTTTTACTTTCGAAGGGGAAGGAATGGAAGTTTTCTCGCCCAATCATGCTTTTTTCTCCGCCTTCCGCCTCTCGTGACGTACCACGTAGATGCATGGGCGCCGCCAGCATTTCTTTTAGGGGGGTGCATCCAAGACCCTCTATATACATGGCCACCCAACTCCAGACGATGACGTCAAACGTGAGTGAAAATTGCCATGCTAAGTCTATGGAGTGACGTCAAAGATGAGTGAAAGTTATGACGTTGCACGGCCGAGTTGGGAGGCCTTTATATAGAGGGTCTTGGTTGGAGGCCGCCACGAGGAACTATAAATGATTGACAGAAAGATTGGCAGCACATTTTGGTGACCAAACATGTGATTGGTTGTGACGTGTTCATTCAACCTGTCACTCAATCTTTTACTTTCGAAGGGGAAGGAATGGAAGTTTTCTCGCCCAATCATGCTTTTTTCTCCGCCTTCCGCCTCTCGTGACGTACCACGTAGATGCATGGGCGCCGCCAGCATTTCTTTTAGGGGGGTGCATCCAAGACCCTCTATATACATGGCCACCCAACTCCAGACGATGACGTCAAACGTGAGTGAAAATTGCCATGCTAAGTCTATGGAGTGACGTCAAAGATGAGTGAAAGTTATGACGTTGCACGGCCGAGTTGGGAGGCCTTTATATAGAGGGTCTTGGTTGGAGGCCGCCACGAGGAACTATAAATGATTGACAGAAAGATTGGCAGCACATTTTGGTGACCAAACATGTGATTGGTTGTGACGTGTTCATTCAACCTGTCACTCAATCTTTTACTTTCGAAGGGGAAGGAATGGAAGTTTTCTCGCCCAATCATGCTTTTTTCTCCGCCTTCCGCCTCTCGTGACGTACCACGTAGATGCATGGGCGCCGCCAGCATTTCTTTTAGGGGGGTGCATCCAAGACCCTCTATATACATGGCCACCCAACTCCAGACGATGACGTCAAACGTGAGTGAAAATTGCCATGCTAAGTCTATGGAGTGACGTCAAAGATGAGTGAAAGTTATGACGTTGCACGGCCGAGTTGGGAGGCCTTTATATAGAGGGTCTTGGTTGGAGGCCGCCACGAGGAACTATAAATGATTGACAGAAAGATTGGCAGCACATTTTGGTGACCAAACATGTGATTGGTTGTGACGTGTTCATTCAACCTGTCACTCAATCTTTTACTTTCGAAGGGGAAGGAATGGAAGTTTTCTCGCCCAATCATGCTTTTTTCTCCGCCTTCCGCCTCTCGTGACGTACCACGTAGATGCATGGGCGCCGCCAGCATTTCTTTTAGGGGGGTGCATCCAAGACCCTCTATATACATGGCCACCCAACTCCAGACGATGACGTCAAACGTGAGTGAAAATTGCCATGCTAAGTCTATGGAGTGACGTCAAAGATGAGTGAAAGTTATGACGTTGCACGGCCGAGTTGGGAGGCCTTTATATAGAGGGTCTTGGTTGGAGGCCGCCACGAGGAACTATAAATGATTGACAGAAAGATTGGCAGCACATTTTGGTGACCAAACATGTGATTGGTTGTGACGTGTTCATTCAACCTGTCACTCAATCCTTTACTTTCGAAGGGGAAGGAATGGAAGTTTTCTCGCCCAATCATGCTTTTTTCTCCGCCTTCCGCCTCTCGTGACGTACCACGTAGATGCATGGGCGCCGCCAGCATTTCTTTTAGGGGGGTGCATCCAAGACCCTCTATATACATGGCCACCCAACTCCAGACGATGACGTCAAACGTGAGTGAAAATTGCCATGCTAAGTCTATGGAGTGACGTCAAAGATGAGTGAAAGTTATGACGTTGCACGGCCGAGTTGGGAGGCCTTTATATAGAGGGTCTTGGTGCATCCATCTATGTGTTTACAAATTATTCTACTAATTCATAAAATAGGATTTATAAGTCTGCGTACTTCTTTTCCTTTATAGAAAGTTGTTTGGGGAAGGGCCTAAATTTTTTTCCTCCCGCTTCTCGTGCGTGTTTAATGGACCCAATGCAGCTTTTAATAAATTTTTAGGTAGAATTTGTATTGAATTTTGTTGAATTTGTCCAGAAAAAAGTGCTTACGTCAGTTTTCATAATTCAATTTTTTGTTACATTTGTTTTTGGTTGAATTTTGAAATTATTTATGCAAGAAACAAGAGATTTTCGAAAATGCATCATCTTACGTAAGCATTACTCATATTCCCCCTCCCCCTTGTCAGCAAAAATAAGCAAAGAGCAAACCGCCCCTCCCCCTTAGGTGCTTAGGTAATATTTGAACGGCCCCGGGAGAGAAAGAGAGGATTTCTATTTCTCTTCCTAAATAATTCTAACACCCCCAGCAATAGTCTTTATTTTTTCTCAAAAATTATACCACGATTTATCTGTAGATCTAGATACCTAGAATTTCAGTTAGTCGTTGAATTAATCACGTTAATACAAATTAAAATCCGTTTATATAAATCCATACTTCTTTTCAAGAATTCCCTTTCATTTTTTAAATCATTACTAACGATATTTTTTTATTTAAAAGTTCATTTTTATTTTCTCCTGTAATCAATGGTCAAAATATTGTAAATTGTATAGAATCCGTAGATTGATTTAATTAATTGGTATGATTACTTTAGGTGAAATTAAAATCAAAGCCATCATTTTAAAGGAAGGTCTTTTATTTAACACAACTGGGGCTTGTTTCTTATTACCCCTCGTGGGGTAACAAGATACAGTCGCTTATGGGTAATATTAAGAAACAAGTAAAAAATCCCCTTCCCCCTTAACTTAGAAAGTGCTTTATTTTGTCAAAGAAAGAAGAAAGCTGATCATAAACATTCTGTAAAAAAATCAGCTTCATAAACTTAAGGAAAAATCCTGTAGAATTTTGCATGTTTCTTATGAGTTTTTCATTTATTAAAATAACAAAATCAATAATGAACGGAAAATAAACACTGACAATGCATTATTTTTAAATAACAACAATCGAAGTTGAACAAACAAAATTTCGACTATGGGAATAAATATTAAAATATGTTACCAATGCTTTAACTTTTAATCACCAGCTTTCAAACCAGGATTTTTAAATTTTTTTATTTTTCTTAAATCTTAACATACAATAAAAGGTTTTAACGTTTAGAAAAAATTAGTTTGTTTTGTAATGAACGCGGATAAAACAGGCAGAGAGTTGCTCCCAACCAAAGAGGTAAAATTTTAATTTATTGTTTTTTTTATGGAATTGTATATATAGGTATTTTATTTCTCTTCTAAATTGCGCCTTAGAGTAGGGGAGAGTGGGGCGCTTTGGACTTTGGGGACATCCATAAATTACGTGAGGTCAAAAAGGGGAGGAGGGGTTTGGAAAAATCTCACCAAGGGGGGAGGGGGGTCGATTAAAATCTCACATCAACTTTTTAAGTTAGAAATTATACGATTTTCTTTTTTTAAGTATGAGAAAGGAATACACACAGATAAGATACTGTAAATTATTTTTAAAAAATTGTAGGTAAATCTCACGTGGGGGGAGGGGGGGTCCAGCAAAATCTCACTAAATCTCACCAAGGGGGGGGGTCCAGATTTTGGAAAAAACGCCTCACGTAATTTATGAATGTCCCCTTTTCCGACGCAATTTTATAGTTATAAACTCGTGCTTGTAGGTACTTATATAAATAACCCTAAAATCGACTCTTTAATGCTTCTGGATAATTATTTACATCAGTTTTCTTGTTTTGCATGGTGCAAAATTACATTCACTTGTAGTTTCAAAAGCATTTTTTAGTAAAATAAGTGTATTTATGCTATTATAATTATGTTGAGATTGAAATATACGTGCAACCACTAATATTTTAGAAAAAAAAGATAATTTTTTTCCTAAACCCAAAAGAATAATTAAACTTAACATCCAAAGCTTCAAGTGGGGCACCTTGGGACATGCTAAAAGATACCTGAAACCCAGGGGGGGGGCATCAGCTCTCATTTTGCGTTCAGTTTTGTGACGTCACTGGTTTGAAAGTTGTCCGCCTACCGAACTCAGTGGCCAATCAGGATTGTTAAGGAAAATCACGGAGATTTTTTTGAAGTAGAAAGGAAGAAAAGTAAAACTCAGGGAAAATATACATAAACCAGTAGTTTTCTTCTTCTTATGAAAATAAATGCTGAAATCAAAGCAATATTTGTTGTGGGGAACCTAGCAACACTAGTGGGGAACCTAGGGACATTAAAAGAGGTTTTTAAATTTGTTATTATGAATTCCCAAAAAGAGATATTTGGTTGAGAATTGTTTTATTATATTCGCAAAAGACCATATTTAATGTAATAGCTGTGTTTGAATAAACACCATTGTATAAAAAATTAGGAAAATAAATAATTTAATAAAAAGTGTCCCAAGCTGCCTCACTCTCCCCTAAGGGTGAAAGGACTTTCGATCACTCTGTAAAATACTTATTTACAGGCTGTTTCAAGAAGTCCTTCCTATCTCCGCCGATCAGAAAGATTTATTGTGTGGAATATAAAAAAATTTGCTCAAAGAACCGATACCTTTCATGACGATTTTTACCTTAAAAAACCGTAACGTCATAAAACTTCAACATTTTATTACAAGCTGGGCACATGCGAAATCCTCCTTCGGATATGGCCTTAAGTAGTATACACCATCTTAGAGTAAAAGCAAACGTCCCCTAAACTCTCCAACTAAGCACTATGAGCGTATAATCTCTTAAAAATAGGTATCCATTACCTTGTGTTTCTAGAAAGGTCTTCCCAGCAGTATAGTGAAAGAGTTTTGGAAAGCGAAGAGAAATAAAACATTTAATTATAAAGGATCTGAAAGGAAATATCATGGAAAGGTTCCATTGAAGTTACTAAAATTAAAAGAATACAACGAAAGTGAACAACCCTTTACAGAATCGAATGCTCAGTCAGTGTCTTCATCAGAGAAGCTGAGGAAAATCAAGGAATGGTGGTTTGCAGAACATCCCCCTTTGGTATCCGAAACAGGTATAAAAACTTCCTTTACAATATTAAAAATATATGGAATTTTACTACATTTGTTCCTTATGGAAAATGGTTATTGAGTTGCAGTGGTCCCCAAAATGGCGGACAAATGGAACTCTTGTAGCTACTTGAACAAAGACTGCTCTCTCCATCCAGGGCCTTAGCTTCAACAAGTCCACCTAAAAAGAAAATTTGATTTTAGTTATAAAATGTTTTAAAAACAGTTCAATTGACTTACAAGTATGCAATTATGTGCTGGGAAGAACCTTATTTTTATAATTAAAACCCATTAATACAATAGGACTTTGGAACAACTTGCGCCCCTTGACTTAATTTTTTCATTGCTATTATTTAATATTTTTTCATGTTTGGCTTCACAAGAGCTGATTTAATGTTAAAATGTTAACGTAAACATGTTGAAGCAGAAAATGTTGATAAATAAGCCCTGGTTCAACTGCTTCAAATCTTGATTTGGTAAATAATTGCATAGGATGTCCTTGTTTTCATAAAACTGTCATAAAATTGTTCATTGTCCTTGTTTCATTTCGCCTTGTTTTCTTGTTTAAGAAGATTAAACTTTATTATTTTTTTAAAATTTTCAACCCAGGTATTCACAATATTTTGCTTTTCAGATGTTGAGAACTCAGAGAGCTCTTTGAATTTCAAAGGAGCGCTAGTGCCTTGGAATCATCGGGGAAGTCCCCTTAGATGTGTTCAGGACTTAACACCGCTAAAAGCAGTGGGCAAACTACTAACATGCGAGAAGGTAAAGGTTTTAGTGTCTTCTGATAAGTTCTACAAGAATAACAATTCACAAATTTAAAAATGTGTGGTGTAACAAGTTTTTTAAGTTCGGACCATAATATCCCCCAAGCAGCACAAACATTCAAGATTCGTTCAATTTTTGTTATGTATGGTCGAATTTCGTTTACTTTCTAATTTCAGTTACGTAAACTTAACATATTTTGTATCAGCTCTGCTACTAGGGTCTCCCCCAGGTTTTAATTCTATTCCTTCCCTATTCTTATAGGTGCATGGGGGTAGTCCTTTACCTTGGGGTTTCTCTCCATTTCACCACCTCCATTTCTCTCCACACTCACTCAGTCAGGTGAATGCATGGCAATTTTTGGCGAATTTAGTTTAAAAATTAACTCATTCCAAAATTCTATAACAAGAGCTTGCTACCAATGTTGTTCCGTATCTTAAAGCTTATTATTTCCTTTCATTGACACAGAATAAGGAGGCAAGCCGGGGTAATTCCAAACACCCCGCCCATGATTTCGAAAGTAAGAGCCACTACGGCAGGGTTCCCATTTGCGTTTATGACTACAGTCCACCAGGGTACGTCGCTCCACAGGACGTCAGAAGCATGAAGAAATCTTATGAAGAAAACCATGCTTACGAGAACCACGGGTTCTGGTGGGTAGCACCCCTCTGCACCCATGACGAGGAGAGTACTCGAAAGTGTCGTTCGAATGACGTGTATCCCCATTGCAAATAAAAGTACAGTGGCTTAAATAAAAGTTCTTCAACACAACATCGAAATTAATAACTGATGATTATATTCCTAAATACAGTTTTGGATTGTTTCCTCTCTTAATTGTACCCTATTTGTGAATTGTCAGTTTTTAAAAGAGAATATAATTTCAAAAATCATGATTTTAAAAAAAAACACTGTATACTATAAGTAGTGGAATTTCGATTGCTTAAGTATCAAATATTTACTAGAAATTCAGAACCCTATTTAGAATACAAAACAATTATCGAAAAAATACAATCATTCACTCAAAAATATTTTACAGTTGAAGAAATTTTTTTCAATTTATTTCCTGTTTCAAAAACTTATGATATTTCAGCTGAAAAAAAATATTTTTAAATTGGCAATTAAATACTATTTAATTAATTCACGGCACAATAGAGGAAAATAGAAATACTAAGGAAGACAAAATAAATTTAAAAAGTGCTGATTAATAAATATCAAAGGAGTCCAGTCCAACATTCACCGGACAAAAAGTGTAAAAATGCTAAAATTGAAAACAAATTTTGATTTCACTTAGTTTACAACACAAAGAATAAGAAAAAAGGCTAAATTTTAAAATACGTCGGGTAGTGATTTGTTTCTAAAAATTAACCCAGAGAGCAGCGCTACAAAAAGTTTCAACATTTTACCTCGGGATGGTCGGGATCTCATCAATTTAGTGTTTTTTTCTTCCACACTTTACATTGAAAAGAGAATATCTTCTTTCCTTATAAAGATTTTCTTTCAAACTTTTTCAAAATATTATTTACAAAACTTATTATTTTAAAGACATTCTAAACTATAATTTCTTACATAAGTCAAGTAATGATATGTTTCTGATAAGATGAACAGATGGCAGTACCACAAAATGTTTTTAGCACTCCCTAAACCCTAAATGTTTCCGGAGTCTTATTTAATTCAGTTTTTCTTTTCCTCTCTAACATATATGTTACACTGGAAGAAGGCAGTCTGAGCCTAATCTAATTTTTAAGCCTCTTTCAAATTATTCTTAACAAAGTTTTAAACAACATACTCACTCAGATTATAAAGACTAATTTTCAAAATTAAGTCGAGTAATTTATTTCCATTAAAATGTACAGATGGCAGCATCACAAAAAGTTTCAACACTCCTTATTGAGTTGAGGATGAGGTTGAGGACTCTTCAATGAGGAGTCCTCAACTGTGGTCAGAATCTTTCTTCAGTTTTCCCTCTTATTCTTACTTACTTTACATTAGAAATAGATATCTCTTAACCTTATCCTTAAACAGATCTTTCAAAACATTTTTCAAAATATTCTCTTTACAAGGTTTATTATTTTTAAAACATACCCAAGTAGCACAATCTGTCCTGTGGACGTTAAAGTGGATCTAAAGACGGTTCGCTGAGCGTGAGCAACTCGATCAAAAATGATGAAAATGTGTCCGGCAAATCTTGAATGAGTGGGACGTTTTGTTGTGACGGAAAGGGTGACAATCCGAGCGTTTAGCGTCCGTTAAACTCGATCTAAAGATCGGGAATGAACGTGTTGGGGTGGCGAACCAAACGATTGGATACGTTTTGCTGACGCTCAACTCGGTATTAATATCCGACCGATGAACGTCGTTTTATTTAGATGAGGTGACGGAATCCCCCCTCCCTCGGGAGCATCGCAATCCCCTCCCCCCCCTGAGGGGGGATGCTGGATGCTCCCGCCTCGGCCCTGTTCTTTTTTTATTTTCTTTCCCTTGACCTTGGTGGGGTCAAGGTACTCGTTTTGTTTAACTTTATTTCGTGTAGAATCTTAAAAGCAACTTAAGTTCAGTCAGCAATATATCCTCTTTAGTTTCCTGTTTTTCTTCCGCTTTCTAATTAGGTACTTTAATCAGTTTGAATCTTGCTTCTAATCTGAAACATAAGAAAACTGAAATAAAACATTTCTTTTAAAGGAATTTTTTAAAAATACTCATTTGTTTTAAACTTATAATTAAAACTTCTTTAATAAAAAGTTAAAATTATAAGTTTAAGAAAAACAAATGTGAGTATTTTGATAAAATTCCTTCAAAAGAAATGTTTGAAGGAATTTTATCAAAATACTCACATTTGTTTTTCCTAAACTTATAATTTTAACTTCTTATTAAAGGAATTAAAATTATAAGTTTAAGAAAATTAAATGTGAGTATTTTGATAAAATTCCTTTAAAAGAAATGTTTGAAATGATAAATTTATTACGAAAGAAATTTTTAATTAGGTGTTTACTTTTTTAATTATTTTACTTTAAATTGCACCGGAATGTTCATCAATAAAAAAATGAATGTTCAATTTGATGTGAAATTTGAGAAATGTTCAATTTGATGTGCTAATTTTCCTTGAATGATGTAATGGTAATCGTTAATTAATTACAAAGAAGTATCTTTCTCAATTTATGAGTTGGAGAAATACGGAATTAAGAAAAGGATACACCACCACCAAACTTTCCAAAGGATACATTAAACAAACTCTAAAAAAAACCCATTGGTTTTTTTAAGAGGAATTAAATAGCACAACCCCAAAAATTTATGATCAAAATATTTCAAAAAACCATTGCAGAAAAGGATACTTTTTTCATCTTCTCAAAAAAAACTGCAGGTCGATTCCACTCCCTATATCTTCTAATCGTAGAAAATCTTTGATTCCTGAAAGTCAGACACACGTTAGATTATTGCAAAATAGAATAAAATTCATAAAAAAACAAGGAAAATTGTACTTATGAACAACTACTTATTTAGACTCGAGCGCGCGCTGGACCGTAGCCATCGAGACTGGACATCGTAGCCAACGGCTGGACTGGTCCGTCCTTCCTGCCTGGCTGCCTGCATCTCTGCTTTCTGGGTTTGACGCCGGACGCCGGAGAGGTTTTCTTTCGGGGGGGAACGCGGGACCAGCGAGTTGGCGATGCGATTGGTGGCTTTTGTTGTCAAGGGGGGCTCTAGGGGGAGGGACATTTGCGAGGGCATTGAGAGGGAGCCGGGAAATGAGTTTTTACGGCTCTGCTCTCCTTATGAAATTAATTGTTACGAAATTAAATCGTTAGTGATGCTTTCTATTCATGCTATATATAAAAATATAAAACTCAGCATTACTCTTTGTCATAAATGGGCATTATTCTAGCATTAAAAACATTGTGCCATTGTTTCTGATCCTCTTGAATCTATAAGGACTAGATTAATACATGGGTGCCACTATAGTTATTTTCGTAAAATACGAACAAAAACCTCGGATTTTTATTTTATTTACATATTTTAAACTATTTTCGGAAAAGTTGAAATGAAAAAACTAAACTTTGAAGTTTCTTAAAATAAATATATACTTCTTGAAGTTGTTTAAATATACATAATATAAAGATTTGGAAAAATATTCCACATACGCACATTGAATTCCTTCATTGTGCAGTTTCAATTGATTCAATTTTTACAGCTAAAAATACTGTCTGTATAAAACCAACTTATTATTTTAACATTTTGGTAAAGCTTTCCCCCACTATGAATTTTTTAAGCCCTCAAGGTCCCATATAAATCCTTCATAGTAACAAACCCTCAGGAACTTCCTTCTAATCGGTATTAGGTTACTTGTGGTTTCCTAATAATCGAACCCTCAGCTCTTAAGTGTAAAGGCAATTCAAACATTGTAATTATGGATCTTTTCAAAATTATTTTTATCAAACATTGAATTAGAATTGAAACATGAAATTGAACTTCAAAATCATTTATCCACAAACAATATTTGAAGCATGCGATATTTAGAGACGATTATCGTGGTCTAGCATGTTTCAGTTTTATTTGATCGGTTAACAGTAAATATTATGCTGTTAGGCTAAAAATTCTAACTGAGTACCAAAATATAGTTTTAGTCCTTTTTTCAGGCCTTGATGAAGGCAAAGTTACTTGGCTAAGGTACCTTTTATATAATAGCATAATCTCAATCATGTTTTATTAAATGGAATATGGCCCAAAACCCTTATAAAAACATTTACTAAAAACCGTATAATAACTTAATATTTTAAACCCGATATTTAAACATTTTCCTTTTCAAAACTTTTGAAAAGGCTCGCCTTGGGCGAACAACAGACTATGCCACCGTTGTGTCCTCACAAGATCAATGTGCGTTGCATAAAATTAAATGAAAACTAAAATCAATTTCATGGAGGGGTAAAAAAGTCGCACTTCCCGAGGATTTTTCAAAATTTAGAAAAGACGGAAATATTTTATTAATTATACTTTTATGGGACGTTTATGAGTGATTCTCTAAAAATGCGAAAAATTTCTTTATACATACGGCCCACAAATCCTTGAAATGCCATAAAACTAATTTTATTTCCAACATTCTGATAATAATATAATATAATTATATTATTCTGATATAAATAGTCTTATGATAAATATTTACAATGACATAGGTATAACAAACTTAAATTCAAAATTTCATCATTTTGGATTGTTTTACTATACTGACATATATGATCAAATAAAAGGATTTTTAGCCTATACTACAAGCATTTTTTTTCAGATTTTGTTACCAAATATAATATTATTAGTAATAATGTATGGTACAGGAATATTCCTTAGTGGATAGTAAATAATATTTTAATTTTTAAAACTTATTTTTAGAATTGAAATGTTTTGGTCACGAAATAGCGTTATTTTCTCCTGCCCTCACATTTTAGTTCATTATCAGCCATATAAAATTGACTAAGTAATTCTAGTTTTTAATCCATTACAATCACAATAATTTTAACTTTTCGTGGAATTATTCAATGCTTTACTAAGGATCTCTTCTAAACAGAACGTATGCTTTTAAGGCGTCATTCTCCTGGCATCCAAATCTCCTAAACGAAACGAATTATATTGTTGAACTTAGGTACCTATATGTAGGATTTTATAGAGAATATGAAAATTTGAAATCTGAGAAAAAAAAACGGCAAAAGATTTACTTTTCTTTGATATTTTTTTCTTGATTTTTTGGGATTTACTTACTTGGGATTTTTACCATCTAAATTGATTTTAAAATTTATTGTTCCATATTGGTTACCAACCGATATGGGCATCTAATATTAAAAAAAGAAGTTATGAAAGAAGTTTAATTTTCCAAAATTTGTGTTCCCCTTTTTTCACATTTCTAGAGTTACCCTCATAGCTTGAATAGCTAATTTTTTCCAACAAAAATTACGATTGGAATATTCAAAGAAAAATCGCAATATTTATGAAATTCATTCTTTTGCCCTAAGTTGTGGGGTAAAAGTTCAAAGCGTAAGGATTCTAAATAAAATCTAAGAAATAATTTATCAAATATTTTGCTATGGATTAAAAATATTGAGTGACTTAATCGTATAAATACAGAAAATATTCTTCATCTTTTTTCCATTAGAAAAAAAACTAGTTAAACTGTGGAAATTGGAGTTTTTGCATGAAATTTAAAGTTTACAAGATCATTATCTATTTCTTTAGAGTTGAAATCAATACCTATATCCTTTTTTCCATAATGTTGAGTCGAATTTGGAAAAATATTAGGTCTCATCTTCTGTAAAAATACTTTATATATAATTTTTTTCTTCTTGTAAGGAAATTGAGGTATTACTAGTAATTTTGTCTGGAGTATATCAGGAACAATTCTACTTGTAACACACTGATCCCTTAAAGGCCTTAACACAGTGCTTGTGTAATTGCATTACCTGGCATTTATCCTGTGTGCGTATTTCAAAGAGGTAGCTTCTGTTTTGTTAAATGTAAAAGACTTTCCTTTAAAAATGTCTTTGATTTAAATTTTACCTAAAGTAATCATATCAATCAAATCAACCTATGAAACTCTATACATTTCGGCCATTGATTACAAGAGGAAATAAAAATGAACTTTAAAATAAAAAATATAATTTCTAATAATTTAAAGAATGAAAAAGGTAATTCTTGAAAGAAATATGGATTTTAAGAATGGATTTTAATTTGTATGAACGTAATTAATTCAACGGCAAGCTGGAATTCCCGGTATCTACAGATAAATCGTGGTATAATTTTTGAAAGAACAAATATCCAGGATCACTGGGGATGCTGGAATTTTTCAGGAAGAGAAAAAAATCACCTCTTTCTCTCTGAGCACATGAAGTACAAGTTTTGTGGAGTGTGAGTCATAGGTTCGGCTCTCTGGTATTTCCTCTCCCCCCTTTAGTCTGATGGTCCCCCCTCGCCCCAATAAATGAGAAAAACAGAATAAAGCGTTCGTATCGGTCTTTAGAAGAACGTCAGCTCCAAACGGAAAGGGAAACGGTCTGTCAAATTCATATAAAAACACGACCGACTGGACCGAAAGTTTGAATAGTATAGTAAAACATCCAGGATCGTCCTTTAGAAGAACGTCAGTTCCAAACGGAAAGGGAAACGGTCCGTCAAATTTATTTAAAAACACGACCGACTGGACCGAAAGTCTGAATAGTATAGTAAAACATCCAGGATCGGCCTTTAGAAGAACGTCAGCTCTAAACGGAAAGGGAAACGGTCCGTCAAATTCATTTAAAAACACGACCGACTGGACCGAAAGTATGAATAGTATAGTAAAACATCCAGGATCGGCCTTTAGAAGAACGTCGGCTCCGAACGGAAAGGGAAACGTTTCATTATTCGGTCTATATAAACAGTTTTTTAACGTTGCTTAGATAAGACAAAACGCTTTTCGAACTATATGACCAATATTCAACGGTTAACAGACGCTTCTGTGCTACTTGGGTACAGACTAAATGCATAATTTAGTAGTAGTAGTTTGTTTTTGGTTTTGCAAAGAACACACAGTACACAGATGGGAGAACTACAAAAAGTTTCACATGTGTGGTCATAGTTTCATTCGTTCAGTTTTTCTTACTCACCTTACTTTGAAAATAAAGTTTCCCACGTCGAGATTTTCTAGCGCTTTCCGCTTTGTAGAGAATAAAGAATAACCCGTATCAGGGGTGTTAAGATAACTGTCCACACCCTTTAACTTTTGAATCCCTACAGATATAGTCATGGAAGTGGGGTCTAGCTATAGTATAATGACATTTACCAAAATTTTCGGCGCAAGTTTAGTACTGCTGAGGCACCTATATGATGCAACTATATAGTGATTTTTAGCGATAAAAATCACTATATAGTTACCCCAACTAATGTTAAGTGAATTATGTGGCTTCTAAATATGACGCTAAAGAGCCAAAACTCGCCAACCATCAGCAGTTCAAAACTTGAGCCAGTGGTACTTACAAGTACCGTCGGTAAATAAAGGGTTAATGCCCTATCCCAGCGGTTCTCAAACTGTGGTCCGCGGACCCCTGGGGGTCCGCGGCGCCTTCCTAGGGGGTCCGCGAGTTACCCTGAGAAATTCCTTAAGTTACTTTTAGAATTCCCCAAACAGTTTCAAAATTAGATGAAACACTAAAAAATTCAGATTTCAAAAAAAATTTCTGGGGGAGAGCCCCCAGCCCCCTCGAAAATTTGACTTCAATGCATAATTTTTTCCTTGAAATTTCCAGACCATCACCTCAGAGACTTGGAATAATTCAGGGGCGTATATAAATGTGGGTGAAGGGGGGGCCCTGCCTTCCTCCTGAAATTTGGACTTGGTGTATCAAAACAATTTAAAACCCTGTTTTTTGGATCAAATCTCCGAAAATTTTCTGGGGGAGGACCCCCGAACCCCCTTTAGTACTTGGTACTTTATTATAAAATACTTTTTAAAAGTAAGTTCATCAAAATTGAAATCCTACCTAAGAATATTGTCTGAAATTCGGACGAAGTGAATCAAAACCAAGATTAAATACTGTGCGTTTTGAGGGATAAATTTATCTAAAACTTTTCTGAGGATGACCCCCAGATACCTTTTTGTTCTTAAAACTCTATTATTATAAACTATTTTTTACATTAAGTTAATCAAAATACAAATATTACATAAAAATTTATATTTAAAAAAATCTAACTACGAGGGGTAATTCGTAGGGGTATCAAAACTAATTAAAAACCTGTTTTTCTAGTTGAATTTCCAAAAATTTTCTGGGGGAGGACCCCCAGACCCCCCTTTTCCCTAAGACACAAATTCTACTTAAAAATGTACTGAAAAGCTACTTGGACTTATGAAATATATATGGGGGGCTAAGGGTTAATTTTTGTCCCCTCCCGAAATAAATTTCTATATACGCCTCTGGAGTAATTGTAAAATTTATTATAATTTATATACTATAATTTTAATTAATCTTTAACTTAAAACAAAAGTCTGGTTACGTTTTTGGTGTTTAAAATGTTGGGGGTGCGCGATGTCTGGCTGCTACATAAAGGGGTCCGTGACGATAGAAAGTTTGAGAACCGCTGCCCTATCCGATGCAATAACTTTCAAGGCCCTCTAGAGGAAATTTAAGGAGTTATAAATTCTTTTTTAAAAACTATTAGAGATTTACTAAATTAGTCAGTTACTAAGTTGTAGAGCAGCATCGATTTAGTAGGAAAAGACAAACCAGAAAAATACCTTTAGTAAAATCCCTAAAACGCGCGCTCAAAAATGTAGAATTACCGTAATTTTTACCTCTTAAAACGCTCCTCATGGGGCGAAAATGAGAAATTTTTCATTTTATGACCAAAAAATACTTTAAGTCATAAAACGTCATCAAAACGAAAATTTCTCATTTTAGCTGTTTCTTTTTTTAGCTGTTTTCAAAATTTTTCAATGTCTTGGCATGTCACACTAGATGGCAAGCGTACAGAGCATCCCTTGGTGTACGTAGACGACTCAGATCTTGATACGTCACTAGTCACTCCACGGAGGATATTTAGTCATATTAGTTATGTTTTTATGGGGTACAAAAGAAAACTTTAAATTTCCAAAAAACTCCATGATACTTCCAACTAGAGTAATGTTAAGGAGAGAGTTTAGGGACCACAGCGCGAGGTATAATCAGATAATCTCTTCCAAACATCATTTAAACTGTGGCAAAAAAATCTTTTTACAACTTCAACAGACACTTTTTTAATACGAATAGAGGAGTATAAATATTTAACTTCTCCACTGAAAAGCTGTACAAAACCCCATTCACACAAGCTCTATAACAAACAGCGACCCTGCGTTATTCAGGGATTGAATGCGCCTCGGAAATACACCGAGCACCCTCTTCTACAGAGGGTGGACAAACGGAACCGGATGAGGATGTGGGAACAAAGGACATGTGACCTTTTTGCCGAAGGTATGAAGATGTCCACTCTGCAGGCCAGGGCGTGTGATCATTAGGGCGTTTGAGCTGAAAGCCATCTGACCATTTGCGAGTCATCCGGATGGCATTGATGCTTTTTAGTGAATGGGAGGGGTGGAAGCAGTGATTTAGTAGGGAAAAAATGGTTAAACCAGTGGTTTCAGCGCACTTATTGCACGGGGCGAACTATTCGATATTGTTGTATGAAGTTTTTGAATACTTAATTAAAAAAAACGAGACTGAAATTTTCAAGTTTTGACTCAATTTATCAACTGATTTTATCATTAAATGCAAAATCTTTACAATTATGGTTAACAGTAGGGGTGGTTGCCTTAAAGACAAATGCTGTTTATTAAAATATGTTTGGGTTTGGGGAAGTTAGAAGATATTCGAAAGTTTGCACATTTTATCTGCATTTAATTTAAGGGTTTCATTGTATGTTAAAATCGTTTTATGAAACATTAAAAAACCCATGTGTATCGAAATTTTTTCATTTTTAAAAGTATACTCCCTTTTCAAAAGTGGGGTGCCCGTGGGCGTAGCCAAGGGGGGGGGCAGGGAGGGGCAGCTGCCCCCCCCTAAGTCCTGAGTAATTTACTTTTAGTTAAGTTAAAACCTAGTTTTTTAGGGTCAAATTTTCAAAATTTTTCTGGGGGAGGGCCCCCAGGCCCCCCTTTAGTATTAAAACATTTAATATTCACACTTTTTTTAATAGGTTCCTTAAAATCAGAATTCTACCTAAAAATGTATTTGGGTTCACATGTTTGAAACCTTGTTCTAATAAGGGTCAAATTTCCAAACATATTTTGCGTGTGGAAAGCCAGCCCCTCCTTTAGTATTTAAACCTTTATTATTCACTTTTTTACATTAAGTTCATTAAAATCAAAATTCTACCTAAAATTTTTCGTGCAAATTTGGGTTTATGTGTACTAAAAACAGTTTAAAACCATGTTATTAGGGTCGAATTTCCACAAATTTTCTGAGGGACAACCCCCCAGACCCCCCCTTAGAAACTTGAAGCTTTATTACTAAAAAACCTTTCTCATATGAATTTTTCTTGGATGCAAATTCTACCTAAAAAGGTGTTGAAAAACTACATTAAACCTATTAACATGTATGAAAGAGACTTCATTGTTTCTATACACTACCCACAAAACTTTTACATTAATTTCCTTAAAGGTCAAAAACCCCTCTCGAAACAATACTCTGTAGCTATGGCCCTCTCTCACGGGGCTTTAAAATTGTTCTCCATAAACATAAAGAAAGTCGACCATGCTTGCCCCCCCTAAGTGGAACCCTGGCTACGCCCATGGGGTGCCATAGAAGACTTTTTAGATATTAGGAGATCCTTTAGAAGGGTATAAAAAGTTTTGGATCCACTTGTGATGTAAAATATGATATCTGGTTTTTCACTCTAAGAATTATCATTTTACATCATTAAATCTAGATATGATTAGGTGTTTTTATTAACCTTTCTTTCATTACTTTTTCGCCACTTTTTATTTAATTTTATATAGTAAAAAAGTAGGGTTGGCTCCTTCATTCTCTAAAAATGACCCACTTAATAAAACACATTAAAAAAGCTGTGGATGTAAAAGAAAAGGTTTCAGGTATCTTAATAACCAAATTATAAAAATAGTTTTTGCTGATCTACTAAGACCGGATATGGAATTCGTTGGTTACCAGGATGATGAGTTTCAATGTGGTATTCCTGCATCAAAGGTCTTGATTAAGTTACGAGTGAAAAAATATTGATGTATAAAAATGTCCAGACTTCTACTAATAATGAAATCTTCAAATGTTCATGGTCAGATGCAGAGCGTAAAGGCTGATCTCTATAATAACCAAAATAAAGAATTCTCGCGAAATGCACCATTTAGCTTGTAATGGTTACAAAAATTCGTTACACCTCACTTGCTTCATTAATTTAATAGCGTAACGTAACACGTGAAATAATTGGCGCCTCTGCTTTGGAAGGAGGATATTATAAACATTTAGAAAATAAAAGTGGGTCTTTTGAAAACTTCAAAGAAAAATCCTGGATGGATATTTTTAAAATAACACACAAAAATATGGAGACTTGGGAGGTATGAATTATTTTTGAAAGTATACTATTTTACTATGTACATTCCTAATTATTTATTTCAAAATCTAAAATATATTTTTGGAGTAGTACTTTCTAAAATATGTCCCACAGTGACACATTGCTGATCAAATTTACAGTACAAATAATTTAATACACCGTGTTAGTTATTTCAGGAAGTTACGTTTTCTACTTTCTAACGGATATTACCTGAACAAACTGATTGATTTTTTCAGTAGCTCTGTTCCAATTTGTACCCTCGTTCAACTCATTGGCTTTGGCGTCATATCTGTCTCACTCAAAAACATTAAATGCTCTTTAGGGGGGGACCACAATATGAAGTCGTGGTGAGTTCAGCTGCCAGATAAAATTTAAGCACCCTCAAACGAATCGTTCGGATTCCCAGACCAATTAAACTGCACCACTCAAAACAACGGTTTAAACTGGCGAACGATATTATAACCTACAAAGAGCACATGTTTGCAGAAGGAAGTGAGACTGTGGAATGAACACAATGGAAGTTTGCTTTAGCTCAGCTGCTTCCTACAAGCTGTGCGAAGAAGTCTCTGCCTGACCCATCGTCTGATAGCTCAGCTTCGGACTGCTCCAGTTTTTCCTCGGGAAAAAATTCGCCTTTTGGAATACTTGATGTGATAGGATCGTATGGGGACTGCAGGAAAAGGAAAGGTGATGTAACAGGATGATATAGGATGTATCTACTTTATTCAGCTTTGGGCAATCGTCTTATTTGAGAGATCTTTCGATTCGTGGTTCTTTCCTTGTGGAGTGTGCAGCCGGATATGTAATGTAATGTCCAGTGTACCAGTGCTATGTAAAAAGTCAACTTTTTATAAGATTTAAGTATTGTAGTATAACGTATCCAAATTGTTACTAAAAATTATTCATTATTCAATTAAAATAAAATTATAATCAGTTGAAGAAGAGGATAAGTCCAAAAAATGACAAATTGACTTTTTGTGCTCAAAACAATCTCCAAGCTTTGCTCTATAACTAACACATGGGTGAAAAGAGGGGGAAATGACTAACCCCTATAGGGAGACATCGCCCCTTGAAGTTGTAAAATCGATGTCTATTCATTGTCTTTCTTTTCTTCTTTGTGCTGTAAACTAAGTTAAAATAAAAATTTCTCTTAATTTCAATTTTTTTCAAACTTTTTTTATGCAGGCAATGTTTGACTCCATTCATATTCACTCACTCCACTGATACTGCTTTAATAAATCAGTTTCACTATAATTTTGATTTTAATTTGTCTTATTCTTTTTATTTCACCCTTTTGTGGTGTAAACTAAGAGAATTAAAATTTAAATGTGAATTTAAGGATTTTTAAAAGACTTTTTCATCAGGAAAATTTCATAAGGTGGAAGAAGGGAATAAGTCCATCAACTTATTTTGGCTGTAAAATATTTTTTGGATATACTTATATCTCTCGCTCTTAAGCATCTTTTTGCCAGTAAGACTCTTTCTGGTCTCCAGACTATATATAGTTCTGTTCTTTAAAAAACACTTCAAAATGTTCCCTAAAAACACACCTATTGATATTTTTTTAAAAATAAATAATTGAAAAAATTTTAACTTCCTTTCTATCCTGTCTTTCTATGCCATTCAGAGTGGATGGGGATGTAAAAACAAGTCAAACAACCGTTTATTTATTAATTTTTTTTAAGTAAGCAGATAATCTAGATTTTTTGGATAAAAATGGGCTTTAGTTATACAGATTGTGATGCTGTAAAAATGTATGTTATAAAGACTTCAAAGCATTTTTCATATGTTTTTACCACTATGAGAAAGAATAAATTATTAAAATTTCAGCTCAGTCCGCCAATTAGGGACCTTACGGTAGTCTTTGAAAGAAGGGGTGAAAAAAACCCAATATGGTAGCTAAAAAAACTCCATTATTTCCTTTTGTATGAAATGGTAAAATAAATAAAAATTAATGAATTTTATTTTTGAATTTATTTATTTTTGAATTTAGGATTTTGGACGGTGATGCCCTTTTGATTTACTATTGATTTATACCTGTGTATTGGCTATCAAGCCCGGCTATCTTAATTTCTTTAGATGAACTCTAATTTGTTAAAAAAAACCTACAGTATCTTACCTTTTGCAAACAATTTCAATGATCTCACAGACCAATTATTTCAGCAGATCTAGGGTTGGGAACCATTGCTTTCTGACACACCCGGGAGAAAGCATGCTCAAGTGCCGACTAGACTTATTTTAGGACCCATGGTAAAAAATTCTCGATTTCAACCATACAAACATGCTTGTATATGGGAATTATTTTGTTTCATTAATAAAATAATTTTGATTTTTAAGAGTATAATAAAATAATTTTGATTTTTAAGAGTATAATAAAATAATTTTGATTTTTAAGAGTATAATAAAATAATTTTGATTTTTAAGAAATAAAATAAATTTACTGTTACAATTGATTTTTCGTGATTTTTATGAATAAGGAATACATGTTTTTTTTATTGTTTAAGTAGACAAACGATTTTGTAGCAACATTTTGTTTTATTTATATCTATTTTAGCTTATTTTCTGAAAATTTAGTGGTAAAAACATAAATTCGTAAATTTTGGTTTTCAGTGTTATTTGTTGAGTATTCCGAAAGATAAAGACGCACCGTCTCAAAACTGATCTGCCTTTCCATAAAATCTAAAACCATAATTTGATGTGAAAACGCGTTAAAAATTTTATTAGAAGCTCATGTCAAATTATCTTAGAAATTCTACCCAATCTCATTTTTTTCTCTTAAAGAATTTGAAAGAGTTGATTATTCTCAAGACATATATTATCTCTGTTTCCAGACATTATTGGGAGAGAGGTAATGAGTCAAATGAAATTTGTATTTTCCAAATGTATTTAGTTTTAAGGAGAAATAAAAAATCCTAAAAAATAATGCAAATAATTTTAAAGGCAATATTTTGTAATAATATCATTAAAATAAGATAAATTAAATTTTTCTTAAGGTGGTTGCCTACCTATGGAGGCTTTTTATAATTAAAATATTGACCTTATTTGTGATTTATATAATTAAATGCATCTAAAAACTATGAATAATATAAAAAATAATTAAATTTTAATTTAAATTTTCATATTATTGAAGAATTTATGCATAAAAATCACAACAAACAGCCTTTCCGCAAAACATAATAACTCAAATTTATATGAAGATATTTTTGTTTTGTAAACTTTATTATCCTAGTAAAGACATGTTTTAGGAGGCCTACTATTTTTATGTCTGAACTAGCTGTTATACCCGGCCTTGCACGGGTGGGGTGTATAAATTTATTTTTTAAAATATTTCTTAAAATACATTTATAATTTTGTAAATTAGCAATATTACAAATCATCCCGGTATCCCAGGCGCCTCTTTCCTATCCCAGTGTTCCCGGTAATCTTATCCCGTTGCCCGGTGATCATGGTAATTTTTCTAATCCCGGCTGCGTTCCCGGTAATTTTCCTATCTCAGTGTTTACGGTAATTTTTATATTCCGGTATTCTGGGTGTCTTTATGGTAAATTTCCTATCCCAGTGTTCTCGGTAATTTTTCCTTCCCGATGTTCTCGCTAATTTTCCAATCCCGGTGTTCTTGTCACTTTTTACAATTCCGATGTTTCTGATAATGTTTAATAATATCTTGGTGCCTTTATAAAATAGCAAATTTGAAACCGTAGTAAAAAGTCTAGTGAACAAATTAAGAAATTTAAAACCAGTGTTTAAAACTAAAATAAAAGATCTAGTAAATGAAAAAGTCTAGTGATCTGTGTCTCATTTGAAACAATGTTTTATTTTTAACTCGTTGTATGACTGGTAAAACAGGTTTTCAAACACGGAAAAATAAGTGAAAAAAAGCAGGAAAAACGGGAAAAAAAGAATGAAGGACTGATTTTCTCTTTATAAATTATAGCCTATGTGTTATTCTGATGTATAAGCTACATTATGGTAAAATTTCATTAAAATCCATTCAGTAGTTTTTGCGTGAAAGAGTAACAAACATCCGGACAAACATTCACAATTATAATAGTAGTAGGATTATTTTAATATCAAAAGTTATAACACTAAACTTGAAAAGTTAAAAAAAAACCACCAAAGTTCAGTAAAGTTTGAAGTTATACTATTCATAAAATAAAAAATATTACACCCACAGCCAAAAAAATAGTAGGACTCCTAAATCATATTATGTCAAGTACTGAGCCCAAGTTTTATAGAAATTCACTCATAATATTTTGAGTTATGCAGTTTTGCGGAGAAGGAAAATAGCAAAAATGTGATTCTGAGAAAAACGCGAATTTCTTTATTTTTTCCTTAATAAAATACCTATTTAGATTTAAGTAAATTTTCTGTAACTTTGGTTCTAGGAAAGATAAAGACAAAATTTAAGCTGATTTGGAAAGCTAAAGATGTGTTTTTTGAAATAAGATAATAAATTTTTTTTGGAATTTTTGGTCCAAAACGGCATTTTTAGGTAGGCCTTAATGATTTCACACAACGAAATTGGCATAGCATGACCGTCAAAGATTAATATTACTTCAACAAAGTATTTTTCAACGATTCCTTTCACTTGGATAAAATAAATTACTTTCTCCTTTCCATTGACGCAACTTCGTTACAAAAACCCATTGACATGAAAAACTCAGACCCCCAACTGCTCCCCTACACACATGTTCTTTGAATTTCTTAATGGGACCTCCTGTCGATTCCTCTTCGATCCGGAAAAGTTTCTACTACGAGCATCCATTTGATTGCGATTCCAAAGCCATACCTGCGGAGATAATAATGGCAGTATTATCTCATTTTGAACAGTAAGCTCATAGAAACAGCGTGACGCGAAGAACGTAGTACATTACCACATTAATGCAAAATGGTTTTAAAGAGGCTAGGAAATATCTATTGAAGTGATTAAAAGAATGTAACATACAACCACATAGATGGGTTAATGTGTTTTTGGGAAACGGAAATCTCTTATGGGAAGATCAGGCCCTGACTGATAATCGAGATTTTGCTAGTTTTTGTTGCTTAATAAAAGCAAAACATTTTATACTTTTTGTTTTAGGCACGATTCTAATAAATGTCAGAATAAATTTTTACAGCATCGAAATCTGTATAACTAAATAAAAATTTTTGCCAAAAAATCATTATCTGCTTATTTAAAAAATAAAAAAATAAATGGTTCTTTGACATGTTTTTACATACCTTACCACGCTAAATGGCATAGAAAGACTGGGTACATGAGAAGTTAAAATTATTTCAATTATTTATTTAAAAAAATCTCAATGGATTTTTAGGGTACATTTTGGAGTGTTTTTTTAATGGACAACACTATATTTGTCTAGATGTCCTACTAGTATGATTGAATTAAATTAGTAGAAAAAAGTTCTCGGTTTTCAGAGGTCACAGAATATTTGTCAACCGTAACCGATAGATTGGAATTCCTATCTACTCGTCTGTGGCATCTGAATATAATTGGCAATTAAATTGGCGAACGAAAACAGTACACTCCTGGTTTATTTTTAGTATGTGTGAAACGTTTAAAAATGGCACCAAATATATCTTATGAATAATGATGCTTCCGAACATAGCTTTTCAACTTTATTCATGAAATAGTTATACAAAACACGAAGTTTTCTTTGGAAAGTAGAGTTTTTACAAATATAAATTCAATGTTTCAGATGGACGGATTACCTGACAAAGACGCTTATGGATCAACATAAGCATTACAAACTACGTTACGTTCATTATTTACATTGAAAAGTAAAATACAACAGTGTATAAGAAGTATAAAAAGTATTTACATAGAGTCATAAATTACATTTTTTATCTCTGTATAATGAGTTATTATGTGATAGATGTATAAAATTTTTCTTAACTCCAAAATCTGAACTTAATTAGAACTTTTGTGTAGAAACTTCTTGTTCGAAAAGTTGGTGCAATTATTTTCTTATGATAGATATCTTTAAAAAGATATTAACGAAAAAATATTTCAAACAAAAATATAAAGCTTGTTTGTAAATTCTGTAGATAAAAAAGTTTTAAAAGAAATATTAGCAGGAAATTTATAAATATTGTTTGAAAAAAATTAGTTCTAAAAAATATATTTACAAGTAAATTTGAATACAGTCGAATCTGCTTAATGTGATCACGGTTAATATTATCAATCGGATAATGTTATCGGAATCGACAGGTCCCGATCATTCCTATTTAATTTAATGTTAAATACATCGTTTAATGTGATCAACTATGAATCATCAATCCGCTTAATATTATCAAAATTTGTCCATATTCCCTTTAAAACTACCGCTTTTGGGTTCGAGTTTCATTTTGAAGATCAATTTTTACAAGTAAAAATCTTCTCCATGAGAACATCTGGAGCTTCTTTTTTCTGAAATTCAGTATGGGTAAGAAAAATAAAACATTCCGTATATTATATTGAAAGAAAACGGTTATAGGGGGTCCGAATCCATACTTGTGATTAATTAAAGAAACACCAAGATCCACGCTTTGCAGATGTTTCTGATAAGATATTTTGATTTTCCCTTGTTTAATGAAATTTAGATTATGTAATAAATAAGTGGTTTATTGGAGTGGAAGGATATAATGGAGCGGAATAAAAAAAGTAAAAAAAAAGATTTTTTTAAAAAACGCTTTTATTGAAATGTTCTAAAAGGTCAAAAATAATTAATTCGGTTTGACAAATAATTTATTGGGAAGTAGAAAATAACTTTTTGGTAAGTAAATAATAACTGATTTTCTAATCACTAAAAATAAAAGCGTGGGCGCTAGTAATTTATATATATTTTTTAAATTTAAATTTTTAAATTTTTTTTAAATTTGTACAAATTCACCTGAAGGTATGGACCCGTATATGTAATTCAAGTTTAGTAACACTAACATCTATGCCGAACGAGGGTTCGAACCCCAGACGTACGGCTTTGCAGTCAGATGCTCTAACCACTAGGCCATTACGTCGGTATTTATGTATAATTTTACATAGAACATAGAATAAATAGTGAATAAAGAATTACGTACTAGCGCCCACGCTTTTATTTTTAGTGATTAGAAAATCAGTTATTATTTACTTACCAAAAAGTTATTTTCTACTTCCCAATAAATTATTTGTCAAACCGAATTAATTATTTTTGACCTTTTAGAACATTTCAATAAAAGCGTTTTTTTAAAAAATCTTTTTTTTTTACTTTTTTTATTTTCTACTTTTTAGTCATGGTATTTTTTTTAACAAAAACTCACAAGAAAAAATTTATTTATTTCAACCATATTTAATCTGATGTTAGAATGGAATTTTAGTTTTCTACAATATGATGGTGAAATATAACACGCATCCTCTCTCTCGCCGATAAAATCCGTCCATATTAAAAAGATTCACAAGAAAAAGAAAAAGCATCCCATTCAGGCTTAACAGTAGTCCATAAATTATAAAAGTGTCATATTTTTCTTCTCTCGCGATTCCTCGGGATGGGCACCAATTTTCAGCGATTTCTCGCTCTTCTGGCGATTTCTTTCTCGCGGTTATTATCTTAAATTGCTAATTATCTTAATTGTTAATTGGAAGGTAAGAAATCACGTTTTGAAGATTAAATATTGTAGTGATATACCTAATATATTATCTTACAGGTTTTGGGAGCCATTGGCTTCACGGAAGTGTCTCAAATTTGAATTAAAAGGATAACTAAAAACACTCGTTAATTACCTTAATCACGGAGGTTTTGACTATTTGATTATTGAATATTGCATTGTCATCGAGTTTACGCCATGGTGCAAAGTTTCAGACCTTTATATCGTTTGGAAGTGCCTGAAATTTTATGTACAAGATCTTGTAAAAAAAAGTGATTAATCGTCCATAAATATTGTAATTAATGGGCAATTCTCGTTTTGACTTTTGAATATGATGAAGTTATGCCTTGTACAACATTGTGCTCGGTTAAGGGAGAATAGCCCCTTGGGAAAGGTCCCAAAATCTGGTTTTTCAGTTAATTAAAAATACTCGTTAATTAACTTAATCCTTTGGTTGTTTGACTAGAGAATGGTTGGATATTGGAGTGTCATGAGGGTTACACCTATGTGCAAAGTTTCGGGGCCCTAACATATCGGGAAGTGCCCGAAAATCGAGTTTTAAAATTCCTCCCGTAAAACGCCGCCAAAAGCAAGTAGAATAAAAGCGTTTAAAAAAGAGAGACCTTTCTATAAAAATACACGTGAGCGATTATTTTAATTTTATTAATTGAACTACTCTTATATTTTCCCCTTAAAATTTTTCTAGTTTAAAAATAGAGTTCTAAATACATTTATTACGATTACATGATTTTGATTTTAAAGCAAACAATCTAGTAACACTGTTTGCTGTTTTTTGATATGAGATCGCTTATTGTTATCTATCGGATAATGTTATCAGTTTAGTCTCGGACAATTGCGATCACATTAAGCGGACTCGACTGCATAAGGAATAATCAAAGCAAAATATTCGTATAAAATTACTTTTTCATTGAAAAATACTAGAAATAGTCCATTCAACAAAAACATTGCTAAACATAATATGAAACACATTTTTTATGAGTTTTTAACTTACACTTAATTTAAATGTACTTATACAACCTGGGACAAAAGTATTTCAATAATATAATATTGTACATTATTTAATAAAATAAATAACTAAATGAAATATATTTACTTCTGATCAATGAAACATGGAAAATATTTTAATTACAAAACAGGTACCATGAAAAACGAACTCAGCATGTAAGTCAATCAAGTCTGAGCTTAATAGTATTTACATTTTGTCAGATACATGGTTGTCGAAAGAGCTTCCTTTCCTTCTGTCACACCTTTAAAGCAGATTTTACAACGACGATATCACAGTTCAATTTATCAGGAGGGACGGGGCTGAAAAACAGTCACATGCAGTCTTAAATCTCTTTTCAAAAAGCTCTTACAGGACACGAACACTATTAAAACTATAGCTTGGAGTCCAGTAAGTCACCAGGAGTTACTATTGCGTGTTTCCTGTCCTGTATAGCTTTCGCTAGTTTTCTTCGAGGACCTAGGGGAAGGCCAAGATCCTTCAAGTCTTCCTCCGTCAGAAGCATCAAAGCTTCCAGGTCTATCTTTTCTTTCGCTAGAGTAGCGGTGTATTCCATCAGTCCATGAGCTACTAGAAAAACCACCAGAGGAGTCGAATCCATACCTACGGAGAATAATACATTTATTGAATTTTAAGCATCTTTAATTCAAAGCGGATGCATAATTTCTCTGAAAAACTATTCACTTTAAGAGGGGGAAAATTATTTAGACATGTTGTGTTTTAGAAAAAAATGCCATGAATTCGATGTGACACATCAGAGTTTCTCTGCTTTATAAGAAAGTTATGCTTATTGTGATAAAAAGTGTAAATGATTGTATTTTACCCAATTAATAATCCATAGACAAAAAAAATGAATGAAGTTAGCAATATGTTAAATGAGATCGCATTATGTATCTTTGTATTTACTTACATACTTGGCATACTTAGTTGCCATCATTATGTTTATTTCTATTTCTCAACAAACTGCATTGACTTCTAAAACAGGATATCTATAAAACCAAATTAACTAACCACGGCTGCAACTTACAGCTGACAGACAAACTACTCAAACAGTTAACAATAACTTATCCATGTTGACCGAGTTAGAACCCTTCAACATCATTGTATATGTATATCCCGCAGGTGCTGGAAAACCAACGTTAGAAAATCACATCACATCTGTCGCAGAGCCACCACGCAACCCCCAAAGGTATTTCGTGGACCCATAGAAGACTTTATTTTGTATGGGCCACCAACCAGTTACTTCATCAATCCAATTAAACCCCCCAGAGCAACAGAACCCCCACAAATATCGATCTAATATAAATACAGCATGGCCGTCACACTCAACTGCCCTCTTCACGTGACATAGCATTGAACCACATATACTAGGGGGGTTGAGTCACAACCAGGTAACGCGAACGTGTCGCAGGGAGTCACGCCAGTCACGAAGGGCAGGGTCTGCTATACTGCGACAGATGGTTTAATAGTTTTTCCCGTAAAACCGAGGTCCGACAAAAAGACACGATGGATAAGCTCACGGAGGCGAGCGTAATGAGATGGCTTCAAAGAGGACAATAAAATCTAAAGGACAAGATCATGGGGAACTGTGTTGTTTTGGTTTCTTGCGTTGGGGAGAGTTATGAGGTTGTTTCGGAGTTTAAGGATCTCATTATGGGAGAGCGGTGCGGTGTGTGAGGATTAGGGAGGACAATTCTTGTAAACAATGAGTCGGGTAGGGATCCTTACTTAGCTTGTAATTTACAGTATGAAATCATCTTAAACAAAAAATGAACTCCATGCTTCCTAGTCATAAGAGTCTAAACTAAAGTATCGTACTACTTTTCAAGATTTCAAAGCTTTTTCTCAAGTATTTACCGATATATATACTAAAATTTTTTGTGTGTGTCTGTTACATTTTATAATTAAAACCAGAGACACAAACTTTGGCTAGAAAAATTAGTCATTTTTTAAAATCTAATATAATAAAATTGAATGTGGGTATATATGGTTGTCTTCTACAGGGTGTCCCATAAATGTTGGGTCACACTTCTAGGGGGGATAGTAGACACCTAGACGAGTCAGAATCACATAGGGTTCGAGGGTCCCAGACAAAATCCCAGGGAGCTAAAAATGGAGCGACACCCCAAATGAATAATTGAAAAATTCAATTTGTCGAAGAACTACTATTGGTAAAAACATAATCATGGTCTCAAATTTTGTGGTTTAATATGATCTTAAAAATTTTGCTAAAAGAACCACAAAAAATGAGAAAATTCTGCCAAAACTTTATTTTTTATTTAGAAATCCTTTCGTTTGATTTGATAATCTGAAAGATCATAGTTGAAAACCCTTAAGTCCAAAGTTTCATGTAAATACCATCAATATTAAACGCTTTAGATCCTGTTAAAGTTTGTTTTTTGAGTGCGAAAACAGCTCCAGAAAACGAACGTTCAGGGAGAATCTACGAGTTACGGATAGGTAATCGCTACCTTTCTTTTCTCCCAATTTGGCGACACATGTTAAGCTCCTACAGATCGCCAAGCAAGCTTGGGCGATCTGTTGTTGGCGAAAGTTGGCGAGGAATCTCGTATCGCAAATAATGGCGAGAAATTTAGCGAGCATCAATCCGTAATTCGTAGATTTTCCCTCAACGTTTCTTTTCTGGATCTGTTTTCGCAAGCAAAAATCAAACTTTAATTAGATCTCAAGCGTTTAATATTGATGGTATTTACGTGAAACTTTGGACTTAATGGTTTTCAACTATGATCTTTCAGATTATCAAATCAAAAGAAAGGATTTCCAAATACAAAATAAAGTTTTGGCAGATTTTTCACATTTTTTCATGGTTTTTTTACTTTTTTTCGTAGTATAAAATTTTTGAAGTGAAAACTTTTAAATTAATTTTAAAGATCATATTAAACCACAAAATTTGAGACCATGATTAAGTTTATGCCAATAGTAGTTCTTCTACAAATTGAATTTTTAAATAATTGTTTTGGGGTGTCGCTCCAATTTTAGCTCCCTGGGATTTGGTCTGGGACCCCCAAAACCTATGTGATTCTGACTCGTCTAGGTGTCTACTATCCCCCCTAGAAGTGTGACCCATTATTTATGGGACACCCTGTATACAAATCCACAGTTTACTTCCGATCTGCACCAAACTTGGTATACCTACTTAAAAAACCCAAGAAAAAACATAGACCCCTTTTGAAACATAGAATTAATTGACCCCTTGACCCTCTTTTGACCGTTTTTATGGTCATTTTGCTGAAATAGCTTTATTTCTGCTCAAAAAGAGATATGCTGACCCCATTGTTACAAAAAAAAGCATAATGCAAAATAACATGTTTTTAAAAGAAAAACTAGATAAGTCTAATTAAAAATTATAACTCTAATCTAAAAATATATTTCAACAAAATTTAAAATTTTAAAACTGGTAAGTATAGTACAAAATATTTTTATTTGAGAGTAATTTTTAAATAAAAAGTTTCATGGAATAGCATTGTTGTTAAAATAATCTCCATGGAAACGAGGATGAAAAATCAAATATTGTAGCTTTTAAGAAAGTTGGTTAACAGACCAAAAACTAGAGTTAATATTCAAAACCATTTTAAGTGGAAATATTGTATTTTTTTCTTAAATTGCAGGAATATGTTTTATTTATTAAATGTTATACCAAAGATATAATAAAATCATGAAAATACGATTAATTAAGGGCTCTAATTGAGCATTTTAAGTTATTTTTGGAAGAATATTTTCTAATATTTTGTTGTTTTTTATGGGAATCATGTGGTAAATGCAGAAATCGTTCAGAATTTAAAATGCTTGATTCGACACCTTCCACTCATCAAAATTTAGGCGCGGATCCAGCACGGGTCCAAAAGGGGGGAACTTTTCCAGACAAGATCCCCATTGGGGGTATGGGGGTCCTCCCCCAGAAATTTTTTAAAATTTGACATGTAAAAGTAAGGTTTAAACTCATTTTTAGAAACATTTTGAGTCTAAGGGGGCACTTTTCAACACTATTACCTTTTACTTTTCTTCCGAAATGTCAAACTATTGGGATTTTCCTAAAAATTATCACTGAAGATCCCCTGGTGGTACTAATGGGAGGTATGGGGTGGGGGTCCTCCTCCAGAAAAAATTAAACCGGTAAAAGTAGGGTTTTCCTCATTTTGACAACCTTTTTGGGTTCCCAAGCGGGGGCGCTGTCCAGAGTGCTACCCCTTGGATCCGCGCCTGGAAGGTAGAACATGAATTAAAAATTTTAAAGAAAAAAATCTCCATCTCCACCCGTGCAAGGCCGGGCACATCAGCTAGTTTAAAATAAAAACAAAACTTCTACAGGATTTGTCAAAATTTACTTCATGCATTAGAATTTTTGGTGTGCTGTAAGTTTTGTTACTTTTTGGGAAAAACCTTATAAGCAATCGAATCCTTCTGCCAAAAATTTTAAGTCTGTAGTTAACGCTCCTCAAACCGAAGTTTAGTGACTTACAGTACAGTGTCCATTGTAGTCTTAAATATTGACGAGAATCAGACTAACCCGGTTTTATAGAAAACACAATTAGCTTCAAACAGCTCAACAGTTAAGGTTAAGTACGCTTTATGGTACTAGGACATGCCAAAATAACCTTAATAGAGGTGATTATCATTGTACACCTTTCACGTGAACAAATGAATATTCATGTAATCAGAACATAATGACAAAGTTTAGTTTAAGTTTGAAGAATGCGAATACTTAAAAATCGAGAATTTTCATTGAGATAACAAAATCTTACCATCGTCATCGAAGTGACCTTCGTCATCTTCCCAAGGCGGGTGGCTATTCCGTTGGGCCAAGCTTCCAGCGCTGCCTATGCTGTCCTCGACCGAATCATTCTGCAAGTCCGAGTCCTTCTCACTGGCCCGAATGGAATCGAGATCATCGTCATCGATCTCGTCGTCATTCTCGTCCGTCGACGTGGACGGCAGGGACATCAACGTTCCGGACAATGAGTTCCTGAACGCCACCGACCCAAACCCGGGCCGCTCGAATATGCTCCCCGTCGACTCCATGGGAGGGACATCATCCCCGAACCCGGAATCCGTGGCATGCATAAAGTCCGGCTCGCTGATCGCCCTAGACAGCTCGCTCTTGGTGTCGAAAACATCCTTCATGTGTCTTCTATGGTTCTGTCCACCGGACACCGTGCTCTGGGTGTCGTACTTGGGAACGTACAGTACTTCCGAGTCCCTCAGAAGACCGGACAATGATCGGATGGACCGCTTCCCGTTCATCTCCGTCTCCCGGACCTTGAAATCTGCAGCGGTCATCACCACATTCTGCTTCTTCTGCTGGATCCTCTTGGAGACGGCCCCAAGCCCCTTCTTGGTGGTACCGTTACTGATGATGTCCGAGTACTTGGGGGATGCGTAGGTGATCTTGCACTCCCTCTTCAGGGTGGATAGCGTCAGACTGGACGCCTTGTTGATGATGCCGTTTAGCTGGAACTCGGAGCCATACAGCTTCCTGCGCTGCCTTTCAATCTCTTTCTCTTCCTTCTCGGCTCTCTTGGCAGCCTTCCGCTGAAGCTTTTGATAGGCCTTGAGCCGCTTCTCGGCGTCTAAGACGGCCTTCTCCTTGAGCTTCTGCACGAGCTTCTTGTTGAGCGCGCTCTGTCTGGCAACCACGTCGTCCAGGTAGCGGATGATCTCGTCGCGCTGGTTCATGGCAGCCACGTTGGAGGCCGTGTGGAAGTCGTTGTCCAGCGACCACAGCGACACGCCGAAGTTCACCAGGAAGGAGACGCAGTTCATGTGGCCGTTGGCGGACGCCCAGTGCAGCGCCGTGTTGCCGAAGTTATCGCAGCGGTCGGGATCGCCCCTGTGAAACCAAAACAAGATTTTAGTTCGAGGTTTGTTGAAAGATTGATAAAAGTTTTCATTCATATCTAGAAAAGTTAGGTATTCTCGCAATATGCGATCTGCCAGTTTAGTAAACTCATTAGGATTAGTTAGTTTTTAGTAAGCATTAGTTAGCTCATTAGACTTAACATCACTTTTGGTGTCACCAGCTAACTGTACTGCAAGAATCTCAAAAGTTATACTTCAAAAGCATCTTGCGACATTTTTTTCCTCTTAGATATTTACCAGTGTTCGGCAACTTATAGTTCAAAAGCAAGATTATTTTCCAAATAATTAAGGTTTTTTTGCTTTTAATTATTACGTTTTCTATTACTGTGAACTCATGAACCGATGAACCTTCTGATTGAAAATCTAAATATGTTCAACAAACATAGAAAGGAAATAAAATTAGAAGAGATATGCTGGTATTATTAATTATTGAAATCATACTCAAAGCGAATACATCCTTAATTTAAAATGAAAGAATTTGAAACAAATACAAGAATATTTACATAGAGGAAAAATAATAAAATAAATAAACTTGCTAATTTATTAGGGGTTGCTTTCAGTTTTCTACTATTATGGTCAGGGCCCGATTTAGAAAATTTGGAACACTAGGCCCAACATGTAGGAACGGGCCCCCACGTTACGCGGTACCTGGGTGTTATCGCAGAATGGAAGAAGTTTGGTTCTTTGAATTGTATTAATACAAGTAAAAGTATAAACATTTACATGTATTAAATGTATGTATCGTAATATAATTACATGTTTGCATTAAGCTTTATTTGACCAACAAGTAACTAAAAACATTTTGGAAACAAAATATCATTTATACTATAAATTTTTGTTTACTTTCAAAAATTAGGGCCCCTCAAATTGTGGGGCCCCTAGGCCCGGGCTTAGTGAGCCTAATGGAAAACCAGGCCCTGATTATGGTAGTGGAAACAAATGTCTGCTGGTTGCAAGGTGCTCTAATAATGCCATGAATGTTTAATAATGTTTATCTATCACTTAAACATAATTGCAAGTATTCAAATCGAAATTTCAATTTAAAGTTAAAATTAAAACTGAATAGAATTCTGCAAACTGCGCAAATGCTGCAAGTCAGCTAGAATCTATCAATATTAGATTACAAAATACGAACCAGGAACTCCAACCATGCCTCGTCATCAGGGGGCTTGGACATGAAAAGAGGGGTGTTTCTGAATTTCGACCATCAAAATGGTAACGACATCAAGCCCCAACACCCAGCAATGAATTTAGTAGCAAAATAAACAAGTTTATAATGCTATTATCAAGGCCAAAATTACAGTTAACATAGCAGATCAAAAAATTGAAAAAAGAAAAATTGCTATTCTTCATCATTTAAAAAATTTAATCGAAGATTTTATAAATATATTTATTACTATATTTTCAAATTATAAATTTTTCAACAATTAGTTATTTAGATATTTTTTATAATTTGTTTCCTTTTTCAACGAGGATAAATAAACTTATATTATTTTTATAATCAGAATCCTAAATCCTTTTTAGGAAATGTTATTTTCAAATATACAATAGTACAGCAATAGATGTTTCTTCACGTATTGATCTTTTAAAAAATGAGAATTTACCCTCCTCAAGACATTACATATAGATTTAAGTAAATACAAATTCAATCCCTAATTAAGTGATTAAGAGAGAATAATGGCTGTAATGGATTAATTTTTTTTTATTGAGGACACTTCTGAATACAAAAGAAACGCTATGCAGATTAATTGACACGAAGATGAGATTCGAAGCGATAACATTTCATCACATGTAGCCCTGAGCGTCTCTTAGATGTGTCAACCTCATGTTTTAATTGAAGGATTCATCTCGTAGACGATCTCTTCAATGAAAGTGTAGGTCAAGACCACAAGAGATTACCTCACAGCCATTAAGCGGAATGAGACTAAAGAACTTGTTTGTAAGCTTCGTGACATCATTGTTGTTTGCAGAGTTTGGAGCTCCGCACTTTCAAGTTCAAGGGAAGTTTCAGTTTCATTTAGTTCCTTTTTTTAATCGCAGTAATTTAAGTTGAAATAAACGATAATGGGAAGAAGGAAGTGGAAATTGATGTAGCATGTGTTATGGTAAAACGGGGCAATTTGATAGGAGCACATTGATAAACTTTCAATACCTCAAAAACTATCAAAGTTATTTAGGCAGTGCTGTACGAAAAGTTGCTTTTATATGCCCAAACATAACATATGAAACGGTGAAGCTATGCAATAGGTCTTTAAGGTATCCGCCTACCTTTGAGACCATTTTTTTCAAATACTTGATTTACAAAATTTTTTTTTTAATTTTTAGTTTAAATGTACATCCAAACATTGATTAATGCTAAAAAAACAAAATTAATTATATTATTTTCTAAAATATGGGATAGTTAGTGTAAAATTTAAGTGATTTTTTATAAAACCCCTCTCACTCTTGCCCAAAAACTATTACCCCTATATAAATTTCCTATGGACACAAGTATCGTATAACACTTATCTTCAGAATGGACCATTGTCTAAGACATATTTTGAAATGTAATTGTTTTACAGCATAAAATGTAAAGGTAAGTGAAAAATTTCAAAATTTCTACAACCCTTTAACATAAAAACATCAATAAAAACAAAAATAATAAACGTGTATAAAATATGTAGCCCATCTTGTTAATAACAGTATTATTAATATACTGTTAAAATTTGGAGTGAATATCTTGGATAGTTTTTGAATAATCATGTAAATAGTGGAGGGTTTTTATGCAAAGTTTAGTTCTGCGAAAATTAGCTTCAAAGTTTATTTTTGTAAACGATCTCAGACGACTATCTGTTTTTATAATGCTGTAATTTCTTTTCTAATTCACCTACAAGTTAAATGAAAACTGTTTTGGAAAGATAAAAGTCTAAACTACTTGAAAATGTAAGAAACAAAATTTCGAGGAAACAGTCGAAAATAGTCATTTTAGGCGGATACCTTAAATTCTAATGAAGGAAACTAAATTTTTTTCTTCAAAATTTTCCAAATGTTAATTTCTAAGTAAAATGTAAAATCTTCCTGAAGCTATTCCACTTGGAATACAAAGATCTGTAAATTCAGAAAACAAGTTTATCATTGTTGGGGTATGCTGAAATTTTAAATAACCTTTGCCAATTTTTTTAAATAGAGGTTTTTGTTCAAAAACAACAAATGGGGGAAATTGATACACTTTGAGGGGGGTACTTAGATACATTCCTGGGCCACATTGATACATGTAAAAGTTTCCATATTTTGCGTTGGGAGATAAATATATCTCAGCCATTTGAAAAAAATCAATTAAGGGTAGTTAGATCTACAGTGAAGGATATTTATGTCAATTTTCGAGTCTTTGGGTTTTATTACGTGTTTGAGATTGGGGAAACTGCTTTCATTCTACCTATGTGTATTTATAAACTTGCTAATAGAAAATGCAGTTGATAAATACATGACCAAACGATGGAATCAGGGACTTTGAAACATCTGAGAAGTTCTTATCACTTTTACAGTGGTAAAAAAGAACTGTATTTAAAAATAAACAGTGACTATAATAAGTAGTACTACCATAAATGTAGTACAAAAAACTAACCAGTTAATTATTTATTTTAATATCTGGATTCTGGATGATTTTCGACAAAGATACCTTTAAATTTTATTCAACTAATTCTGGAGCAACTATACCTATGAAAATTACTAATTTATTTCCTAAATTAAACATTTGTTAAAAATGACCATTTTTTAACAAGATTATATTTTTTTACAAAAGTCATTAATTTTATTTTTCATTAAACTTATATTCTTTGTCTGATTGATTTCATAAAATTCAGTCATTCTCAAATATTTTTAGAAAAAAAAGGTATCTTAATAAGTCATTTTTTATTAAAAAAAGGATTTTAATTTTGCTGTATCAAATTGCCTCACTTTCCCATACATCTTGAATTAGCAACATTTGTTTAAAAAACGAGTTTGTATTTGATACCTCTAATAAAAATAACCTTTAAAGGTAATACAATACCTTAACTAATCTTCAAACAACAAATTATTTTTTAAAGTGCAACAGTAAACAAGTAGGGGAGAGTGCTGTACCTAAGGACAGTTGTATCTTCAGCCACCGCGTTTTAAAATTCGGGAAAAAATGTAAATTTGAATTTGTGGTCGATTTTGAATGTAAACAGATGCTATCTAGTTGCTAACGTGAAATCAGCTCTTTAAAATAATCTTATATACTAGGGAGCTACCGCCCCCTGCTCGCTATCGCTCACCAACCCCCGTAAACTGCTGACGCAGGACCTTTTGGAATTGCTTTGCAATTCCCATAAAATCCAACTCACTAAACTTGACACACTTTATAAAACAATTAAACAATTTGCAGAAAAAAGTCAGCCAACTTTCCAAAAATATGTCATCAAATCCCCGCCATAAATAAAAGTTAAAAGTTCCCCTCCTTTAAAAATCTCTCATATAAAAGCCCACGTCACTCACTGACTCACTGATTCTGGAACGCTCGCACACTATGATGCCATCTCGCAATAATCAGAAAAATAAATAAATAAAAGTAATTAAAATTAAAATAATATAATAGCTTTTAAATATCTTTCAAGAAAGTTGGTTTACTTAATAAAGGTTAAAAAGTTACTTTTAGGGAAGTTGGTTTCTAATTCAACAATAATAATAAATCTAATAAATAATCGTATAAAAAGCGCTTTTTGATTTTTTTTTTGGCAATAATCTTTATTTACTTTCGGAAACGAAAAATTAATTATTTCTTAAGTAAGTAAATAATTGAATTTTATTTATTTTTCAACTGATTTATATAACTTATTCACTTTTAGAATCAGCTTTCAATAGTAATCATCTCAATTTTTACTATTCATTTTTTTCTTTCTCATAGTCATTGTCATGGGTGATGATGAAGATCCTACCTCAAAAAAACGTCGCTTAGCTAAAGAAAGAAAGCAAAGATGGCGTGCTAGACCTAAATACGTGGGCGCCGTAGGCGCCCCATAACAAACTATCTTCAAATAATGAGGCAAATTAAAATCAAATAATAATTTAATAATGGAATGTTTGGGGAGAATGCCATTTAAAATGAGTTTATATAAGGGTAGTAAGATTTGATTTAAGAATAAATTTGCCCAAATCAGCTCGGTGGTGGTCAGCCGAAATTGAGTGACTTATTTGAATATGATAAATTAGTGATATTTCAGCGGTAAGATAAAGAAGTTAAACTTCTTATTTAATGTATAATTAATAGGAACTTGAAGTAGTAACGAGGGAAGCTCGCATAAAAGGCTAGCCTAGCTGTAAGACCCGGCTTTGCCGGGTCGTAACAGCTAGTTTGAATATATTAACCCTAACTTATAAAAAATTTAATCGAAATGATTTTTTTAAATATTCAGCGTAATTATATTTAATCTATTGTTATAAAATTAACTATTTCTAATGGTTAATCAATATTCAGACCATACAAAAACCATTAGCTAATGAATATTTAAATTTAATATTAAAAAATAGCTCGTTAAAGTAGGTATACCTAGTGTTTATCATTCATATTTTTATTTAAACCCAGACTTGTTAAACAATTAAACAATACCGTTTAAACAATTGAACATAATAAGAGACAAAATCTACACATCACTCAATGTTTACAATTTTAATTTCGATTAAATCCAAATCAGACAAAAAATTATAAATATTAGACAAAAAGTGTGGAATTTTAGTATAAAATGGCGTATATGTAAGTTTTTAGAATACTTGTATCAGTCTTTGAATGATATTTTATTTAGAAAGTACTTTTTTAAATGGTGAAAAAACGTGTTTCATCTTAAAATATAGCGTCGATCGGTCGTTGTGATTGGATGCATAATAATTTGTTTGACAATACTTGCTTTGTAACTGCGACCTTATCCGTTTTCTAAAAAAATGGAAATATTTTAAAATTGAGAATTTTTTTGAAAAATCGAAGGGCCTACTCGGAAATCCGGAAAGAATCCGGACATTTTGATACCATATGTGTGTCATTCGGTTCAGTAATTAAAAAGCCTTTCTCTGGAAACCATTCACCAAAAACTTTTTTTTAGAATAGAGAGATTAAAATAATTGGGTTTTTCTTTCGGCCGGCCGCCAGGCCGAACCCCTGAACCGATTTCGACAAACTCGGTCTCTATCGAAAGCTTTCCACCCCTAGATGAGCCCATTTAAGGTCGCGTTCCTCTAAATCCTTCCATTTTAAAATTGTGCGTTCTTTTCACTTTTCTGTAATGTTAACTCTATGGAGAGGTTCCGTTCCGCCGGCCGCTAGGCCGGACCCCTGAACCGATTTGGACAAACTTGGTGGTCTTGATCGAAAGCTTTCTACCCCTAGATGAGCCATTTTTAGGTCGCGTTTCTCCAAAACCTTCCATTTTAAAATTATGCGTTCTTTTCACTTTTCTCTAATGTTAACTCTATGAGGGAGCTTTCCGCCGGCCCCCAGTCCGAACCACCGAACCGATTTGGACAAACTTGGTCTTAAACGAAAGGTTCTCACCCCTAGATGATCCATATTTAGGTGTAATTCCTCCAAAACCTTCCATTTTAAAATTATGCGTTCTTTTCGTTTTGCTGTAATGGTAAGTCAATGGGGAGCTTCCTTTCGGCCGGCCGCCAGCCTGAACCCCTGAACCGATTTGGACAAACTCGGTCTTAAAAGAAAGCTTTTCACCCCTAGATGAGTCAGTTTTAGGTCGCATTCCTCCAAAACCTTCCATTTTAAAATTATGCGTTCTTTTCATTTTGCTCTAATGTTAACTCTATGGAGACGTTCCGTTCCGCTGGCCGCCAGCCCCAACCCCCGATCCGATTTGGACAAACTTGGCCTTAAACGGAAGCTTTCCACCCCTAGATGAGCCAGTTTTAGGTCGCATTCTTCCAAAGCATTCCATTTTTTAATTAGAAATTTATTTCAATTTGCGCCATTGTTTTTAGTTAATATTTTTACCAACACTGGCAAAACGTCTTTTAAAGAGCGTGAAGTAAATATACTTTGAAGTTAAGTTCGAAGATTTGACGATTCACTAGATTTATCCCAATGGGATACTAGAGCCGTATTGAATTTATAAAATATATACTGGGTACTGGTTTGATTGAAGTATTTCTTCTTTCCCTTTACACAGAAGGGGATAAACTTTTAACTTCAAACAATGATGTAAACAAAAATCAAATAATAATTTAAATCGGAAAGTTTTGGGAGGATGCCACTTAAAATGGGTTTATATAGGGTAGTGAGATTTTATTTAAGAACAAGTTTGTACAGATCCGGTTCGGTGGATTGGGCTGACTACCGGTCGAAATTACATGACAATTATTTCAATGTAATAAATTTGTGACAATTTCATGTGAAATCGGAGACAAAACCCCTTTCGAAGATAATGAATTAAAACTGCATATTTAATGTTAGGGAATGAATGAATACGAACTGGTAGTAACGAGTGAATCTCGCTTCAGCGCCAAAGAAGGCTAGCTGTAAAACCCGGCTTTGCCGGGTTGTAACAGCTAGTATTTATATTAAATATAATAAATTAACTGTTTTTAGGTGCTCAAAGTTTTTTTTAGTGCATCACTACATTAATATTTTTATTCCCCTTTAATTATAACATGATAAATGTTAAATAAGGGGCAAATCCCCGAGATTCTAACTTTTATTATTGATATTAGAAATCGTCGGATCTCTATTCTTTAATTTTTTATAGAATTTTAAATGCAAAAACACCTGGTGTTGTACCTTCGGACACCATAAGTGTTGTACCTACGGACACGTTCTTGGGGCTGTCTAGCTAATCGGCGTTTTTGAATCAGGTTTCATTAAAGTGAATATTTTGTAATGCATATTAAATTAATTCTTTTGTCAGCGATTATTTTCAAGTGATTTTAGATGAAAAATCCAATATTTTGTGATCTAAACTACTTTTTAAAATTTTTGACTTTACTTTGCATTTAATGAAAAATATGGTTTAAAATCTTAAGCACACTATCACATTTAAGTATGATGATTACGAAAAACTTAAAAACTCCACCGAAGATTTGCGAAAGTTATTGCCTCCAAATGCTTGCACAACTAAGTGTCGATCGAATTGTTTTTTTTTTTGGATCAGTGAAGTGATCAGATCAATCAGCATGATTGATGAAACTATTACCTCAAATTTCGATCTGAAAATCCCATGTGATTTATGTATTTTTGGTAAAAAATCAAGACTTTTATCAATCAACTTCGTTTTAATGATCATTTACGATCCAAAACTACATTACTTTAAAAAATCTATTTCTTGCTTGAAAGGCCTGAAATAGTTTATAAAAAGGTAATACACCAATAAAAATGTTCATTTTAAGCTCTTTTGAATTAAAACTTTCCTTTTTAAGAGTGTCCACAGGTACAACTGGGTCTGTTCATAGGGAGAGCACTTTGTTGTACCTTTGGTCACAAATTTCGTCAAGTTATTAAAAAGAGTTAAAAATCCATTTACCTAATAAAAAATTTTACCCTCTTTGCTAAGGTTAGGACGATAGGTTAGGCACTTTAAATGGTAAAAATGTGATTTTTCCTGTCTTGGAAAAATCCAAACGTGATTTTTGTCCAAAGGTTCTACGCTCTCCCCTATACAAGAATAGTAGTATACCTATTATATAAATCAGAATACAATCGTATAACTTAACCCAACATATTGTAAATACTCAAAAATTACAACATATAGTAGATACGAGTACAATCATGAGTAAAAAAAACTTCGAAAAAAAGTCAGTCAAATTGACTGCCACTCTTACTTGTGTTTTCCCCATGATTTTTCCATTTTTGCGTATAGGTGTTCTTTGATTCTGTATATACTATGTTACGGGCAAAGTGATTAACTGGGCATTATTAATAATATCCATAGGGGATCCGGGCAAAGTGATAAATTTCATTGATAAATGCCATTGAATTTATCACATTGTCCTCCTCCACTTCGGGCATTATTAATAATGCCCGATTTATCAAATTGCCCATAACATATATACAGATGCCTTGTCATTTGTTTTACAATCTTTTAGCTCTGACGAAATGAAGAATTCTCCATAGCAATTGCATTAAAAATAGCCAATTTAAGAACAGGCAGAAGCCAAAGCGATCTATTTCCAGAGCGCTTTTTCACCACCGTGATCCCTCTCATTGATCCCAGTCAGTGACTTTACCCAAATTTGAGCGGTGTAACCACGACCCTGTTTGCCTCAACAATGGAGTCGCGATCTGACAAACAAAAGAAAAAGAGGCATTACTTAAGCATATACGCGGCCAAACAACAGCTGCCAGAAGAGCATGTGCACTGTCATGGTGGAGTGCTCATCCAGGATAGGGCGGTTGTGAGACTTCACTTTTTGGGGGATTACGACAATGAGACAAAGGGGGCGGAGAGGTAATGCACGCGCAAGTGGACTTTTTTATGCAATTTGCGCAGATTTTTTGATAAATGTGAATAGAGAAAGTTTCACTTTTTATTTTCTTAGGGTTTCTTTGGATTTGTGTGTGAAAGTGAGATTGTTCATGTGGGAATGTGACCTTGATGCGGGTGTTCAAGACTTATCCACGGTTTTAAAGTCCTCTCCTGTAATATATTTTTTAATATTACTGGTTAGTTTGACTCTTTTAGACTGCATATTTGGGATACACGATTAGAAGTACTGTTGAAGACTTATTTAAGAATTACTCTATCACTTGCTCATGGTATATGAAGGAAGGGAATATGTAATACTTCATATTTTACTTTGGAAACATAACGTGAAAGCATCTGCATTAATAATATACGAAAGGAATTCTTTATTCAATTAAACCAACTACTAAAAAAAGTTAGATAAGATCCAGCTTTTTTATGCTCAAAATTGGCGTATTTTAGGTGCTTTAAAATGAATTTTATCGTTATTCACAAACAAGGAAAAAAATGCATTAAGCAAGGAAAAAAAGATACAAGAAAAGTACAAGAAAAAAATAATAAAAATAAATACAAGAAAAAATACACACTGGATTAATTCTTGCAAAAACCTAACTGTATGATAAGTGTTGTGATAACCTGAACTTTGCTTTTAAATTATTCTAGGTTTTATTTTTTCATTTGAAGTGTGTCAATTTTTTAAATCATGGGTTTTTTTACCATGATTTAAAAAATTGACACACTTCAAATGAAAAAATATTATTATCATTAATTATATTCATTAATCACATCACATAATTACATTCATAGATCAATTAATATCATTAATTGATCATTAAGTCACCTTGTCAATTTGTGGAAGTTTTTTTAACAGTCAAAGATATTTAAAAAATATATAGTTTTTATTTTTAAAGAATTTTTAAATCAAACAAAATGGGAAAACATAGTAACTTAATGAAATTTAATGTAAAACGCACAGAAAAAAGTTTTTACTTAGGTCATCTAATGCTTAAAATCACTCTCATGTTAATTCGAAAATGTTATCAAAGATTAAAGAAAAACAATGTATAATACTTCAAACACTACTTTATGACCACGATTGGGTGTGGTTTGTTTCCATGGTAACTGGATTTGTGTTCATATACGGGATGTACACATGTGTCCCTTTCCCCAAAAAGTTTCAGTCATTACTCCCCACTCGGGGTTTATGACATCGTTATACGTGCCATGAAATAGAAAGTGTTTTATGGAAGTCTCATTTCGCATTTATTATTTAACTAGTAAAATAATAATGGTTCAATTATGTGAAGATTTTTATGACTTTGAAACTCGCCATTTTTCAATTACGATGAATTAAAGTTTTAAAATATGCTTTTCATGTAAAAGGGAGAGTAGTTAAAATTACTTGAAGAATTAATTAGAATGATTCCAATAATACTCAAATTACTTATAGAGAGAAGAGTTAAAGCATTTTGGTTATTGATTTTCTATAAATTTTTTAACCAAATACTTCCAAATAAGCCTAAAGTCCATAAAGTGATTAACTCTATGAAGTCTCTACAGTACAGAAATTATCTGATAAACATGTATACAATCGATACATCCACTTGTGCGTATAATAATAGTTTTTGGACTACATTAAGCATATCAAGGCTTAAGATTAACTTGCATTTACAAAGAAGGAGCAGTTCAGAAATGTTTTATATGTATACAGTCGGAAATAATTAAGAATACCACAAGGAATGTAGTAGTTTTTAAAATTAGTTTACGAAATTAACTTCGTATTGTAATAGCAAATCAATCTTTCATTAAATACCTTTCAGTTTTTTTCCTATCTTATTTATCTTAATTATCTTACATTTATCAGGGTTTCCCAACTTCTGTAACAGAGATCCTGGGGTCAATTACTTATGAAATCAAACCAAAGCTATGAGTTGGTTAGGGTTCTTTTCATCTTTGAAAAATTTTAAACGCCCCCGAAATTAAATATTATACATTAAAAAACGAATTGGGAGAAGAAAATATCACTCCATCATTATAATGTCTTTCTTTCTCTCAGCTTTGATAGCTCCAATCAAACATCTTCAAATGAATACCAGCTCCCTTGAAGCAAGCAGTTAACATTCATACGGCTTTGATTTCGTTTTTCCATTTTTCACTCATTCGAAAACGAGAGTATCAACAGTCTCACTCTCATTCCTTCCCCTGAAAGAGCACTGGAAAGACAACAGAGACAAAAACGAAAATGAAAGAAACGCTCTCACGGGAAAACGGTTGCCTCCTCCCATAAAAAAAAGACCGGCTTTGCCCCACCCTCCTATTCCACTCTCTCCGTCTGTCCCACCGCCGCTGTTTTAAGCGTAGTGAAGCCTAAAAATGGGCCCGAGATCCGAACCACACCGGACTATAGTCCAGTCAACGTAGAGCAAAAAAAGGCCGGCTCCGGAAATAATTTATATAGTTTTGAAATTTGGCACACTTGTTCGGATGGGTCTGGGGGTGTTTCACACAAAAGTCCACTAAATTTGGCCTGGAGGGTTTTCCGCTACGGCCATTTAAGTGGTCAGTTTTTAAAAACACGCTTCGCCAAATCGGCGATAGTGCGCCAATAGTGGAACAACCGGTTAGTACTGAAAACAGAGGGCGCCTTCGGGGGTTTGGCAACGCGTCTGGCGTAGTTTTCGTTTGGCGATCATGGGCACTCGCGGAAAGAGTTAATAGTAAGCTCTAATTATGAGATGCTTCACTAGGATAAAATACATTTTTTTAACTCAGATTGTAGAAATAATTTAAGAAAATCAATTGAGTTTTGAAATGAAGTTTTAAAAGTGCTTTTAAATAGTTTTAACAGATTTTTAAGGTCACATCTAGATATATCGGCTTTGGCAAAGTAAAACCTGAGATCAAATTTATAGTTGTCCGACGCTAAATTATATTTTACATGTAGCTCAACAGCCGTGAATAAATATTTATTTCATATTCTTGCAATTCCCTTTGAACAAGAAAGTATTATTTAGTAATGAAAGTATCCTGAAAAATCATTTCAAGAAAACAAAAAACAAATTCTGTAACAATAAGTATTCCGATCATTATGAGTTTTTTTTAGTTCATATTGTTTAAATGATTTTAATATTTAAAATTGAGCAAATTAAGTTTTTTTCCTTTTTAATTGTTCAATATTCCCAATTCCGATAGAGTTTTTATGAATAGTACAGTGCAACACACATGAATATTAAATACTAAAAAAATTTACTCATAGGGTTGCATCTAAATAAATCATCGCATATAGGAAAGGTAAAATCTGAAATCAAATTTAGTTTCCCATCCCGACGCTAAACTATAATGCATTACATTATGTGCGATGCATTAAGTTTTATTGTAGAGCTACCAGTAGCTCAACAGCTGTAAATGAATATTTATTTTATATTCGTCCACTTTTCTTTAAACAAAAAAGTATTAAAATCACACCTACAAAAAATATTTCAAGGGACCTAAAAATAATGGCTTTTAAACAGTAAAATTTTAAGTTGACAACCCGATAGATATGATAGCGTGTAGTTTTGTTATGAAAATTTTCATAAGATACTTACCTGGTTATTGAAGGAGTATATTCTAGAATAAACGAAAATTAAATATGCAGCAGTAAATATCCTTTTCATCTCAGTCATGACCTATCATTTTGATGTTATTATCCTTGTATCCTACTCCTTTTTTTACAGACACCTACATTTTTCTTCTTGTTATTAACTTGCTCGCTGTTAAATGGTTTTATTTATTTCTAACTGTTTTTAAGCCAACACAAAATTAATAATCTTATTTAGAAATGAAAAATCATGTTTCAGTCTCGATAATTTCTTAAAATACACAGTTTATGAAGAATTTCATGAATTGTATTGTAACATCAAACCCTAGATTATTTAAAACAACTAGATTATCTAAACTATCATTTACTCTTAGAATAATTAAAAACAAACGGTTTATGGACAAGTGAAGCAATATAAAATATCTTAGAAAATTAAGCTGCATGTTTTGAAAAGATAAAGCTACAATTGTAATGAAAGAAAGAAAAAGAAAGATAATAAAATATAACACATAAGAAAGTAATAAAATATTTTATAGTAAACTTTGTTATTTGCTTATGCATATAGGAATATTTGGATTTCAAATTAACGTTGCTTTTGCTATTTAGATTTTTAGTGACATTTTTGGCCTTAAAAATTTGAAATAAAAACCACAATTGATTTCAATAAAAATAAAGTATTAGTAATAGAAAAATAAATAAATTAAATCTTTTGTTTAAGTGAACAATGATTTTCAATTAATTGAACTTCAAGCTTAGAGTTAAAGTAGATTATTTTTTTTTCACAAACATTAGTTTCGTGTTTTTATGGTTTACTTGATTCATCGGTTAATTCATGATATCCATTCAATGAGTTATGACGACTAAAGTAGTAATTAGGGGTTGTTCTTGGGCAATTTCGGTGGAGTGTTTCTCTTACCCAAAAAGCTGAGATTTTATTTTTATTACAGGGAAAATTTTTCGGGAACGTTAATGGAATTGAACCCAGGATCTTAATAACCTAAAATATTAGCCATTATTTTGAAAATGTTTTAAAATAATTTGTAACTCTCATATTTTTATACATAAGAAAATACTCATTCTCAACTGCAAAAATTAAAATTAAGTTGAGTTTTGAAACGGATTAGTATTTTGCACAACACAGTCTTTCGGGAAACATTTTAAATTTTTAGGTATGTTTTTAAGTACTTTTCTCAATAACCTTTAATTTCATTGATCTATGCAGTACCCAGTAGTTTATAAAATATCAAGGGCCTTAATGAGTAAATATTTATTTGTATATTTAATATTCATGTGTGTTGCATTGTATATTCATTCATAAGAAAACTCTATCGGAACTGGGAATATTGAAAAATTAAAAAGGAAAAAACTTAAATAATTTAAACAATATGGAACTAAAAAAACTCAAAATGATCGGAATACTTATTTTTACAGAATCTGTTTCTTGTTTTCTTGAAAGGATTTTTCAGGATACTTTCGTTACTAAATAATACTTTCTTGTTCAAAGAGAATTGCAAGAATAAGAAATAAATATTTAGGTATTCACGGCTGTTGAGATACGTGTAAAATATAATTTAGCGTCGGACAACTATAAATTTGATCTCAGGTTTTACTTTGCCAAAGCCGATATATCTAGATGTGACCTTAAAAATCTGTTAAAACTATTTAAAAGCACTTTTAAAACTTCATTTCAAAACTCAATTGATTTTCTTAAATTATTTCTACAATCTGAGTTAAAAAAATGTATTTTATCCTAGTGAAGCATCTCATAATTAGAGCTTACTATTAACTCTTTCCGCGAGTTGCCCATGATCGCCAAACGAAAACTACGCCAGACGCGTCGCCAGACCCCCGAAGGCGCCCACTGTTTTCAGTACTAACCGGTTGTTCCACTATTGGCGCGTTTTCGCCGATTTGGCGACGCGTGTTTTTAAAAACTGACCACTTAAATGGCCGTAGCAGAAAATCCTCCAGGCCAAATTTAGTGGACTTTTGTGTGAAACACCCCCAGACTCACCCGAACAAGTGTGCCAAATTTCAAAACTATATAAATTATTTCCGGAGCGAAGTTGATTTTGACTGGACTACTAACAAGAGGAGAGCGCTGTTCATACATCACCAGAAAACACAGCAACCTGCCGCAGAGAAAATAAGAAAGCGGCGGAGTCGGCTGAGCGTGGAATTTCGCCGTTTGTTTCGGTTTTTATCTCGGCGAAGCATCGGTAAAAGTGATGGAGGTGGGTAGTTAGATCGGCCACTGTCGCAAGAAGGGACTTATGTGAGGGTGGGATTGGAGTTTCTTCTCTTTTTCTTTTGTCTCCAGTGCAAGTGGCGTGTCGTTGCTTTTTGGCATCAGGGATTTGTGGCTCTTTCTCGGAAAGTATTGATTTCGAGGGATTAGTCTGAATAGGGGGACATCGGGAACAAAAAGCAGTTTTAATCCTTCGGTTTGTTGTAGCTTCTGTGGAGAGAAACCTTTTCTCGGGAAAGGGATGATGAATGAGAGATAAAGTTTTCTTACACAGTAATGAAAGTTGATGTTTAGTACTTTAGAAGGAAACTTTTAATTTTATCTTGTGAAACATCTTGCATGTTTTGAGGTAACTTTTTTTTTTGCGATCATAAAGAAAAGTGAGCAAAAATAATGAACTTATGTACAGACTTAATCAATTTGTCTTGCTAGCTCTAGTTCATCATTTCTGTATTTTAAAATCCATACTAACCATTGAGCGCCTTGCAGGTATAGTGTGCCTCTTAAAAAAGATCCTATTCCCCAGAGACGGTTTTTAAGGTATAATTCCCTAATTACGTATATTTGAAAGAAACAAGTTCACTAAAATTTTCATTGATGAAGAAGCATTCCTCCTGTAAATCATGGAAATAGGCAAATAGGTTAGTAGAAACTTAATATAAATTTCATATCTTTTTTCTATCTTTTTCGAGAACTATTACTGATCGGTTATAAATTAAGAAAACAATGGATTTTTCTTAATCTATATTTATAAATTCTATAAAGGGGAAAGGAGGGTAAAGGGTACACAGCGGTTTCCCCTCTTTGCAACCGTATAAAGGGAGCAAGTATACGATCACTAGGACACAATCATTCATAAGATATCCTAAAAGACTGTTATTATTTTCAAAGATCCTGTATTTTATTTAAGAGATAAAATATGGCAACTCTTACCTTCATTTCCCCTATAACTCATTTTTTACAATAAAAAAGATCGAGAACTAAAAGTAAGGATGATTTGAAAAATTATGTACTACGTAATAAGTATTTTACTTTAGCCTTTGGAAGCCTCATAATCTCCAATTCGATTACCTCAACACATGAACATTATTTTCTTCTATATTTGAAACTAAGATATACCCTATGTGTAGATTTCTCCATCCATTTTTACACTTGTCCAATAATAATCAGCTTACAACAGAATAAGGCTAACGAAACATGGAGCTGACTATGACTCTTCTTATTATTCTAACCACGTTGACAGTAAGCTACCGGGGCAGCTTGAAGCAGTGATACTCTGTAATTAACAATAGATTAAGTACAGCTTTCATTGGGATGCTCTTCGAAATCTGCTCTCTGAATCCAATTCAGTTGTGCCCATCAATCTCAATGACGACGCGGAATACGAGATATTAGGATCATGGCCTAAATGTCCTTTTACCTTCTCGAGAAGTTAAAAAATGTCCCTGAATTACCTTTGAGATTCAAGGTTCTTCATAGGACACATGTATACAGGGTGTCCCATAAATGGGTCACACTTCTAGGGGGGATAGTAGACACCTAGATGAGTCAGAATCACATAGGATTTGGGGGTCCCAGACCAAATCCCAGGGAGTTAAAAATGGAGAGACACCCCAAAAAAATTATTGAAAAATTTAATTTGTAGAAGAACTACTATTGGTAAAAATTTAATTACGGTCTCATAAATTGTGGTTTAATATGATCTTTAAAACTATTGTACAAGTTTTCAGTTTAAATTTTTTTATTACAAAAAAGTTTAAAAACCACAAAAAATATGAAAACTCTGCCAAAACTTTATTTTGTATTTCGAAATCCTTTCTTTTGATTTAATAATCTGAAAGATCATAGCTAAAAACTCTTAAGTCCAAAGTGTCACGTAAAAACCATCAATATTAAATGCTTGAGATCCTGTTAAAGTATGGTTGTAGTCCGTTTTTTGAGTCCGCAAACTGCCGTTTTGGAAACGGCTATAGGAAACCACTTTGCGCACAAATAAAACGAACTTTAACAGGATCTCAAGCTTTTAATTTTGATGGTTTTTAGGTGAAACTTTGGACTTTAGGGTTTACAACTATGATCTTTCTGATTATAAAATCAAAAGAAAGGATTTCGAAATACAAAATGAGATTTTGGCAGAATTTTCACATTTTTTTGTGTTTTTTTAACTTTTTTCATAATAAAACAAATTTTAAAGTGAAGACTTTTGAGATAATTTTAAGGATCATATTAAAATTCAATTTTTGAGACCATAATTAGATTTTTACCAATAGTAGTTCTTCTACAAATTGAATTTTTCAATAATTTTTTGGGGTGTCGCTCCATTTTTAATTCCCTGGGATTTGGACTGGGTCCCCCAAATCCTATGTGATTCTGACTCGTCTAGGTGTCTACTATCCCCCCTAGAAGTGTGACCCATTATTTATGGGATACCCTGTATAATTTAACATAAATATTTTAATATGCTCATTATGAGATAAAAATACGATTTATATGAATACAATCTGTGTATTTATTTACACCGACTACAACTACACGGATTTTGTGCAGTGCACTTTTAAAAAATATTGTCTTTCTATCTTGACTTCTTCAAATGAAGAAAAAAAGTATAAACAGATCCCCAGTATTACAATATATCATTTACTTTAAAAACGTGAATTGAAAACATCTAATTTATTTAAAATTTATAAGTATTAAAAAACTGCCAAATGGCTAAAAAAATTAACCCTCCTCTTCATGAATTTTCTTATAACAAGTAAGTTTTATATTGAATAAAAGTATGGCAAATTTAAACTTTAAGTAAAGTATTTTATGACTAAAAAGTATTTATGACTTCAAAATTAAATAAATTTTAAAATACAGTGTTTTAAAAATATTTTTTATAATATACTAGGGGGCTACCGCCCCCTGCTCGCTATCGCTCGCCAACCCCCGTTAAGTGCTGACGCAGTAACTTTTGGACCGCTTCACAATTCCCCACAAAACCCAGCTCACTGCACTTACTCACTTTATAAAACATTCTTAACACAGGGGTAGTACTTCTCCGTGGTATTCTTTCAAAAATGGCGAATATTTATTCAGTGGTGGAATTTTATCATTTCCTTTATGGTAACATGAATTGGCGGATCGCTTTATAATTCCAAGAAAGGTTCATATATAGTTCCCGCTAAATATGAACCTTCCCTTAATGTTTCAGTGCTTCCCTAAATGTATCTGTGAAAAATACATTACCTTAGGGAAATGGGTAAAAAAATGTTTACATTGCTCTGTTGTTAATTTTCTTGGGGTTGAATTTCGTTATAGTTCCCGCTAAATATCACTAATCTCTTTTGGAAACTATAAAGTATAAATATTGCTAAATTGTTTCAAATTCATAGATTAAAGTGTTTAATTAGATCTATAACTATTTAGTTTATCATTAAAAATTAGAAAAATTGGTTTACATTTGAATATTGAGCGTTCGAAAGAGATTGGCGATATTTAGCGGGAACTATAACGGAATTGAACCCCAAGAAAATTAAAAACAAAGCAATGTAAACATTCTTTTACCCATTTCCCTAAGGTAATGTTTTTTCACAGATACATTAAGGGAAGCATTGAAATAAAAATAGGAATAAATTTAACTTTCTTAAAATTGTAATGATTGACTGTTAAAAATGTAGTAATTATCTTAAACATCGCGAAAATTTAGAATTTTATCTTCATGAGAAACAAACTTCGAAGTTGTGTCATTTTCATAGCAACGATACCGAATGTCAAGACTTCCAACATTTTCATCCTTATATCTAAAACATTCACCCGTGTTATTTAGTTTTTAGCGTTTTGTCATTATGAAATAAAGAGTTACATTTTACTACCTTAAAAAAACATACTTGCAAAAGGATATAAAAAATAAATGCAAAATTCAAAATTTCCGAAAGCGAGTGTATATTCATGGCTTACTGCGATACGGTAATTGAACTACGTGTTTCAATTACCGTATCGCAGTAAGCCATGGTATATTTTATTGTAAATATAGTAATGATTAGGTTGCCACAACTACAAAGATAAATATAAAAATATTAATTTGTTATTTAAAAAATAAAAAATAAATTAATTATATATAAGTTTAAAATATAATGAAAACCGTTTGAACAACAATTAAACCACCCTTTGAACAACAAAAATATAAATATTGTTAAAAATAACACAAAATATATTTTTTAAATTCGTGTTATAAATAGAAAGATGATTATTTAATCTATTTGAATATTAAAAAACCAGTGAAATATGTTTTCAATTGTTTTAAAATTCATAGTTTCTTGCTTTGTAACTGCGACCTTATCCGAAATCTAAAAAAATGGAAATATTTTAAAATTGAGATTTTTTTTAGAAATTCTAAAGGCACTTTGCACATCCTCAAAAGAATCCGGACAGTTTGATACCAAATATGTGTTATACGGATCAGTAATTAAAAAGCCTTTCTCTGGAAACCGTTCACCAAAAACTTTTTTTTAGAATAGAGAGAGTCTTATAAAATAATAATGGAAATAATGTCTTTTCATTTATTTCATCTTTTGTTAGTTTATGTTTTATACTCCTAAGTTCGAATTAAATGCATCAAATATTTTTTAATTGCAATGTCAATTAAAATAAGTAACATAAATAAATAGAACAACTCCCAATACTAGTATTTTGTACAAGAAAAAACAAATTAACAAACTAAACCTTTGCTTAGGAATTCAAACGACCTTTTTCGGAAAATAAGTACAAAACCTCTGAAAGAATTAGCTAGTGGATTTCATGGTCAAAAATCTGGATTAAGTGGTGTACGCTTTTTGGGGTGCAACATGGATCTTACATTAGGAGCTGAATAACAATTACCCTCACATCAATTTGACACAATTCTAAGTAGGTGAAACGAGAAGATGATAATAGTTGTCGCTGTCTCTGTAATCCCATCAATAATGAAGATTCAAGCTCGACCCACCACGCACAAGGATTAGCCTATCTTAATCCACCTCCAACAGTCATTGGACACTTCCCAGAACTTGTACGTACATCAATGGAAGGTAACAATGTGAGTCTCGAACAATTAGCGTTTCTCTGAAATGACATTGAAACGAGTAGTAAATGTAAAAATTCGTTTTCCTGGCGCTTTTCACCAGTTAGTTTTGCCATTGTTCTGCTTGCCGACTGACGAGACTTTTCGTGATGAGATACCATTTGTTTACGCCACCGTTGCGTTTTTTAAACACGCGTTACACAGAAGGTGCTGCCACATCTGCCGACCTTAATTTTGTTACCGGGGAATAAAAATAAAGATCCTTGGCACATATGCTCCCTTAAGCGGCTCGACCTTTTTTATTAACGTTATTATCGTTATTATTTATCGGGTTTCCGTTTTCCCTGCCTATCATATTCACGTTCACAATGGGCATCTGTTGTAATTTCGCGGAGAAAGTCGTGATGACAGTGAAATGGCCGACATTGTTGTCATTTGAAAGCGTGAATTTGTGAAAACAGTCCCCCTGTTTTAATTGTTTCTGTGAGCGTGAGATAGAGTTACGCATCTGATAAGAAATGATTTGACATGAAACCTTGTCAGGGTGTTGGAATAGTTTTACAAAAGAATAAAGAAGAAGGGTTGGAAAATGAAAGATCACGTGAGAAAGTAATGCTGGGAAACTTTTCGGAAGATTAGTACCGTGCATTTTATAATGAATATGCTAAACAAGTTTTTACTGATGAAATCATTTCTTAACTTTTCCTAAAGAACCAAGCTTAGAATGTCATCTATAAGCTTATAAATGAAATGAAAATTTCAATATTTTCAATGAATTTTAAATATTGTCATAATTTTCATTGAATAAATCCATATTTCGGTTTCAAGACAAGAAAGAAAGATCAATTCATGTGAGAAAAGTGAAAAAATTTAGGTATGCAAAATTTTTATAATAATCAATGTTTTTAATTAAATACATTTTAAAATTTACTTCATCTTTGGAGTCCTTAATAAGGACTCCAAAAATGAACTAGATTCAAAAATTAATTTAACTAAAACTATTTATTATTGTAAAATTTTTGCATAGTTAAAGTTTCCTAATTTAAGCAAACACATGTAATGAGAAATTTTGTTAGCATTTGAAGCTGTTTAAAATAAAAATAGTAACAATTATACTGATGTTAATGTGTTTATGAATGAAAATATTTAATATTTTTTTATCTATCACGCAATTGTTTAAACTCAATTCGCATATAACTTAATAAATACAATAACTTCTTTTTACTTCATTTAACTGTAACAAATTTAAAAAAAGTTTTCTTATGTATGCTATAATGCTATGCTCCCTTAGCATGCTAATGAGAACAAAGCACTACATGTTCGGACTTAGAGAGATGACCTTTCAGTTTTTTATGATCGAAAGTATGTAGCGCCCAGCCATTGTCAAACTTCTAAAACCGCTCTTCCAATTAATATCAACTTAACGAAACCCACAGTCCAAAGAAAACAGTTTACCATTATGCACTTATCATGAATGGAACACCGAAACCTTCACTGAAAGGAATACCCAATCAAGGATAATCTCTACACTATGAACAAAGAATTGAGAAAAGTTAACGTAACCTGTCCAAAGACAAAAACCCCTATGAAAGAAGAAAATATGTTCATAGAACAATATCATGGAGGGCATTAAACTGTAGATGGAGGCTGAACTCGGTTACTTGCATTGAGCTTCTTAGCTAGTACAATTATAATATCGTCTCATTAAGTTTACGTTTTTTGTAAATTTTGGTTAGAACAATACTGATTTTAAAGGTCATGAATAAAAAATGAGAGATTTTGCTGTTTGAAAATAGTTTCTTTTATACTAATTGAAATAAGAGTTCGTTCTAATATTCAATTAATTTATACGTCAAGACTATAAACTGAACTATTTTAACCCTTTTCTAAAAAAGAAATTATGTCGTTACCACAAAACCTAAACCATACACTACCTATTTCAAGAAAAACGCGTTTAGATTAGTTACTTTAATATAAATCGACAGTCAAGAAACGTTTGATATAGAGTTCTAGAGCATCGTGGAAAGATAACAACAATCCAGTAAGAAAAAAATATGCTTAAACGGCCATAAATGGGATTTCGGCTTTGTGGAAACTATATGAATTGTTAAAATTATTAAAATAAAAGGATGTGTTAATTGGGAAAAACTTCTTTGGATTCAAAATTAATATTAGATAAGGTAAAAGTAGAAAATCCTATAAATCAGTTTTCATTACATTGAATTAAGGGGCACACCTAGTGTGAAATTTTCAAAAAATCGATTTTTTTATTTTTTATTTTTCGATAGGTTATACCTTTAAAAATAACATACTAAAATTTTAAATCGATATCTTAAATAGTTTTTGAGTTACAGCCATTTAAAAGAGTAGCCGCTCGGCAGTGAACACGATCATTTTATCTTTAAACGCGTTTTTATCGAAACAGCATTTTTCGAATTCGCTGGAGTGATTACTCGGAGACAAATGATCCGATCGCTATCAAATTTTTTTTGCATCTTCTCTATATAGTTCTCCATACGATGACCTTCCAGTTTTTTGATCTGATCAAAAATCAAATTTTGGCAGGCCAAAAACGACCAAAATTTTAGGTAAAATTTAACTTTTTTGTTTTAGTTTAACGAGAATTTTTTTTTTAGGTTTTATCAACGGAGAAGGCTGCAATCACTCCAGCAGTGGAGGACCTTTTTTTTTTGGAGCCGCCGGAGATCGCGTGTCATTTCAAAAATATTTAATATTTTATTTCAAAAATTTTACTGTGTATTTTCAAAACATGTATAAATATACCCTCAAAATTTTAAAACGATTGATTCACTAGTTTTGTTTTTTTAATTCCCAAAAATTACCTTTTTTTTAGGCTGTCACACTAGGTGTGCCCCTTAAAATGCCTTCTGCTTATAAGATGGAGAGATGGTACTTAGCAAAGAAAAATTACCGGGAAGACTGGAAAGGAAATAAAGAAAATCAAAATACGAAACGTGAGTACTTATAAAGTTTTTACAACATAAGGGGACAGTAATTTACCATCAAGAAACCACCTTACTCCTAATTCATTCTCAATGATGCCAAATTTTGCCTACACAATGACCTTGCTAGGAAATATTTACCCTTCTCTTTTATGGAAACTGCCTATTAGAAAAATCTTCTGATGTTCTTTAAGGATAACCTTTCTTGCTCCACCCTGAAGGGAATTTTCCGATTCTTAGAACCCATCCAGGATTTGGTTACTTCGTGCTCCGAAGTCATTCACCTGACGTGAATTACTGAATTGTTATCTGTGGTTTTACCTCTCTGTGATATAGCTACTTTTTATGTGTTGATTCCGAATTCAGTTCACATTGCGAGGGTCACACTAAGGAACTGGGCAAAGCTGAACGTTCTTGATCTTAAAGTGTAAGAAACGAGAATGATAAGTAGGAACAAAAAAAACTTCTTTTAGAGAGACTGGAAATGAACATTTTCAGAGTGAAAAATTATTAATTAGTAATGTCATACTCATACTACTTCAGTCAAGCTAAACTTTCAATTCTGTTTATCTATAAATTTTTTTTTCGGGAAAGACTTTAACAGTTTTAATTAAAGCTCTTTGTCTACATATTTTGAATTTGAAATTACAAAGTATAATGTCTGAAACTGTGAAAAGTTTAGTCTAAAAATGATGGTTTTCAAATCGCCCACAAAAAATCATCAAACGTTGATTGTGGGAAAGATGTATAGGTAAATAACAGCTATTAACTTCAAAGTTTAAGAACATTTTCAGAAAGTAAAGCGAAACTTTAAATTTTTTGTGAATCAAAAATACTTTTTACACCATGAATTCCTCAAATGAAATAATATTATTTTTAATGTATTGTAATTACCACTAGTTATGCCTTAAAATTATATACTAAAAATAACCATGCAATTAAAAATATAGCAACTTTAAAAAAATAATAGCTTTACTTTTTATCACAGTCATAGAATTTTCAAATTGAACTTAAAATCTATGTTTTTATAGATTTTTAAATAATTATATGCATTGTTTATTGCGAGGTAGATGAATAAGTAACTTATTTCTCCATCTCTTGTGGTAGTTGCTTTATTACGAATTTCGGTTTTACAGACGCAGATTTAATTCTTTAGCGAATGACTTTAATTTACAACATTAGTTGAAGTAAAAAAATGGTAGAAGCTACTTAACTTTAATGTCCTGAGTCTATTTTGCCATCATAAGAACATAAAAAATTATCAAGTCATTCGGATTTTTTTCTAAAAACAACAATTGATAGCGTTCACTCTTCGCTGGTATCATAAGAGGTAAAGGCTTTTTATACTTTAAATCGGTTTATTTCCTTTAATCTAAGATTTCTCGGGGTCACAGAACGCGAAAGTGATCTTTAATAAAGACATTTTGATCTCTTTGATCTTAAATAGAAACATCATAAAGGAAAAGCGTCTTCGTTTATGTTGTTGCTAAACTTAACGGGCGATCTTCCTCCTCCATTAAACAATGAAGCTTCCCTGTCATTGTTTTACTGTGACAGAAAGTTGCTCCAATCACCCTCGGAAATGAGTACAGCTGTTGCAAAAATCGCACGCTTTAAGTTCTTCCAGACACATATAATTATGTTTTGCATAAAAAGAGAGGAGAAACTCCATTTTTCATATTTTGCGTTGTTCATCCATGGTTCTCGTTGACTTTTGAATAAGATTCCTTTGTTGGAAAGTATTACGAGGTTCCCAATGGTTATTTAAAAGGAGAATTGTAATAAGACAATGAAAGATGCCTATTCGGAGAAGTCTTCATAAATTTTTCGTTAATAGGACAGTTTCGAGGTTTTTGGAGAGAAATGCAGAAAAATTAGCGTACTTTAATTTTTTAATTTAAATTTGCATACACTTTTGTCACTTTGAAGTCAAACATGACTGGGGTTCATTTGCTTGGATTTCATAAAAACCAAATATCTATTTAATAAATAAATTGAAAAAAAAGTTATAAATACAAATTTTTTTCTTGACAAGGTTGTTTTGAAACTGCAAATAAAAATAAGATATAAAAAACTGAGTATAATAAAAGGAAAATTACCATGAGTATATTTAAGACAAAAATAATAAATAAATAAAATAATTATTCAAAACTACTTAAACATCACAAAAACTGCCAACAAAAAAGTCTTGATTATAAAAGAAACTTATAGATAATTTTAAGTGCTATGCCTATCATATTGATATCATAATTCACACGAACACAAATGCGCTTTCAGAAATGAAAACTAAACGGTATCTCCACTAAAAGAATTACCCTTGAGAAAACGATGATAATAAATAACTAAAGACATATTTACACAAATGATTTTACGATAGCCAGCATGATACCCAATTAATATGGTTATTCTCTTTAGAAAAGTTAACACAAAAAATAGTTAAATTGGTAGTCTGGTTCAGATGTTAGTTCTTATTATAATAATAATAATAATATTGAAAACTATTTTCTTTTCATATGGAAAAAAGGTGTTGAACGTCTAAATAACTAAATGATATATTTTGTTTTGGGGAATGCATCAAATCCACCCTTTCCAGGAGTAAGATATAAATCCCGACCCCCTAGTACAGGGGTTCCCAACCTTTTTGTACCTAAGAGCACATACCAGAATATCGGTCGAATGGGGGGCACCATTTATTTTTTCAAGATAAATTTATAGTTGGTGGACATAGTTAATCATACACACTACATAAAATGCACAAAAAATTTAATTTTAAAAATTAATTTAACATAATGAATATAATTAGTATTAATATTATTTTGTAAAATAAGTTACTACACTCTTAAAACGATTGTATCAAAATTGAGTAAAAAGTACTCAAAAAGGCTCCGATCCAATAAATACTCGAATTTGAATACATGAATATACTCATTCTGAAATGTGCATACTCAAAAATGAAACAACGTGAGCTCATTTTTGAGTCCAAGCTCAAGATGTTTCATTTTTGAGTATGCACATTTTCAGATAGTAGTATATTCATATATTCAAATTTGAGTACTTATTGAATCGGAGCCTTTTTGAGTACTTTTTACTCAATTTTGATACAATCGTTTTAAGAGTGTACTAAATTGCTTGCAAAACATACGAAGTATAAAAATTATTTATAAAATATATGAAATACATTGCATTTCACTGGCCAGCGCTTCATAATTGGGGATTATGATGAAATTCTTGCCCGCAAGCTATCGTCAAGGTGTTCATCTGTACGTCGTGATCAATTTTTTTTATTTTATTATATTCATTGTCGAAAATGATTCACATAAGTGTGTGGAACCAAAGAAATACTTTATTTTATATGCTGCTCTTTTCAAGAATGAAAATTTATTTCTATCAATTATATTCCAGAATTTCTCATCTCATCTGATAATAGTTTTGAGGATGATGTCATTCTGAAGATCCAAAATTTCTATTCTCGCCTTACTCGAAGAAATTCTGAAATGTATGTTGCGATTTCATTTCTAGAATTTTATGGGATAGTGGAAAACTGAAATATTATATCGTTGGGCACAAGCAGCGGGCGCACCTAGACCGATCGACGGGCGCCATGGTGCCCGCGGGCATAGGGTTGGGGACCCCTGCCCTAGTAGACAAAATTTGATAAAAACCTACATTTCCTGGTCGGGAGAAAGTAGCCGGGTCATGAACCTCCCTCGGTAGGAACCTTCACCTTGCGAAAAACAAACCGAGGAGAAGAAGGCGGAGGGAGGGAGCCTGTCCCGCCGCGGGTCAGCATTCCGGTCAGCACGCGCCAAACAAAAAAAAATGGAGCGTCTTTCTTTTTTTTCTTATGCCGCGGGAGGAGCGTGGATGCCGGCGAGTTTGGGATTCTTCGGCAGAATGTTGTTTACGAGGAGGAGAGGGTGTTTCAATTAGTTATAGATTAAGGCAATGATGCAGGGAAGGAGAATGGTGGAGAAATTCGTGTTCAATAATAGTCGGATTTTATTTTATTAAATTCGTTTCGCCTATTTTGGGGGGGGCTTTTATAGCGAGGAGGTTTGTGTTTTCGAAAATCTGGAAATTCGAATCATAGAAATAAAAACGAGTATCACAAATGGGGGTTATAAAGGGAGTTTCATGATGCGATTCAGTGGTTGATTTTAGATATGAACGGTCAGTATCTTCATTTTAAATAGATCGATTCATGTATGAAATTGAGTGAGGTGTGCTTCATGTGTTTATGAAAGGATAAAATATGTTATTAAAAATCTGGTTAAGAAATAAAGTATGGATTTGACCTTTGCTCAGAAAGAATTGGTTTTACCCTCAAAAAGTTTTGAATCTCAATTTTTTTTATCCTGATTACGTTGTGAAGAAAATATTACATGATCAGTTCTTATTCAAATTTTATCAATTTATAAATTTAATTTGTTAAATATATTTTAATAATTTATATTTATAAAGATAAATTGTTTATCACGAAACTTAAAAGAGTTAGTAATGACATTCTTTTAATCATGTAGTGATCAAAATAAAGCAATTGTTAATTGCTTGCAATATTTCTTCCTCCCGTATAATTATTTCTTACTATTTCCAACAATTAGCACTGAAAACAAATAAATTGATTCAGTTTAAAAAATGCGCTTTAAATTCGTACTTGAATAGTTAAAGCTTATATGTGTCAAAATAAAGTAAAAGAAGTAAAAGAAATTAATGAGTAATAAAGTAAACCAACAAAGTATAAATAAGTAAAATAAAGTAATAATAAAATGAGTAATTAATAAAGTAAATCCATAAAGTAAACATGAAAAATAAAGTAAAAAGTTTTCCCTAAAATTTTATCTATCCAAATTCATATTGAATCAATATTATGAAAGCCAAGTAACTTGTTAGAAGCAATCTAATTTAAAGTAAATCAATAAAGTTAGTAAAATAAAGTAAAGGGAGAACTATTTGTTATACGAGCATAAAATTTTAACGAAATCATCTTACGATACATACAAACCTACTCTTCCATAATGGATCGTACACAAGATCCAAAGGTAATGTGTTTCGCTTTATAACGGTATTCAGCTTAGTCGGTCAGGTGCCCTAGTTACATTCAAAGAAAAATCGTCTTCTACAGATAGGTGTTATTTTCCAAAATATTCGGTGTCTTAATGGTGTTTTTTCACACACTTTCGGAAAAGGAACGTGGTATACCTGTTCAGGGTCATAAACTTGGACGTGAATTCTTTTGTATACTTTTAACTTGGGAAGAGGTCAAGTGTGTGTAGGTTCTCTGTTTATCCGTTTGTGATCTTGTGCCCTAAAGCAAGTTAATGCGTGATATGTTTGGAAAACGTAAATAATTTAGAGCTTAGTATTTTGAAAGTTTGCTTGCGAAGAATCGTATTGAATTGGAATGAGGTGTTTTCTTACTATACTGTGCTTAATATGTCATGGAATAGGAACCGCAGTGCAGAATGTTGGATGGGATCTTGTTAAGACGTGTTGTATGTATGTGAAAACATTTTTGTTCAGTAAGTACACTAAAGCATTTCATAGTTAAGTTGTTAGCGTATACTTGACACATTAGAAGGTTTTAAGTTCACATGGGCAATAACCAGGAAGAATTACTCCAAAGATGAATCGAACTGTCAAAAATTTATAAGTCTTGCTACTCATTTTTAAAACTATCCCATTGTTAATTTAAAATTCAATAAAAGTCAAAACGTAAATTGGTAAATTAATATAACTCCATTATTTTATAACTTGTTCTTAAACTAATCATTTGAGTTAATAAAGTATAATCATAAAAAATACTTTACGAAAGTTAATTTTCATTATCTGCTTAATCCCAAAAGAAAAGAAAATATTTATCTTAAGTGTATCTAAGATTAAATTTTATTACTAAAATCTAAAATCAATCCATCTATCTCCTCTCTAAACCATCTTTTCTATCAAATAAAACTTCTCATGGTTAAAGAATAAACTTTACTACTAAACATCTTATTAAATATATTTTCCCATTTCATCATTATTTTAATAAATCTTTTCAATACTTTTCTACATTATCTTCTTTCTAATCCAGTTCTTATTTCGTTCTCTCCTCTATAGATATGGAGGGATCAGAATTAAAATGGACCAAGTCCACTTTTTGTCATTTTTGAGTTAGCAACGCTATAAAATGCACCAACTATGTAAAATTTCAGTGCAATAGTGAACCAAGTCCTAGTTCTGAAAAAATCCGCTTGGCAGCAGCAAGTTCTGTTGCGTTAACATGTAATTTGCTATGAAGCTTTAAATTTAAACGTCTGTAGCTCAAAAGTAGCTAAAGTGGACTTGGTTCATTTCTATTCTGAACCATCCATATAATGATCGAAGAACATTTACAGAAACAGTATTATTCACTTTAGTTTATTGATACGAATCATCACGGGAATTGTATTATAACAACATTTTACACATTATTCTGCCCAACATTTTTCACATTAGGGTCGCCATGAGAAATACAAAACATAAAAAATTAGATATAAAGAGGTAAAAATAATGAATTTTTAATAACGAAATAAAACCCATCAGAATAAACTTTGCTTATTTTTCCGTCTCTCAAAAACCCAATCCACTGCAACTGAAACAACTAAGCCATCCCATCCAACCAATATCTATCTGACAAACGATATTGACTCTGATGCCAGATACCGGGTGGGGAACCATTTTTCCATTCCAAAGAGCACTGTCATCTTGCTTTAAGAGTACCACATGGAGGAAAGAGAGACTATGACATAATGATAATGATGCAACACAATCATGCCTTCTGTTACAATTTTACTACCGGCGTGCAACGGTCGGTTCGCCCATGGGCAACGTTGCATGTTCCCAATTTCACGGACAGATCGGTAACGTGTTCTTTCCATCAGAGGATTTGTTTTGTGGAACGCGTGTGTGTTACAAATATGTCCGAGACAGTTTATTGCCGTTCACGCGAGAAGTGCCAACTGAATTCGATGGTGTTTTGCCTTTTTGATTGTTGTGAGATTGAAATATGTTGTGGTGGAATTTTAATTCGTTTGTTATAAACGGGGCTAAACAGGTCAAGAGAGGAAGGATGTTTCTTAATATGATGTTTTTTAACATCCCACAAAAAGTTAATTTTTCTATTTTTAAGCAAAGAGTCTTCTTATGTGTTTTTTTTGTTTGTTTAAGGTTTATTTTCCTGTAATTTTGAACAAACAAAACATTTTAAGCTTTTAAAAGAGAAAAGGTTTTAGCCCAATATTTCTAATTATGAAATATAATTGTTTTCACGAAGTTCTAAAAGAACTTCTATTGTTTAAAGTCTTGCTGGATTACTTGTTATCTCTAAACTATCTAAAATAAATTTAATTAAGTTATTCTTATTTAACTTAAAATGCAAGTTTAATTTTTTCCGACATTAAATAAGTTTGGCACTGTCTAAATCCACGCTAGTAACAACTCAACTCTAACAAATTTCGCTAATACATACTTTAGCATGATACAACTTTCGTGGATTTAAACACTTCGAATAAGTTTTTTTACTTGTTAAAATGTCGTGTTAAATTCTACGATAAATACCACACAATGCATCTTGAAATTATCCTTTTTTAGTAGAAAAATTGTATTAATTAGTATATACTACGTAGTAATGAAATGACGTTGCTTCTGAAACCTTTTTGATAAAGATAATATATTTTAAAGCCTCTATTTAATTTAATACCATCCCTTATTTAATGAAACATCACCAAAACATTATCTCCAAGTTTCAAAGCTGGTAAAAGCTGACTTCTCTGAAAATGAATTCTCAAAACTGATAAATGAGATCAATACCAAGGAAAAATTAGACTCTCAACATCTATTAACAGTCCAATTCCAATAACATCTAAATCTGATATCAGAAGATGCCAGAAGCTAGATCAAAGATCTCTCTCAGAGCTCATTCATCCAACTATTTACCCTTAATCATGCCGACGCGACGTCCATTAGAAGAGAATCAAAAACTCGCGGAAATTTCGATCTCCTGAATCGATCTAATATAAAAAGGAAAGGATGATTCGGATCATCTCCGGAACTAAAACTAGTTCCTTGAGAAACGCAAAGAGATCAATGGCAAATTCAAGCGATGAAGAAAGTGAATTCCAAACCAGGCTGCGATTTCTTGTTTTTTAGCTGTTAAATTAGCCATTACTGGTGTCAATGGACCGCTCGAGTCAGGCGTTAAAAAAAGGAGACGAGGAAGCCATTTTGGACCACTTGTATGAGGTTAATCAGGTTTTGTTTAAACTTTTGAGTGAAAATATTGAAACGTAAGGCTTTTGCTCCCTATAAAAGAATAAGGGACTTACAAATTTTATAAACATTGTGAAAGTTGATAAGGTGCAGAAAATCAGATTTCAGATGATGGGTCGTGGTCTATTGAAATTAAAAAATCAACAGACGTTCTGTTTATCACTGCGGAAAGACCACGAAATAGATTTTGATACACCACAGTCCATCCTCCCTACAACGGATTTTAAATTTTATCAAGTGGACGCCATCACTGTTGCAGCTTTCAAGTTGGCATAGGAAAAATATTGTTATTAATAAATTGAATGCTGTTATGATGTTGAAAAATAAATATTTTCACAATTTAGGATGATTTAGGGGTGAAATTATAGGGCCGCGGTACGGATATATTGTACAATTTAATTAACTACATCATATGCAAAATAGTAGTTTGATAGTTGTTTAGAGGTAGGTAAATGAATTTTGTATTTAAAGTATTTGTATTATTTTTACTCAAACACATAGTTTGATGAATTAGGTTTTTTGGGGGGTAGGGGATGTTCCGGAATTTTCCCAGAATAGAAGCATTATTGTTATTTTTTCGGGGATCTTTTACGAAAAACTAATACCATTTCTATTGTAATTAATATCCATGACCAAAAACGGGAACTAAAATTCAACAATACTGAAAAACGACTAAAAATAGAAGAGATAAAATTAAGAACACATATTGCAAACACATGCACACATGTAAATATTATTAATTTATATTTATGGTTTAAGAAGAAATAGCTAAACCCTTTTAGACAATCCTGTATAATATTTAAGCATCGGTTTGTTCAAGAAAACATTTTTAATTAGGATAACTCGAGAATAAAATTGTGACCAAATATGGAAGGCAAGATGTTCCTGCCTGATCTTGAAGATGTCTTCCGCATAAAAAAACACATCCCTTCATGAGTATCGAACGGAAAATCTAAATTACCCTAAAAACCAAACACAAAACAGACAGTTTAGAACGGAATCAAAATAGAATAAAACAAATGGTTTTCAAAATTCGGTTGAATAGAGGGTAAAATTGGAATTATCTGTTAATACACTACTAGCTCATAGAGCGACCGGGTTACAAACCATGGAGTTAGGAGTAAGTGGAGGGAGCATCGTCAATAGAATTTCGTTATTTAAGTTGAAGCAACCGTGAAGTCTTGACGCCATCTTGAGTAGTGCATTTTGTAACTTACATATATTTAAAAAAGAAAAAATACTTTTATCTGTGAGTATTAGTATGTTCTATGAAACTATTTATTTTGGATTAAAATTATAAAATTACTAAACTAAGTTTTCAAATAAAATATCTGCATCCCTTTTCAATTATTGTCCTTCAATTCATCTTACTTATTCATGTTTTATTCAGAGGTAAGAGGTCTTCTGAAGAGTGCGAAATAAACATGTAAAAGTTTCATGGAATACGAAGTTAGTCACCAGTAGTAGTTTGTGAGAAAAGTTGGTAAGTTTTATAAATATTCAATGCACTACTCAAGATGGCCGCCAGTCATTACCACAGTTGGGATTTTTTGGCTTCAGAGTGATTTCAGACCATGTTCCCTCCACTTACTCCTAGCTCCATGTTACAAACGGAAGCTCGATTTAAGCATGAAAAATTAATTGTTTAGTATACAAAAACTTGAAGTGTATTAGATAGTTCGGATCGTGCTTGTTATAAGGGGACTTGCCTGTTGGAGTTTTTCAAATTAATTTTTTTAAATACTCTTAAAATGTTTATAAAAGCTCTGATTGCATACACTTCGTATTTCTACAACTGAGGTGTTTGCGGCAACAATGAGCTAACTCCAATGTAAAACTGTTGGAGCTAGCTCACAGTTGCTGCAAGCACCTCAATACTAAAAAAGAACCCTTAAAACCTTTCTGAAATTTCCTATTTAAACATTGCAAATTACCCTTACGTTAGAAAGTAATAATAACAACAGAATAATCTCTCCACATGTCCACAGCCATGGCGTTTAATTATCTTAAGCTTTCAACAACACTTTTACAGATGAATTATGAGATAATGAGAGGCTACAGTGTCAGAACGTGACGGAACAGATTCGATACAATTGCTTATAGGGTCTTAAAATCATCTCTGTTGATAAAATCAGAAGACATTTCACCTGCCTGCTCCATTGTGAAAAACATATCTGCTTAAGCGATTTTTATCGGCACCTGCTGTGGTTATAGGACATACTATAGAGTGCTATTTCTAGAGTATTGTCCATGCGTAGATCTGCACATTCAAATGACAGTTAATTGCCTATAAAGGTTCAAAGGTATGGTTTGTGTAATGAGTCGTACAGCAATAGGCGAACATGATTCGCTATTTTAGGGGTAGGATAGATATGAGGTGCATAAAGTAGTCCTAAATTGGGTATTATAAAAAACTGCTAAATTCGTTAGTTTTGTTATATTTTGTTAGACCCTTTTAAAAATAAATTAAGGTCCATTGAAAGTAAAGAAATAATCCTTCTATCGTTCTAAACCAGGTATGGGCAACCTTTTCGAATCCGCGGGCCGGATTCAATGATTATAATGACGTGGAGGGCCATAGAGTAGATAATAGGTAATTTTTAAAGTAAAAATTGAGTAGTTTTTTATATATGTTTACTAAGTTTAATACTAAAGTTAAAATTTAATCTGGACTTATACAATATATTGATTACATACAATAATTATAATGAAGTTACATTAATCGCTGGACTAGAATAATATTATATACAATAATTATAAAGTTAGTTACATTAATCTGGACTAAAATAATATCTTGATTACATACAATAATTATAATGTTTAAGTTACATTAATATGAGCTAAAATAATATTCAGAGCTCATAGTAATGAAAATATATTCCAGGACAGACTTTTAACAATTGTCATTATATGATACAGGAGAATTAATGGAGGAGGAATTAATGTTCAGGAGGACAAATTAACTTTAGCAGCCTTGGGAAAGGCAGAGAATGAATATACTCCGTATGGGTACAGCCGGCAACAGCCGGATTTTTTTGGGTGAGAATCCGGTTTCTGTACCCGAGTTGCTATGATGACAACGGCTGGGATTCAGTTACAAGCCTTTTCTCTAAAGTTAGGGTGAAACGGGAGGGGAATATCACTCTCCTACGCTTATAGACGCCTCCCAAGAACGAAATATAGTTGTACAGCACGTTTTAACTGCTAAAATTAAGTTATTTTCGGGGGAAAGTTCTGTTTCCCCTCTTTTGCTCTTGTTGACGAAAACCAGAGTGATTTTTTGGTACAATTTTTAAAATGTTCCGCGGGCCGGACCAAATGACGAGGCGGGCCGGAGGTTGCCCATCGTTGTTCTAAACAAATAATTATCGAGGTTCTTGTCATCAGAAATACTACGTTGCATCACATTATAACATAATCCACCTGCTGATCTTAACTCATGAATAATACTCGTCTTTAATAATAATAATAATAATAATAATAATAATAATAATAATAATAATAATAATAATAATAATAATAATAATAATAATAATAATAATAATAATAATAATAATAATAATAATAATAATAATAATAATAATAATAATAATAATAATAATAATAATAATAATAATAACAATAATACATTTAATACAAATATAAATAAAAATGTACAGGACATTAATACAATAGAAGAAAGGAAGAGGGAATCAGGGTGATTAGCAATTTTCCAATAATATTATGTGTTTAATAATTAGTCCATTTCACCAACGAAATATTGCATGGCTTTTATAAAATAAAATAAATCGAAACAAAAACTCCTCTCCAGAGACCTCTCCTCCAACCATTTACAAATGAATACCTGGAAAGATTTCTTCCTACAAAATATTTGCTAAGGTACTTTTTCCTATAATAAACTAATAGGGGACAGAAGAAATTAAGTGAAAAACATCTTGGGCAACATCCTGAGAACAAAATGTGCAGCTATGGTTATTAGTATAAAAAGGTTTGTTGTTAATATCTTTTATTAACATGCATTGCCTTTACTTGAAAAATAACTCTTTCTACTATAGTTCTAAGATTTAAATAGAAGTAACCGGACGGAAGAATGTCCAAAGAAAACTGGTCTTTGGTACTCGTTTGAATTTAATTTTAAATTTTATTTCAAAAATAAAAAAATACATAATAGAAACGCCCATTCATTTTTTCTTAAAAAATGATTTTTTAAGAAATAGGGATTAAAAAGATAAATGGCAGGTAAATGGTTTGAAATCTCACCGCCTTTTAAAAACACTTTTTAGTATGTCAAAAGAAAAGGGAAACCAATCATTTATGAGATCTAATTTCATCAAGACAGTAATAGTTTCCTTTCATTAAAAAAAGGTTAACATTCTTCATTAAAAACCAGTTTGTGGTGTGTATTGATCTTATTTATGACCAAAAAAATTTTAAAGAATGATAAAATGGTACCCAAGTCTAAAAAAAAGTAAGCTTAAACCATGATAACAACTTTCAATTTTTTCTAAGATTCGAGCTATCGATCAAACCTTCATCATTTTCATCCCATCGGATATGGCTGAGTTACCATAAGTTCCAAAATAAAAAAGAACCGAACGCAACAACATTAAATATCTCTCAAAAACCATCCTAATTTTCAATAAAACCATTCTTTTTTGCTCACAAAACCCCATTAGAAATCCCATACGTAAGGAGGCATATCGAAGCTCTCGATGATGCTCATCTCTCTATGGTTGAGCGGCAAATCCGATGAAAGTGTCGGTACGCGAAAAAGCAATCTGGTAAATGAAATCGCACAAAAGATGAACTTTTGCCAGAGGACTATAAATAGCACTGATGGAAAGGCGGAAATCAATGAAGTGGCTATCATGATTCGCAGTAGTAGCTGTGACCGCTTCATGGTTCAAAGCACTCTTTGCGACGAGAGGATATATACCATCAATATACCAAGTGAGATTGGCGATTTGCTAAAAGACTGCTATTCAAAGATATTTCGAGATTTAATTGTAGGTTTATTTTTTACAGAGGTGATCAGCAATCGTACGTGAGTAATTTTAAACATGGGAAACTAAACCACCTGGGATTAAGTGACAAAACAGGAATATAATTTTGAAGCTTTAATCAAGCAGCTATCTCCAAAAGAGTTACAAGCCTGAACATAATTATAGTTTCTATGGAAAAGAGTTGAACTTAATTGCTATAATTATAAAAAACACGCTATTAAGTGTTTCATGTTTATAAAATAATATGATATGTCTAAAAGTTTTACTTTGTATCTCTCTATGGGAAGTTATACCTTTTTTTTGGATAAGATTCAATATTACGTAATTGTCGAACGTTAAAATTGATGCATAATTCGTTTTATTAGCTATTACAACCATAAAATAGAAATGTAAATATTTATAATGACATTATTTTCACTAAAAGATTATTGATTATTTTACAACGTTTTTATTTTTTTTCTATAAAAAGGCCTGTTAGAATATTTCCAATCGTTATAATGCCCCTAATAAATTGTTACAATAAGGATCTCCGAACTACTGTATACTTTTAAAATATTATTTTCACTAATAAGAGAAATATTTCTGAAGTCAACGATTTTCAAAATCATATCTATCCAAATTCAGATTAAATCAATTTTATAAAAGCCAGGTATAACTCTTAAAGTCATTGCGTATTATTATCTAACAGAGTTTATCAGAGAGGAAGCAATCTAACTGAGTTTGGAAGATAAACATATTAATCAATACTGTTAAATTATTAATGAAGTATTGACAAATTACTATTTCTGACAATTATCAAACTCCACTCAATGACATTTTTGCTCATACGAAAACGCATCTAACTTTAAAATTAAATCCTTTCGCGTGCAGAAATGTCCTTATCTCTCAAAACAGTTCATTCCCCCATCACGTCCGTCATCAAAACAACAACTCCGAAACCCTTCCTGACACATCGCGGCGACGTCCATTAATCTTCAATTCCATCATGAGCTCCCATTCTATATACGGAGCATCATCCCTGCTCCAATCATCAGCTGTCCCTTCACGTTCTTCATCGGACATACCAGAGACGCATTCCCGATAGCGCATCTCGGAATCGGAAATATTACATTGTATTTCCAGTTCATTTGACTTTGAATACCACCTCTTTGAACTCGCCAACCTTTATTGTAACACCAATCACAGCGAACAATGCGCCCTCTCAAATTCCAAAGGGATAAATTCGAAACAGGAAATCCCCCCTCCCAGCAGCATCCTGCATACCTCGGCATGCATTACCATCTGCTTTGCTCCAGTAGTACAATTTCTCTCTCCCTTACTCTCTTTCTCGATGTTGCATATGATTTTCTGGTAAAGCGCTCTGGCTTTCGTTTTGCTGTTTGTCCAATTTCCTAGAGCCATAAAGTTCTCGGCCTGACAGGCGAGTCCGGTTCCATTTGTTTAGTTTCTTCTGGATCGAATCCGGTTCGGGGGATAGAAAGTACTCGAATTAGAATTGGGGTGTATAGGAGAGTGTCCCCACAAACGGAAGAAACGGTTTTCCTCGGAGAAACCGTTTCTAATGAACGGATTATCTATTGTTTGGGAGAAATCAGGGGATTTTATTCGGCAGTCAAATATGACGAGTTCATTGTTTGGGAAAAGCTGTATGACGTTATTATTTTGTATCCGGGTAATATCTTATTTAACCTATCATGGTGAGATAATAGAAAAGGAATTGCCTAATTAAGAGTGACAGTGAAGCACTTACCTACAAGAAACTTTCTGCCTTCTGTATACCCCCTTACTCCTCTAGCTTTTATAGAAGACAATTTTCCAAATCACCCTTGTATTTTTTCATAAAAAGAGTTCCTTAACCCCCTTTTTTAGAATTTAAGTATAATAGATGAGATAAGGCATTTTGTTTTTTTGGGAAAACCATTCTGCGGTTGCAACAAAATAAGTGGGGTATAGTGATGTATTCAATCCTAAACTACGTTAGAACTTTTGATAAAAAAAAGTTGTTATTAAAGAAATCACCAAATAATTATAAGTTTGCTAAAATATAGTTTGTAGACGCACCATGCAAACTTTTCTTTTAGCTTTCTTAATTCTAGATTCTTAACAGAAGAACTGAGAAAACTGAAACTGTATTTAATCGTCTACTAACATCCTATGAAATTTATTGTTTGCATCCTATGAAGATATAATTTTGTAACGTAATGTCCACAATAATAATGTTTCAAAAGCAAACCCCCTAATATCTCACATAACCTAATTTCTTTGATCCGGAAAAAAATAAGTACAACAACATACTTATTTTTACAAAAAAATGATGTTTCTTGCATACTACTTTGAATTCAAATTAACCACCAATGATCATTCCATCAAGGGTTAGTATCCCCAAACAGAATCACAAAGAACCCCACTCTCTACCCTTCTCAGTCCCCAGGGGCCAAAGGTACACCCTCCCCTTGAAATATTCACCTGAGAAAAATTCCCCTCCGAGAGCAAAGGGAAGAAGAGAACCACTCTAAAAAAATCTCCACTGGCAGGTGGCTTACTACCTGTATGGCAACACTTCCGGCGGAAGCTCAGGGGGGGAGTTTGCTCGATCCGGTGGGATTTTGGAAGAGGCTCGGGAGGTAACAACCCCCACAAAAGAATCGTTTGCAAGCGAGTGATACAATGCCCAGCGAGGCAAGGCTAGTGGGTGGGAGGGTGATCGCTACCGGTTTTCGGACATCGGTTGTTAAGCCTTTCGGACATGTGCTTTCGGTGCCGAACATAGAATCGCTGCAGCCAAGCGGAAAGATAGTGAGGATATCTTTTGGTTGATCTGGGCACTTATTTTGCCGTTTTTTTCAGGGTTGTTGTATGGTGTTTTGCGTGGGTTTTTTCTGTGTGTGTGTGATTGAAGGTCTTTGAAATGTTTCAAAGCTTTGGTAAGTATGTTATAAATGTGGTTATTCAGAGATATCTGTCTCATTTTTACGTTGATGCATTTACTCTACTGTTAAAATATGAGATGTACCTTTTTAGCTGCTAGCATTATGAGGTTCTTTATTTGAGTTAATAAAAATTTAGCGTCTAAAGGTCAAATCTACTTTTAGAAAAAATAGATTTTTGTTGAGATTTTATCCAAGCATAATAAAAAAATAGAATTAAATTTTTAAAATTTTCAAGTCACGATTTTAAGAAAAGTTCTGCGAAATCCCTTACATCCTGATACGAAAATTAGCATCTTCTACATCTTTTTTTTTATTTACATTTTCTTTACTATATTACCCCCTTTTCTCAATTATTTCTGAAATAAAGCAATATTTTCATAGAGTAGTTCCAATAGACTTTTAAATATATGGGTAAATGCAGAAAGCTTGTGTATTACTATTAGTTTTTAGCACATTTTCAATTGAACATCATCAGCATTTTCTTCTTTGAACATCATTTCAATTAAATGTTATGAGCACCATTTTTGTGACCAATAATTTATTTTACAACTATAGTTAATATTTTATAAGTTATAAAAATAAGTTATATTTTTTAAATATCTGTAGAACTAATTGAATTCTGCATCAAGAAAAAGGTACTTTCTCTGTTTATACTAGAGCATTTCATAATTATTATAATGGTTAAGGTGCAGTGTGAATACCAGTATAACTCTCAACCTAATACTTTTAAACAGGTGCTCACTTTGGATACTCGTTAAAATGAGTCCGATACCTCGGACAGAATTTGTATTCCAGCTGAGCACGCATCTTCAGCACATTCAACCACCCACCATAGTGTCCCTACTGGAGATCGAGATCAGTTCAAGCATCTTGTGGAGACGACCAAGGCCATGGGCTGGAACGAGCTTTTGCATAGTGTCCTTGAGAAAATCCTCCGAGACATAACAATGTCCAGATCTCTTTGTGCCCCTAACAATAGCCCAAGACAATTCCGATTATGAAGTGGTTCCTGCAGTGCCTTTGAACCCCGACAACGATAATGACTATTTTTAGGGAGGAAACTCTGCTTTGGAGTGCGTTTACCCGAAATCAGAGAATGAATGTGGTGCAAGATGGTGCCCGCGTATTATCGCTATGGTGCATCGTTATGGTCGAGGAACACTTTTGTTTGGCATTTAAGAGATGTCGGGATGGTAACCTTTGCCTATTTTGGCTTCAGGTTACTTGAACAAAACGAAACAATGTAGTGGGTATTTCGAAACCATCAATCAGTAGAGATGCTACTTAAAGGTAATGTCCTCCATTACCATTACTTGGTATTCTGGTTTGAATTCAATGCGTTTTGTCTACCTACACTGTTTCTTCTATTGCCAATCATCATTCCATTCTATAAAAAGAACTTGTATATAAAACTTTAGCTACAATTAAATAAATATTTCTTCAATATTCTTATCGGACTAAAACTAAAAAAATGGAATGAAAAACATATTGAATGGAAATATTTTTTAAATAAGTTTCCATGCTTTTTCTACACAACAATTTTTAGCAAGAAATAGTGATAAATTTAGTTTTTGGCTTTTCCCTATGAATGTTAACGTTTAATATATCTTAATAAAACTTTAATATCTTAAAATAATCTTAAGTAAAAATATACACTGCTCAAAACAATTAAAGGATATTGGTAGTTTTGGTACATATTGGCAAGCAAATAAAAAATTTGCAGTGGTTCAAGAATTTTTATTAACTTAGGGCCATTTAAAAGCTATATCCATGCAGTTATAAAAATAAAAATTTTGTTTTTACTTTTTTTGATCAAAATTGGAAAAATGCACATTTTGTGTGGCTAAGCAAAAAAAGTGAAAAATCAATCAATACTTAATTGAAAATCCCTTTCGCTGGGGGTATGGTTTCTCCTGACTTTAAACAACGTTTTGGGTCTGTTTCCCACCAGGTTTATTTGGTTATTTATGAGGGGTTGGGGTATTTTCTCCATTTTCCCCTTTTAGATCATTTTTCAGCACCTGAACTGTTTGGGAGGTATTGGAAGGGCAGCAATTCATTTCTACAGCATGTCCTAGACTTGTTCTATTGGTTTCATGTCGAGAGAACGTGCTGGTTGATCCCTTTCTAGCGATTTTCTTTATCCTGAAGAAAATCATTAACGAAGGTAGCACAATGTTTTCTGCAATTACCATCACTTAAAGTTAAATCATCCCCGATTTCTCCTGCATGAGGGGCAATCATATGTGTAAGGGTATTGACATTATTACCCAGAACCACCAGAAATGGTTCCTTTGGCTGCAGGGGGTCTTTATTCCATAGATAGAGATGGTGCTCGATACCATCACTCCACAGTTCATCCTGATAACTTCTGATTTTGTCCTGGAGGGTACAAGGAACCCAAAACGTTGTTTTAAGTCAGGAGAAACCATACCCCCAGCGAAAGGGATTTTCAATTAAGTATTGATTGATTTTTCATTTTTTTTCTTAACCAAACAAAATGTGCATTTTGCAGTTTTGATCAAAAAAAGTAAAAATAAAATTTTATTTTTATAACTGCATGGATTTAACTTTTAAATGACTCTATGTTTATGAAAAAAGCTCGAACCACTGCAAATTTTTTATTTGCTTGCCAATATGTACCAAAACCACCAATACCCTTTAATTGTTTTGAGCAGTGTATTTAAAGATTAATTACTTAATTTGAAAGACGCCGCGACATCATGAAAGATTGTATTCCGTTTAAATTTTCTTCAATTACACGTTGTGATTAATTTCATGATAAATAAGAATAAAATCGTTTTGACAAAAAGCGTCTTAGAATATGTTTGTAAACATGGGACAAGTTTTATGAATACTAGGTTTATACCACGCTTCATTAAATTATGCATACAAGATATTCTATAATTTTAAAGATTTAGTGTAAATTATAACTACAAAGTGTGTATTCCTTTTTTGGTTCTTGAAAAATAAGAACTTTCAGTTACATGACAAACGAAAGATCTATTAAGTATGCCACCAAACAAAAGGAATGGGATAATTTTTTAGCCTTCTTTTGATGCTGCTCTAATGGATGCTTATAGGTGTGACTTGGAAAAGACACACTGGCAACAAGTTCAACTTGCGGGTGGAGCACTTTGTCCTAGACAAGAAGTCACAAGGGAGGGAATGACATATGAGTTAGTCATCTTACTCCCCCACACCTTGGGAGAGAAAGTTTGATTCTGAACATACAAGATTTCATGTAGGATTTTTTTCAGTTATTTCCGAATTGGAATTACAAAGAAAAACACTTTATAAAATGTATCGGCATCTAGGAGAATACCAGAAGTAGATTTCTACATTGGTACCAATTAAATTTTAGTTATAAAAATGAACTGTCAAAAAGTCATACAGAGTTTATTTGGCGATAGTTCAACTTAATTTTTTAATTTTTTATAAACTTAATAATTTTGGAAGGATCTATTTTGAATCTTGGAATCTATTTTGGGAATTTGGATCTATTTGGAAGGATTCTATGTGTGGGGTGTTTAATAAAGTCACGGAGCTCTTTTCTTCAACCACCCACGCCTGTTTTTTAAACTAAAAAACCCCAACATTTTCCATATTTATTCATGAAATCGAACTCCATGCAAGACATAAATTAAAATTCCATCGTCGATTTTACGATTTCATACCACCCCAGACCCCACTTTCATCCAGGAAGGAATCAAACCGAATAGTTATGTACCGTCACGCAAAGCCAGTAACTTAACTCGCATACCCATATAGCAGTTTCCATCCAACCTATGGCAACAATTTTCCGCCGCTTTGCATTGGGTAACTATTTACCGGACCCGTGAAGAGAGATAATGACATAGACGCAAAAAAAAAGTCCAAAGCCAACCGAGCGGAAAGCATCGGAGTAACGGATGTTCCCCTTGTGATGCCCATTGGGGGCCGTGTCCATTGTTTACACGTAGCCGTTGCGTGGCCATCTTCTTAGGCCCAAAACGGGTTCGCTTTAAATTTCATTATTAATGAAGATCCCGGAAAAGGAAGCGGGGAGAGTCTCCGAAGGTCAGCTAATGAACCAACGGTTTCTGGAGATGGTCGGGGCAGATTTCAATGCCGAAAGGGCGTCATAGTGGGAGTAATAAGGTTTTTTTCTGAAGAGCGATTGTTTGAATGTGTGTGGCATTGGAGAAGAATGTGGATTTTCTCTAAGGGGAGAGGGGCGTTTTAACCTTTAACGATGTATATTATTCTACGACGCATCGTTATGAAAGAACTTATGTTAAAGTTATTATCTGCTAAAAAAAGTTCTATTAACTCGTATGAGCTAAAAGTTTTCACTTTTTACAAGATTGTTTTTCTCTTGTTCAATGAGAGATATTTTCATAAGTTTAATAAACTAGTAGAAATAAAAGATATAGTCATATTAGCTAGCATGAAGAGGAATATTCCTAATTAAATTATTAATCCCTAAGTAAATTTCTCTCAAATCAACGTTAAAACTAACTCGTATGCAGTGCAAATAGGAGTAATAAATTTCCAGTAATTTAAGCCTCACGGAAAAAATATGCTTCGGTATGAAGTATTAGCTCTTTCTACCTAATAGGGCTGCTTTCCGATCTTTTGAGTGCAATGGCTCCAAGACTTGAACAATTCGTATTGTTGTTTCTAATGTGCTTTAATTTTCTTAATTAGTTACAGTTTTTAAAACGGAAAACATATGTATTTAGAAATGCAACAGTTTTTTCTGTTATACGTATTTTGAATCTGAGACGATTAACGATTAAACTGTGTATTTTTTTAAAGTCTCTTTTTGCCCCATTGAATAGCATACCCTCAAACCTGTTTTTGTACGGTACTTTTTGTGTGATTTTTTATTTGTGAGGTCTTTTTCTGCTATTTTTTGTGCGGTACATAAAAATTTCAGAAAAAAAGACCGCACAAAAATAGTCACACAAATAAAAAATCGTACGAAAAAGGACCGAACGAAAACAGGTTTGAGTGTACAACTGTAAGAATTCCTTCAAAAAAATTCCATTAAATTTAATTTCAAAAATTAAACTCTGTATTGTAGTAGTATTGTTTGGTAGCACTATTAGTCTGCATTTTGGGCCTACTTCACAATTCCATTGAAAATTTCTAAAGGAAGGTGTTTTGATCACAAAACCACTATTCCTATACCACACAGGAGCAAGAGCCTATTTAGAATACCTTTCACAATCCAAGATATCTCGTAAAACCCCGTTATTTATTACAAACAGGCCTGGCGAAGTGAATTGAAGAAACCACGGAAACAACCCTTCCGTGCCACATTGAATGTTTTAAGAGACCTCGCTTGAACGCATTGATGGAAACCAAAATACACATATGTGATTGGCGAAGAATGCGCAATTCCAGTACAGTCCCCGGATAGAATAACTGAGAGAGAGAGAGAGAGAGAGAGAGAGAGAGAGAGAGAGAGAGAGAGAGAGAGAGAGAGAGAGAGAGAGAGAGAGAGAGAGAAAAAAAAAAAGAAAATAGATCGAGATTTATGAATTATCTGTCACGAAAATAAGTCAAGGGTCACGGACATACACCTGTCTCATTGTGGGGAGTTTTTTTTCGCATGGGATTCTTTCAAGTCATCCTCCTAAAACAATGCTTTGAGAGTGGACGTTGAACCTAGGAGCAATGGATAAGTAAAATGTAAACAGAAGTAAATTAAGCTGAAAGCGGTTTATCAGTTTCTAAAATGCTCATTTTGTTACATAAATCGATATTTTACTATTTTAACATGTAGCCCCTCTTATTATGCTATTTAAAAAAAACTTTTCCCTAGACTATATTTTAAGTATCCATTTTATCAAATAAAATTATGCGAAAACTAAGTATTCGAACTTTTTTAAATTCAAGATAAATTATCCTAACATAGAGATCTCATAATTATATTTTAAATCACCAATAAAATAATTATAATGGCTGATCCATTCTCTAAAATTTTTATCTTGAAGGATCAAATCTGATTTTTGAATTATCATTTTCTGTTGCCGCTTTTACTTCACCGCAAATCAATATTAAGCATTTATTCAGCATTTCAAATGGTAATGTTTTTAAACTCATTAGATATTATGGAAGCATCAAAATCCACAAAAAGAGAAGGAATATTCGTATAATTTGATTTTGTAAAGATAGAACCTACTTGGTCGAAATACGTTTAAAAGCAACGGAACCTTCTAAATTAAATGTAAAAAATTTAATTTTTAAAGAACTAGTTTTTAGGATTGATGCTTTCCTTTACCAACAACTCAAAGGGGAAAATGTGATTAAAAGTAAAATTTTTTTCTCTATTGTTAAAAGTATATATGTATTCTTATGCACATTTTTAGTTTCTGTGTTTTGTTCGTTCCTTTTATGTTCAATGTAAAATTGCTATATAAAATAATAAACGTTATGTTTATGTTTAAAAAGTCAAAATGCTCCTGAGATTTATCAAAATACTTTTGAGCGCTACTTTTTTTTATTACAATGTAAATAAATGTATAAAATCATTATTTTTGATCTGTCATTGCATTGGAATACTTAAACCTTTAGAATTCAGTTAAACTTCCGTATAGAAATCAATCTTCAAGTTCCAAGAGTGGTTTTCATAATATCATACTATCCTCAATTCGAGACTAAAAATATAAGCACGATTTGTAAAAAGTCTTAAGACTTGAGATAGGAGAAAACGTGTGTACGGTTTTACTCATTAATCTGATTTGATTACATTTTCAGCAGTTGCTGAATCAACAGACTCTATGGCACGGTATCTCCCACTTATATTGATTTCCACGCTGTTTGATTTGGACGTGGAAAAGTTGGAAGAAGTACATAATATTGACACTAGGGTCATCTTCGGTTGAAATGTATGACACCGTGCGTGACGAGACTAGATGACAAGAACACTAATAACTTCTTGGTACATAAAAAATATAGTTGGCCGGTGATGAACCTGAATAAGTACACTTAACAGCACGATAAGATTTTTTTTTGAAATTGCACTTTTTACATTTTATTATATTTCTTTTTAAATCTCCCCCTTTCTTTCATGTTATTGACTTTATGTAAAAAAGGACATGCTATCACAATCAATCTGATCATAAAACTGACCTTAAAAAGTGGAACTTGCTGTGAAAGACGCTATCAAATGTTAAAAGTATGTCCGAAAACTCTATTTTGTATCAAAAATGATTAAAACTTTTATCTAGGCCCCCAACAGAAAAAAAACGACAGAAATGATTTTAAGAGAAATAATTCTGAGAAAATATTTTCTCGGTACTTACGTATTAACCCGTCGACCGTTCCGTGACTTTCAAATTCAGCGGCACATCCATAGAAAAGTCAATGGGTTGTTTACCGTTTTCGGAATCAGCGGTACGGTCGACGGGCTAATACGTAAGAACCATTTTCTCTCTCTCAGTATAAATGTAACATAAAAAACTCAATCAAAAAATAATTTTACTGTAAAAAATAATGATTAACATAACAGTTAACACAGTGAAAAATATAATTTTAAATATCCAGTGGTGGGTCAAAAGAAAATATTAGAATTCCCCCCCCCAATTACTTTAAAACAAAAAAGTAGAGTAATTTTAAATATTGGATGATATTTATCCTTATATCCTTACTTTAAACATCCCGATGACATCTAAAGGTTTCTATATGTTCATTGTTAATTTATGAATAAATGCCTGAAAACGGGAAGACAAATAAATGAAAATGAAGAGGGATGTTTGTTATGGAATTGTAAAAAATACACAATGGATATTTGTCTTTTTGATTTAACCCTTCGCTTTACCACATGACTGTTCATTGTAAGAGGAATTTGAATGATATCTATTTTCCTGGTAAATATACAATTCCTTTTTGTAGTTTATTAACTGATACATTGATGGAAAATAATACGGAAATGTTAATTTATTGTTTTTTAGTATGGTGATAACATCTAGTGTAGATTAAAATGATAATATTTCATTTATTTATCTTTTAAACAATAGAAGAGTAATGAGAAAATTAAATTCTATCTAAATTTATCTGATTTTGAATTAGGATTAAACTTTTCCCAGGGGATTTTGCCGAAAAGATTATGGTGCATTATTTTATTATAAAGATATAACTACGAGGTAAAAAAAACTTGTAAAATTAACTTAAAAGTACAAATTAAAAAGATTTTCTAATAATTTATTCCTAAGAAAATTCTGACCTCAAACGAGAATTAAAGATTTAAAAAAATACATAAATAAAACTATCTTTAAACGCATACAAGTAGGTTTGTCTATGAAGAGAGTTGACTAACTAAATTTTATCACCATAGCAAAAGATATAAACTTAGCCGTTCTTAACTTTAAAGAGCAATTAACCACCTGTATAGAATAGAAAAAAACTAGGAGAGGTATAATCATCGCTTAGAAGTATCTCTTTAAGACGGGTTCCTGCTGAAAGATTAGAGCCACTCCTCTTCTGAAGGCATTCCAATAAAAGTAAATAATTATTCCTCTCTGCTTTTAAAATCTTCTCGATATCAGAAAGATTTGATTGATCGTGTTTTAAATTTAGATATTTTGCATCCGGTACCATCATCTAGTGACTGCTAGAATCTTCAACACCGATTATCTTGTCACATTAGTTATTCCTCACTTGACCCTTTAATTTTTTCCTCTACAGGTGGTAAATTGCTCTTTGAATTGGTTGACCTTGGAGGTAAAGCAAAAATTTCACACATAGGTTAGTAGTGAACATGAGATTTGCTTTGCAGTTGGTTCCATATGGCAAAAAAGTAATTCGTTGTCACATTCAATTTGAACCTTAGTAATCAGAGTAGATACATGTTTGATGAAAAAAATCATTCAGCCTATCTTTTATAATTGAAAATATTCCAGTACAAGCTGAAGTGAAATTTAGTTAAACTACTTTTCCACAAAAAGGTAATTACAATACATACTTTAACTCAGAGGCGGTTTTTATTTGAATGAAATCATGTATATATAATTAATAAGTAAAAGAAAGGGAATGTAGAAAATTTGTTTTTTGGAGAAACCTTTTCATAATAAGATAACAAATTTATTCGTAAAAAATAATATAATGTTAAATATTAATATAAGAAGAATAAATATTAGGTTTTTTAGCTTTTTCTAACAAAAGAAAAGACATTCGAGGGGTAGGGGAAAGGGGTAGAAAGTTATGACGCTATAATGTGAGGGGCTTAGCCAAATTTAAGCCTGTTGTTTCAGCATGTTCCATAGTGTAAGGGTAAGGCACATTATTTTAGGTGAGAAAATTTTTTTTAGATGTTGAAGAAGCCTGTTTGGAGAAATTTATGTTATAACTTTTTTACAGTTTTTTCTCTTGGAATTTCTATTGCACTGCAAAGAGGCGAGAGTCCCCCCAAGAGTCCTAACATTTCATAAAATGAGTTAAGGCACAATTTTTGGGGTTCATATTTCAAAAATTTTCTGGGAAGAGCCCCTATATTCTCTTTTTCAGCAGAAGACTCCAGGTCACCCACCTAAATTTTTGGAAAATACATTTGCCGTATGTTGGGATGGACGATAATTCCACACTAGGTGAAATAACTGTCAAAATGTATTAGTTCACCATCTCCTCTGAAACAAAGGTCCAGTTAAGGGCCTGTATACAGGTGTGTCTCTCTTAGTCCGAGTTAATCGGTCTTTAAACTTAACGATGGAGTAAAAAAATAGTTCAACAAAAAATTGGGAATATCCGAAAATTAAATATACCATGGATTCATGTCTATGTTTAGTTATAGGTAAACCCCGACTTCTTTGTCCTAAAATGAGTACGATAGAGAACGTTGACTTTTGATATGATTGAAACCAAAAAAAAATTTGGTTTTAAAATGGAAGTAAGGGGCCGGCAAGATAATTGTTGAACAGATCGGGGGAAAACGACCCTAAATACGGGCCTGGTGAGGGGGTCGCAATTATTACAACTCATTCAAAGATCAAGATATACTATCTTTGGAGTTATATTGTTCCATTTTTTGGGAATTACAGTAGAGCCTCGATTATCCGCGGAATTGGGTGGCAAGGGTACCGCGGATAATGAAAATCGCGGATAATCCAAAAAAGACTAAAAATGAGGTGAAAACACGAAAAAAATATTCCAGCATAAAAACTATGTTTTATTGTACAAAAAACATGATATGTGCAACTTTTAAATATGTACAGTACAGCAGAAACCTTTGCTCTACATCTAAAATCTCTCTAATCTCATCTCAAATTTGCTCTCATCATTAAAAATTTTCTTTCCTGGCACTCGCGGATAATCCGCATCGCGGATCATCCGCTCGCGGATAATCGGGGTTCTACTGTATATCAATTAAATAATTTCATACACATGTAAATATAATATTTAGGGGAATCGTATGGCTACAAGGTTTGAGTTCTCGGGGGGGATACATTTGTGTTTCAAAAAAAATCTATGAGTGGGAAGAATGAGCTCCAATAACAGTCATATCATAACTTGAATGTGTTAAATTTAACAGTTTTGTCGATATCTGAAATTGCTTTCGACATTTTATAATTAGATGCTCCTTGGGAGCATACCCTCTTCATACAACAGGCGCGGATCCAGGGGTGCCTTGGGAACCCAAAAAGGTTCTCAAAATAAGTAGGACCCCTACTTTTACAGGTCTAATTTCAAAATTTTTTCTGGGGGAGGACCCCCATGCCCCCCATTAGTAGCACAAGGGGATCTTCAGTGATCATTTTTAGGAAATCCCCAATATTTTGACATTTTGGATAAAAAAGTAATGGAGATATTGTTGAAAAGTGCCCCCCTTACTCAAAACGTTTCTCAAAATGAGTTAAAACCCTACTTTTACTGGTCAAATTTTTTCACCCTCAATGGTACCTCAAGGGGATCTTATCTGGAAAAGTGCCCCTCCCCTTGGAGCCTTGCTGGATCCGCGCCTGTCATACACCCCCCTGAAAATCTGCAAATTCATTTGCAGACACAACTTTAGCAAGATCATAAAAATAGTACTTAAAATCTTGATCAAATAAAAGATGGGTATTATCCAAAGCACTTCAAAAGATTCTCTCTTCTTTGCATCGATACTTTTTTAAAATTTCTTTTTAACAAGCATGGTATAATTTGACTTACCCTCTCCCCACAATGAGCCTGAGAGCATCCAAATTTCCGTAGTAGGCGGCCCACAGCGTAGGTGTCATGCCATCCTCGTCGGCAGCATTGCAATCCTTGCGGGTGGCATCCCGGAGCAAATCCAGGAACCCATCCCTGGCCGCCCGGTGGAAGCGGTCCTTGTCCAGCACAGACATATTATCCCACACCCAAATCCAGAAAAAAGCAGTCACAAGTCACGGCTTCTTTGAACAGTAGTCACAAGTCACAACAGCCTCTTTGCACGGTTTGAATCGCGCAGACTGGTCACCATTGGTCCTCCCGCATGTCTCTCGCGCAGGGGAACGGATGATACTAGAGTGGATCGCGGGGAGAATCGCCGGTGTGTAGGGTTGCTGAGGTGGGATTGATAGGTTTCGTTTACCTGTTGGCGTGCCGGTTGGCGGGTGGGTTTTGGTTGGCGGTGTTTTTTCTTTTACGTTTTGAGGGATTAGAATGTTGAGGTGTGAGGTGGTAACGGCAATTGATTTGACATGGTGAACTATATTTTGATTCTCAGGCGAGAGGGGTTTTTTGTACCCCACCCTTCGGTTGGAATTTTAAATTTTCTCTGAATTAAACAACATTTGCAATTAATTTAAAAGTGTGAAATTTAATCGACATTATAGTAAAAAAACTAACATTTAAATAAATCGCACTTAAGTTGTCAATGTCCAGCAATATCAAATCGAAACTTGACAATTTTCTCTTTGATGTACTTCCTTTCCTTTCATTTTATTTTATCTCTATTAACGGTCACCCGAGTTATTTATTTAGGAAATCCGCTAATTAAGGTAGAACCTTTGAAGGAGTGACTCGTTCTGGGGCTAACAGCAGGCGGTAGTTTAAGGCTAAGCGCTCACTAGAGACTTTTGTCTCGGCGACAGAGACAAAATTGTTTCCCTGGCTATTGCAAGAGGCTAGAGCGCGCTCACATGGCGACGAGACCACTAGGCCAAGAATTTCCTAATAGAAATGCATTGGTATATTTTAATTTCCGGTCGTTGTTACGCAGGGGTCACTATATCGTGGAGTCGTTGTAAAGAGGTTCCACTTATATTTGGGAAAGTTTAGGTGGACTGTAGTGAGCATAAAAACTTTTTTCGCAGAAGGATCTATATAAACATAATTTTAATAACATAAATACACTTCTTTTGTTAAACAAATACTTACAAGTGATTATGACTTTGCACTTCACAAAACAAGAAAACTGATACAATACTATAGAATAATTGACAGAAACTGAAATAATCCAATGAATTTATAGAGAAAAATAATTTATTTCTATTTATTTCATCAATTTTAAATGCAAGTAAACGAAAATCAGACGAAAAAACTTTAATACTTTGTCATAAACATGGGCGTCATTATGGGGGAAGGGGGGCAACCGCCCCCCCCCCAAGGTGTTCACTGTTATGTGAAAAATAGCTGAAAGTCCCTTAAAAATTCTGTAACTTCACAAAGATCTTTGGGTGCAACTCAAAAGGAATTAAAACACTACTTTTGAGGGTTAAATTTCAAAAAAATTTCAGGCGGAGGACCCACAGCCCTCCGTCTGTTGTTCAGTGTTTTCCCCCTTGAAAACTCTGACGCTTACAAGAAGTTTTTCCTTTTTAGTGCTCCCCAAAGAGTTTGTAAAAGAGAAAACACTAGTTTAAAAAGAAAAATTCAAAAATTTTTCTAGGGGATACCCCCAGCCCTCATCTATAATTTTGACCTCTGTTAAACAGTGTTTTTCCCCTTGAAAATTCTGCCTCATTCAATAAGCTTTTCCTTTTTAGTGCTCCCCAAAGAGTTTGAAAAATAGATAAAACACTAGTTTAAAGTGGTAATTTCAAAAAAATTTCTGGGGGAGGACCCCCAGCCCCCTCTTATGTTTTTACATCGCTTATACAGTTTTGTATTTTAGAATTCTGCCACTTACAAGAAGCTTTTCCGTTCAGGAGATCCCCAAAGGGTTTGAAAAAGAGATAAAACACTAGTTTAAGGGAATTAAAAAACAATTTCTGGTGGAGGACCCCTAGCCCCCCTTAAAACTTTGACGTTTATTTACAACTCTTTTCCCTATGAAATTCTGTGGTTTGCAAGAAACTTTTCTCTTTGCATACAGCCCAAAGGGTCTTAAAATGAGATAAAACACTAGTTTAAGAGGAAAATTTTCAAAATTTTCCTGGGATTGAAATATTTTCCCCAGACCCCCCTTTTTTTCTTGGAGTTCACGATGTCAAATTTTCACATTATATGTAATATCCTTCAAATACTACTTTTCAGTGTTCAAACACTTAACCTATAAATGTGGTCGTTTGGGGATACCTTAAAAATGAAGTTGAGGCAACCCTTCCAAAAAAGTCTAGTTACAGCGTGGTCCAGACCCACTTCAAAAAATCCTTGCCCCCAATCAAAAACTGAAATGACGCCCTTGCTTCGAAAAAATGGAAAACTAATTGACACCACTTTCTCTCTCTCATCAACTACTTAAAAATGTCAAATCTGATACTTTTACAGAATAAATATGGTAAAAATAGACTTGACATTTTAATGAAATGATCTAATAAAAACATTGCGCGGCTTTGAAACTCAGGTTAATCTCTATATTTTATACTACTTACTTCTTATTAATATCACTAATTAATAATATTTCCTGGCTTATAACTTCCACAAATGTGTATTTAATGACTTTATCTAGAAGGTGGAATATTCTTCTAAAACTAGATTTCTCAAAAGAATAAATGCGGTTAAAAATAGATTTTAAAGTTAATACAAAATGTTTTTAAATATTTGTTGTCATTTTTAAAGCAGAATTTATGGTGTGTGATGGGAATTGAGGGAAAAACTACTTTATCGATTCGTAAAAATAGAAAATTTGAGAAATGAATAACATATTTTTTTACAATTACTATACAGGGTGATTCTGAAATGGTCCGCCAAACTTTGAGGGGTGATAGTACTCATCAAGACGAACAAGAATTGATGCGGAAAGGGGGGTCGCAGTTACACCGTTAAAGAGCTAGGTCCTAATGTAGTGCGAGAGCGTTACAAAAGGACGTTTTGCCAAGGCCCGTTTAACGAAAAAAAAACATAATGAAATGAAAAAATTTATTGCATGAGGTACAGCAGTATCCGTACTACTTACATCATAAATTTGATAGAAATTGGACCATTTGCTAAACCGTGGGGTGAGTTTTAAAACGCGCAGTATTAATCTTCTAGCCAAAGAATGGAGTTCCATTAATGGTATTTAGAAAAATGATGATCGGGGAAGGAATTTTCAATGATCATACATTGATCATTGAAACTGTATGATCATTGAAAATTCCTTCCCCGATCATCCTTTTTCTAAATAGCATTACACTAATGTAAAGGAACTCCATTCTTCGGCTAAAAGATTAATATTGCATGTTTTAAAACTCACTCTACGGTTTATTAAGTTTTCCAATTTCTATCAAATTTATGATGTAAGTAGTACGGATACTGCTGTACCTCATGCAATAAATTTTTTCATTTCATTATGTTTTTTTTGTTAAACGGGCCTTGGCAAAACGTCCTTTTGTAACGCTCTCGCACTACATTAGGACCTAGCTCTTTAACGGTGTAACTGCGACCCCCCTTTCCGCATCAATTCTTGTTCGTCTTGATGAGTACTATCACCCCTCAAAGTTTGGCGGACCATTTCAGAATCACCCTGTATTTATTCTAAATCACAGCTTATTTATTAAAATGTACTCCTTTTCGCAGGATAAATTTACTCCTTTAGGGAATTTATATCATAGTCTCTCATTTAATGCTCTCCGTATAAATTTTAGATTAACCATAAGAAATTTTGACTAAATCATATTAATGTTTATTAGAATTACTTTTACTTAGTAAATTTCTAACTGGAAGTATCAAATCCATATTGTGTTTTCCATAAATTTTATTTTCAATGAATCAGTTATTAAAAAACCATAAGGGAAAGCGAAAGCAGGGCTGCTATTTGATACTACAAAAATAATTTTGTTTTAAATTTCTATATACCCCAATGTACCTTATTCTATTCTTTATTGAAAAATTCTGCATCGTACCATCGCATTCCTACAAATTATTTCAGATACTTTCCTTCAATTGAACTTTCTCTAAAATTATCACAAAATATCCCTCTATTAATCAATTAGATATTCATTATCCATTATGAAAGGCATCAGGTAACACTGTAAAAACACTTAAAAAACATCATCAACTAGCCAATTGAAAGAATTCTTGCCAATTGTAGCAGCCTTCTCCCAGACAGGTGAGGGTTCACCGTGACGTCAGGGCCCGCTTCCACAAAAACGGCCAGGTGTGTGTGAGCGGAAGGTGTATTTACCTGCTGTGACAAAATTTCCCCGAAAATGGCTTCTCCCTACGGGGGTTATTGTGTTTGGAGAGGGAGTCTGGGCGCATGGGCGTATCTAATAAGGACTGCTGGAATGGAGAGACACTCATGATATCAGAAATATTGGTGAATTGTTTAAGGGATTTATGTCAATCCACCATGAACAGTGTGCAATAAAAAATGTAGAGTAGAAATTAAATCATTAATAGTCAGGAGTACATATCAATGAAAGTTAGTCAAGGTGAGATTGCTTTTATAAGCTAAACTGAACTAGCTGGGGGCCAAAATAATAAGTCAAGGCCGATCTTCCCTAGGCTTACCATACGTCCGGGTTTACCCCGGACAGTCCGGGGTTTTTAGTGCTGTCCGGGGAAATGTCCGGGGTCGCAATATGTCCGGGGTTTTCATACTTTTACGATTTGCCAGACATTTTTGTGAAAAATCGTGAAAAAAACTCTTAAAAACTGCGTTGTTTCACAGTATCTAACATCTGTATTAATTTGGAGACCTTACTTTCAGTGAATTTTATAATAAAATTAAGTCAATCAAACAATTTTTGAAAAAATAATGTCGAATAAAGAAATAAAATTTGATATTTCTGTTCAATGTTTATAACTTTGAATGTTTTTTCTTAGTTTTTAATCTTTGATGATTTGATACGGTACTAATTAAGAAATTTCAAAAATATCCCGACCTTAAAGTAAATAAAAAAATATTTTTACAGTTGGCTTATGACATTGAACATTAATAATTGAGATATGGGATCCCATATTATGTATGTTATGTATGTAAACATACCGAAAGTTTGTGCGCAATAGTAACAGCGAAATTTCTATGTTTTGGGTTTTTGACGATAACAACTTTACACCTATAAACTTTCGCAAGCTGCTTTTAACAAATATTTTATATTTAATGCTAGGTAAACTAAGCAGTTTTCAAATATTAGCAGTTTTCAAGCAACATTTTCCCATATTGGTGAATTCTTCAGCACAGATTCATTTAGGTTTTGATAATTAATGCATCTTTTTTCAGTTTTTTTAGATTACTTTAATAGCAGTCTTATCAGGCCAAAAAAAAAGATTTCGGAGGTTTGCGCATTGGAATGATTGCTATTGGAATCTGGATTAGATAGGAATGCACCAGAACAGTTTTTGAGAAAAATTAAGGTCTCTGGATTCCTTCTCTTTTATTCCCATCCTTTTTATTTGTTCCATCACTGCAATTCTTTTTTCTCTCTCTTTCTTAATATTTTTTCTCTTTCCATGACTCTCTTTAGTTTTCAATCTCAAATTTTATGCATCACTCCCCATAAAGTTCTATATCCTTCCTATCTCTTTCAAGTATCCATATGCCATAAAATCTAAAAAGAAAGGAACAATTTGGAAAATATTTTTAATTTTAACAACCACAAGTATGAATTTTCAGCTCCTAGAAAATATTTAGATCATGCTGCTATCTAGTTGGAAAATAGGTAAAGAAGTAAAGAAGAAAGGAAACTATTTTTATATTTCAAATAGGAATCTCTTAATTTGGAAATTAATTGGAGATAGCATTTTCCAGAGAACTACTTTATTCCAAAATCCCAACAAATCTTTTCTAAATTTCCCTCCCTAAATTTTTTGGAGTTTACCAAATCATGAGGGACATTTTTTTATGTGAATTAAAGCATAAAATGTTTAATTAGTTATATGAAATGATTATAAATGTCGTTTATCAAAAAATATTTCGACTTGTTTTCGACTATTTTCTTTTTTAGCTGATCTTCTTATCTGAAAACTTAACTGTGTCTTTTAACTGAAAACATTGTGCTACCTCAGTGATTGATTTCCTTCCGATTGAAGAAATTGCAAATGGATTGACCAGCATATACGTTCTCCAGGGATGAATCCAATAGAAAACGGCTGGAATATGCTTGGGAGATGAATTGCTGTCCTCACGGATGAAGCTATAGCTTTCCAAGGGGGGTCTAGAATCCACTTTACAAAGAAGATTTTTTTCTGGGGGGAGGTTGGGGGGAAGCATTGACTGAACTTTATTTTTAAGGTACCCCCAATGAGTGCTTTTATACATTCCCTATTGGAAAATTTTTTTCTGGTATTCCATAAACCAGTATGAATTATACTGGATCCAGTATAAATGAATCGTCCGTTTGAAGAAGGGAATAAGTCCAAAAAATGACGAATTTGTTTTTGTGCTCAAAACAATCTCTAAGCTTTGCTCTACATATGGGTGAAAAGAGGGGAACAATAACTAACCCCTAAAGGGAGATATCGCCCCTTGAAGTTGTGAAATCGATGTCCATTCATTGTATTTTTTAAGCTAATTTGGAATTATAGTTAATTTTTCTTTCTCTTCATATTCTTTGTGTATGATGTATGAATGTTTATTAGGGTGTTCCGAAAAATTTTTTTTTCGAATTTCCCAGATGCCCCCCCCTCAAGTTGTTACAAATACTAAAACATTATTACCTGCAAATTTTCAGGTCTCTAGGACGATATTTGACCCCCGCGCCCTTCAAAAGTAGGTTTCCCATGTTAAAGAATAGGGAAAATATTGAAAAAATCGTCATTTTTGGTTCTTTTCAATTTAACGAGCCTGGACGCAGTCAATATCGAATTAAAACCTATACATCATCTTTGGGACATCATTGCCTCAAGATCCTATCAGAAAAACATTCCATGGCACCTACTGGGGGGTAGTTACACGGGGGTGAAAAGCGCGCTTTCACCGAAAAAAGAGGATGCTCGCCGGCGCTTGCCGCGGGTGCTGATGGATTGGATAATACTCGCCGGCGTTTGCGGGGGGAGCTGGATAAAAGCCACTTAAGTGTTTATTGAACTTTTTTCCTATATTATTAGCTATCATGTGTTTTCTTTATAACTCAAATGTAATATAATTAATGTAATAAATTGCATTTACATCAAAAAATTTTTGTTTTACTGAGTTGAGTTTACAGGAAAAAGAGATAGCTGCATAAAACATTAAACCCCCTTCACTAAGCTAAGCTCAAATCATAGCATTATACCCCATGGAAATAAGTTAATCGAGGTAGGCGGGGTAAAAACAAATTAGCTAAAATTTATTAACAATAAATTTTTTACTAATAGAAACAGAATAGAACGAGGCACTTTAGGAAAAAAGTTCAATAAACACTTTTTAAGTGGCATTTATCCAGCTCCCCCCGCAAACGCCGGCGAGTATTATCCAATCCATCAGCACCCGCGGCAAGCGCCGGCGAGCATCCTCTTTTTTCGGTGAAAGCGCGCTTTTCACCCCCGCATAACTACCCCCTAGTAGGTCCCATGGAAGGTTTTTCCGATAGGATCTTGAGGCAATGATGTCCCAAGGATGATGTATAGGTTTTAATTCGATATTGACTGCGTCCAGGCTCGTTAAATTGAAAAGAACCAAAAATGACGATTTTTTCAATATTTTCCCTATACTTTAACATGGGAAACCTACTTTTGAAGGGCGCGGGGGTCAAAAATCGTCCTAGAGACCTGAAAATTTGCAGGTAATAATGTTTTAGTATTTGTAACAACTTGAGGGGGGGGCATCTGGGAAATTCGAAAAAAAAATTTTCCTCATAGACTTTCGGAACACCCTAATGTTTATGTAGGGAATGTTTGACTCCATTCATATTCACTCACTCCATTGATACTGCTTTAATAACCCAGTTTCACTATAATTTTGAATTTCATTTGTCTTATTCTTTTTATTTCACACTTTTGTGGTGTAAACTAAGGAGAAATATAATTTAAATGTAATTTTAAGGGTTTTTAAAGATTTTTTCATCAGAAAAATTTCATAAGGTGGAAGAAGGGAATAAGTCCATCAACTTATTTTGGCTGTAAAATTTTTTTGAATACACTTATATTTGTTTTGATGATTGCTCTATTTTCTAAATAGGGTTCTGAACTTCCAGTAAAAATTTGGCGGTTATACAATGAAAATTCCATTACTTACTAGGGTGTATCGAAAAAAACTTTTTTTTTATTTTGATGATGCCTTAGTGCGGAAAAGTTGTCTAAGGTGGCAGAGAGTACCTGTGAATTTTTTCAGAATTTTTGGATAATATCTTTAGGTGCCGCCAAGGCCCTGAAGGTCCCTATGTTAATCCAATGGAGCGCGCAAGCCAAGAAGGCCGAAAATTGGTTTTTCGCCCCTCATTTCTACCCTAATCACACGACGAATGTCTTCACTCAAGTTATGGGCCCTATATGATCTAGGCTATCCGACAAAACTTGAATAATAGCCTAAATCTCTATATTACGTTTTTTTGTATGCTCCAATTTCGTCGAAAATCGCGTATTTTCTCGTTCAAATCAGAGCCCACAATCAACATAATATAGAGATTTAGGCTATTATTCAAGCTTTGTCGGATAGCCTAGATCATATAGGGTCCATAACTTGAGTGAAGACATTCGTCGTGTGATTTGGGTAGAAATGAGGGGCGAAAAACCAATTTTCGGCCTTCTTGGCTTGCGCGCTCCATTGGATTAACATAGAGACCTTCAGGGCCTTGGCGGCACCTAAAGATATTATCCGAAAATTCTGAAAAAATTCACAGGTACTCTCTGCCACCTTAGACAACTTTTCCGCACTAAGGCATCATCAAAATCAAAAAAAGTTTTTTTCGATACACCCTATTACTTACACAGTTTTTTTTCCGATTTTCTCAAAACTTGATTTTTGGACTTATTCCCTTCTTCAAACTGACGATTCAAATGATACTGGAACCAGTATAAAGGATACTGGAACCAGTATAAATGATACTGGATCCAGTATAATTCATACTGGTTTATGGAATACCAGAAAAAATTTTTCCAATAGGGTTAAGTGTTGGATCTTTTAAAGGTAGTATTTTAATGATATGTTGCTCAAAATGTAAAAATCTTACAATGTGAGCTCCAAACAAAAATGGGGGTCTGGGGGCCTCCCCAAAGAAATGTTTCGAAAATTTGCCTCTTAAATACATGTTCTAGCTCATTTTGAGACCCTTTGGTCAAAGAGAACAGGTCCTTGTAAACCACAGAATTTTCAAGGGGGAAATGTTATAAATAAAACCTCAAAGTTTTAAGGGAGCCAAAGGCCATCCTCCAGAATTTTTTTTAGAAAATTCCCCTTTTGTATATCTCCTTCTCAAACTCTTTGGAGAGCACCAAAAGGGAAAAGCTTCTTGTAATTGGCATATTTTGAAGGAGAAAACACTGTGGTCAAAATTTTAGAGTGGGGTTTGGGGGTTCTCCCCCATAAAATCTTTTGAAATTTGGCTCTTTACGTAGTGTTTCAGCTCGTTTTGAGACCCTTTGGACAATGAGAACAGTTTCTTGTAAACAACAGTATTTTCAGGGGGAAATAGTTATAAATAAGCAAAGTTTTAAGAAGGTCTGGGGGAGTGTGTCCTCAAGCAGAAAATTTTCTTGAAAATTACCCTTTAACAACAGTGTATTATTTGATTTTCAAACTCTTTGGGGAACACCCAATGAATTTGCTTGTGGTAAGCGGTAGAATTTTTACAGAGAATTAGAAGAGAATTACAATTTAGAAGAGAAAACACTATAACAGGCGTCAAACTTTTAAAGGGGGTTTAGGGGATTCTCTTCCAGAATTTTTTTTCAAATTTGACCATCAAAAGTTATTAATATAAGATTTAAACTCATTTTAGACTTTTTGGGTGACATCCAAAGTTCCTTGTAGTTAAAGCCTTGTAGGAGGAGGGGTTGCCCCCCTGCCGATATGATGTCCGGGCAGTCCAAGTCTGTCATCTCCCATTTTACTAACCCTTATACATTTTTCTACTCTTGTCAATTTTTTAATATTCCATTGAATAGTTTTTGACTTACTTTACGATACTGTCCCCATCCTTAAAATAACGTTGATTAGTCCCATAACCCCTTGTTGCACCAAGGGGAAATTCAGAGTATAAAACCTTCCTTCCTCGAAAACTTTTCGAGGAAGTAAGTTGAAATTTCAGCAGGTTAAAAAGTGTTTTAAAGGTTCTTTTGAGAAGTATTCAGTGAAATTCGCGAGTTGCCCTAGTTAGAAAACTCTGGTCAAAAGTTGTAGTTGGAGTGTGGTTAGATGGCGACACAGAAACTGTCCAACGATATTGCGATTTATATCAACCAAACAATTATCAATCCTGCACTTGTCATTCAATAACCAAATCCGACTAACTGAAAATTTCATCTGTACACCAAATTTGTAGTATATAATACCAATTTAAGTTTAGAATGTTTATAATTTTATAGTACAAAAATAGTGAGTAAAAAGAAAAAAACTATTTCAATTTTTAAAAAAATTCAAATAATTTTAATTAATAACAAATATTAATTTATTGTTTACCATTGCCTCATTTAGTCAACCCAACCGTTGCATCTTTATTCTTAGTTTTAAAAAAGGGAATTGAGTTATATTTGTAACTGTTATACAAGTTCTGATTTTCACTACTAGGTGGCAGCCCCAAAACGGCTCCGCCAGTCCTTTTGAGACTTCTTTTAGGTTTTTGTTTTAATATCATGACGTACGTAAATAAAAATTTCATAAACAGTTTTAGTCACTTGGAAAATTACATCAATGAGACGAATTAAATCAAGCATCAATTCGCTTTTTTTAATCCAAACACCAATTTAAGTTTAAAATTTAAAATTTTATTGTACAGAAAAAGTAAAAAGCTATTTATATTCAAAAAATTTAATGTACTTTTTTATTTAAATTATAAATATTAATTTTTTAGTTTACCGGTGCCTCATTTAGTTAACCATACTATCTTTATTCTAAAAAAGAATGGAGTTAGGTTATTTGTAGCTGTTATAAGTTCCACATTTCACCACTAGGTGGCAGCCCCACAACGGCTCCGCTAGCTCAACCAGTCCTTTTGAGGCTTCTTTTAGTTTTTGTAGCCACAGGCCACACGTTGATAAAAATTCATTTAATAAGAATTTTTGGTCACACTTGGGAATTTACATCAATGGGACGAATTAAACCAAACATCATTTTATGTTTTTAATCAAACCATACCGTGTTGATAGTACAATTTTCTTTAAGTTTTATTGTGTAAGTGCTAGAGATATAACGAACTTTTCCTGATATCATAAAAAAGTTTGAGTTAAGTTTCCCCTTAAATCTTTAACCAACAAACACTCTTAAATTTAAATATATTACCTATATAAAAATATTTAATTGAAAAAATTTAGTTCGTTAATTTAATTTTGAATACGTAGTTGTAACTCGAAAGTCCAAACAAAATATATCTTACCATATTGTATTTACATTCACATAAATTTAATGCATATCCATGTAAATTTTGATAGTGATAATTTTTTTTTCCTTTTTGTTGATGATTTGTTAATGGAAGGTGAAAGAATAATGATGATATTTATTTATTTATTCCCCAAAATGTGATCAAAAGAAAAAATTTCGAAGAAAAACCATACTTACAATTTTACAATTTCTATGAAATATGAACTAGAGTAATTTGTAAATTCGTTATAACGAATTTAACTATAGTGGAGGTTTAAAAAATCATGTTCATACACTCAAAAATCCTTTTCGATTATGATGATACTTTCCACAATCCATGCAAAGAAAACCAATCTGCAATTATTAAATGTAATTTTTTGCCAGCCTCTTAGATGCAAGTTCCTGAATGCTTTTTCTCTACCTAATAAAGTAATTTTCCCAAAATAAAAAGCAATTTTACTTTCAAATTATATCTATGTTAACATCATACAAGTTGCCAAATAGGCAACTAATTATGTTTTACTAATTATGTAATTATGTTATGCTCTTAAGTAATTAAAAAAGTAAATAATAATAAAAATTATTTTACTTAAACGTGTGCAAAAGTCTTTAAAAAAGTCAAAGTAAAAGTCATAAAACCATGAACCATTAAAAATGCTTTAAATGGCTACCTCACTTCAAACAAATAGTGAAGCAAAAAATGAAATTAAAATAGTAATATAGTAGTTTATTTTAGGTTCTAATCAACATCAATAACATAATTTCTAATGTTTCTCTATTCTTTCAGCCCTAGACCGTTCGATATTGCCATTGAGCCAATTTAGGGCGGTAAGGACTGAAAGGGTTAAGTTTTGCAATAATAACACAAACTGTTTTGAGTTTTAGTCGACCTGTTAAAAATTTGAAAATCGAAAGGATTTATGTTTAATTCCTGTTTTCATAACTATGTACAATTAAATAATTTACTCCCTTGTTGGTAGCAGGTAATTAGGCTATGTTTACCTATTTTCAGTTGTATCCACTAACTGGGTTGCTATAGCTTTCACTGACGATAAAGATATGAAAATTTGAAGGTGGCACTGTTTTTTTATCACCGTTATCTCTAATACACACTGCTGTGCAAAAATTAAGGACGGAACTGTTTTTTCAACGTAACACGTAGTAGAACTATTGTTCATTCATGAAAATCATACCAAAAGATGTTTATTGGGTGAGAATACAGGGCCCGAGAACAAATTTTCCCTATCCATATTTTAAGGGGGTAAATGGACCCTCCATTGATAATGGAGTTCCATTACACATTTGTAGCAGTGGCAGAAACGTCTATGTAAGAGGTATTTAACCGAGAAATTTAAGTGCTTTAAAATTAATATGATTATTCCTGAACTCAATCCATATTTTTAAACGTTTGTGCCGCCTTTAAATAGTATTTTTTAGGTTTTATTGAGAGATATTGGTCTAATCATCCTTTTTGGTAAGTTTTAGCTTCTGGGTCATTTTTGGTAAGTTGTATCTTAACGTTAACCATGTTTTTAGTAGGTCTCACATGTGCCTGAGTTTGGGTCTGGGGACCTGAAAAGTAGCTTTATTCTTTCAATAGCGTTACTAATGAGCAACTTTGAGAAAGTGAAATTGTGATTTTCAGCAGCTTTTTAATTAATAAAGAGAAATATTTGATCCGAGAGGTCTTCTAAAAGATATAAAAGGAACATGAGAACACAGGTACGCAATTGCAGATATCAGTGAAAACTTCTGTGCTGTCTAAAGGGTGTTGAAACGGCATAAAGAATTGCATAGTTTCACAGAAATGACATCTGTTATTAAAGTTTAAAAAAAAGAAGTATTTTTAGTGTTTATGGACTTTATCTTGTCTGAAAAGAAAGATATATTAGTAAAAATATCTCCATTATCTTTAAAATGAAGTTTAAAGACATCGAATTTCTCCTCTAAGTCTGTACTATCCTTACAGACATTTCAACACCCCCTATACTCAAAAGAGATTTTCCCTAATGTCTGCAATTGCATACCTGTATTCTCATGGCCCATTTGCTTCTTTTAGAAGACATTTTGGGTCAAGGATTTCTCTTTATTAGTGAAAAAGCTGCAGAAAATCACAATTCTACTATCTCAAAGTTTTTCATTAGAAACAATATTGAAAGAATAAAGTTACTTTACAGGTCCCCAGACCTAAACGCAATCAGGCATATGTGAGACCTTCTAAAAACATGGTTAACGGTAAGATATCACTTACCAAAAATGACCCAGAAGCTAAAACTTGTCAAAAATGATGATTAGACCGATATCTCTCAATAAAACCTAAAAAATACCATTTAAAGGCAACACAAACATTTAAAAATATGCATTGAGTTCAGGAATAATCATATTCATTGTAAACTTAAATTTCTCGGTTAAATACCTCTTACATAAACGTTTCTGTCACTGCTCTAAATGTGTAATGGAACTCCATTATCAATAGAGGGTCCATTTACACCCTTAAAATATGGATAGGGAAAATTTGTTCTAGGGCCCTGTATTCTCACCCAATAAACATATTTTGGTATGATTTTCATGGATGAACAATAATTCTACTAGGTGTTATGTTGAAAAAACAGATTCGTCCTTAATTTTTGCACAGCAGTGTAGTTTATAAGATGTGTGTACATTTACAAACTAACAAGTTAATCTCAAAATATTATAGAAAATTTTACTTTAATCAAATAAATTTATCTTTTACCCTTTCCTATTTTACCCCTATTTATCTCCGCAGTCTTTATCGTCATTTTTAATTATTTCCTTCATTTATACATTTGACGTTTTTCATCCATATTAGACTCTTTCTCCATCTCATCCTTTTATCCATCACACTCTTTGAGATATCATCTCAATACTTCTCACCTTTTTTTATCCCTCAGTTTAATCCCTTTTTATCTCTATCATTCTCTTCTTCACACTTCTTCATTCTCTTCATCTCTCACATCCTCCTCGATTTTCGATTTGTGGTTCACACCTTCTTTGTGGCATTTTTTGGTGATTTTGAAACCAAAGTAATACATACATAAATCATATAGTTAGTATATTTTTAAGTATGTTGGATAGTCTTTAATTTCATAAAATAAAAGTTCATTTAAGGGAAAGTCGGACAAAATCGGGACCCAAACTTTATATTTTTTGAACATTCATGTGTTAAATTGAGACGGTTTTTATTTCAAATTCAAAAGCAATTTATTCTTACCTTTATTCTTCCACTTACAAGTGGTTCGAGATTTTAAAAAGCAAAATCGACACTTGAGGATATAAGATGGGCTTTTCTGTGATTTTAGTAAATATTTATGATTAAAAATAAGTTACCAGCAATATAAAAATATAAAGTCTGTAGTTATCTACATTTTGACCTATTGTAAAATTTTTTACAGTGAATTTTTCTAGGTTTCTTACATTAATTTATTAGATGTTTTTGATAAAAAAAACAATATTGTGTAATTATCGTCCTATCGTCATTATTAAGGATGCAAGGACTTAATTTAATCTAATACTTTTAATTTCAAACAAAAGAAAATCCCAGAATAATAAAGAATTTCTTTTCCTACAAATTTAAAATAGTAGTTCAACGTAATGAAAAGCTTTTCTGAAAAAGTTTTTCTTTTTGTTAAAATATAACATTTTTCAAAACTAGGCGCCTAAAACTAACTTCCTAAAGTCTATAGTTAACTTATTTTTATGTTAAATGCAATTAACATAAAAATGAATTTGCCATTCAATAATTTGAGAAGATATTTGGTTTTCGACTTTTTGCAAGCAGTTAAAGGTACAGCAACTGATTCGTTACGGTGTTTTCCTCTTCGTTGAAATGGAGTACGAAGCAATCTGATAACTCACTTAATTTCTCCCATTGAACTTCACTGTTTTTAAAGAAGCTTTGACATCACGAAACATTTCACACGCACTTGGTATTCCTGGCCTTTCGAAGAATTGTTTCGTGCGGAAAAATGCCGTGACAAGACATTGTAAAAAATGTCTGGATGCGACTGTCTTCTTGGAAACCAGAGCGTCTAAAAATAAAGCTGTAGAGTTTTTCAAAGTTTCTTGTTCCATTTCTCACCAAAGAAATGGAAATGAAACTCAAATAGTTAGTGCAAAACATGTGTTATATTTTGTTGGGAAATTCGTCCCATAATCTAGAGTTATAATTTTCAAAATATTAAAAAATAATAATAAATTATTTAGTAGGCAACTGGAAGTATATTCAACAAGATTTTTCGTATGTAATAGTTTATACATGCATATCAGTTTCCGTTAATTGAGGAGGATAAATCTGGGAAACTAATAACATTGAGTAGTTAATTTTATTAGTCTTTTCGTTAAATAAATTTCTAAAAATTATGACCTAACTAATGTCAAATAGTAGATGCGACTGTTGTACCTTCGGACAAAAATCACGTTTTAATTTTTCTAGGACCAGTAAAATCTTATTTGGATCATTTGAAAAGTGTCCAACCTATAGTCCTAACCTTATTAAATAGGGTAATATATTGCTCAAATCTTCAAAATTGGATTTTTAAATAATTTTAATAACTCTACGAAATTTGTGTCTATATGGGTAAACCAGCTCTCCCAATGGACAGACCCAGTTGTACCTGTGGAGACCCATAAAAAAGGACGTTTTAGTTGAAAAAGCTAAAAGTATACATGTTTATTGACGTATACCAGCGGTTCCCAAAGTGGCCTATATGGACCCCCAGGGGTCCACAGTGACTTCCAGGGGGTCCATAGACATGAAAATAAAAACTGGGGGTCCACAGCGACTTTTAGGGGGTCCATGGGGAAAATTTCATTAAAATGAATAATTTTAATACTAATTTTTAAAAACAAGTTATCCTGGGTTTATTCAAAAGAAATTCCATTTTTGATTGCATTTCCCTGTTCTTTTTGGTGAAGAAAGGTTGGATTTTATACCGTACGGGGTAATTTGAGGTCAAACCTCACCTACCTATATTTTTAGAAATAATTGGTCAATGAGGTAAAGTTGAAATGTGGATTTTATTACTTGTTTCTAGCAATAATATTTCATAAGGAGGGTTTTTATGAACAAAGGGTGCTTAGGGATTTTTTCACACTTTTGTCACTTTTTGTCACTTGTGTCACTTTTTTACATTTTAAAAACCTTTGACTAATAATTTTTTATATTTTATGATTAACCGTGCGCTAGCGGAAAGTTATATGATAAATTGTCATAAATAAATAATATAAATTAAATGTTATGTTAATAAAACAAACTAACACTATCATTTGACTTCTGCTACATTTAGTTTAGCCTTAGCCATTGGTGGTCATTTTCTCTTGTGTAACTTGTTAAACATCAATAATAAAGGCATGTTTTGAAGATTTGAATCCAAACAAATCCTTAAGTACCTAGTTTTTTTAAATTTAAATATAATTTTATTATTATATATTATATATTTATATTTATATTTTAATGTTGATTAATAGCTTTTTACAATTGAATATTTTCATTATGTTTCTCCTTTGGCGAAACTTAACAATCCCATTTTTTTCTAATATTACATTTGCTTTTAGTTTCAAACTTTTTAAGTTTTATATTTACAATTTCATTAAAAATGTTGTGTAACCGTTTCAATGGCAAAACTAAAAAAGATTTTTTTAATGTGTAAAATGGATATCAAATTCTTATCAATGCACGAAAAAACACTTTACAAAATTACAAAATTTATGCGTGGTTTAGAAATATATACATCATAAACATAAGATTTTTAGTTACTTTTTGAACGGTCCCTAAGACAGGGGGTCCACGGGCAAAAAAGTTTGGGAACCCCTGATGTTTACTATACATGTCACCTAAAAGTATACATTTTACCTTTCAATGAACACTTCCTCGTATGAAATAAATCGAAAAACGATATTTTAAGTTAAGTCCTTTAGAGGGTGAATGATCATTTAAAGGAACTTTATTTACACAAGTCTTGATATCGCACAAAAATTACATATATCCCATGAAATTTTCAAATCGATATTTAAGGTTAATAGTTTCATCGATCTGAATTGATTGAACTAAATATTTCACTGATCCATACAAAAAAATCGATCTACACTTAGTTTGGCCAGAATTTTTGTTGGTCGCAATCTTTCGCAAATCTTCTTCAGTGGAAATTTTAAGTTTTTGTAATATCCATACCTGAATGTAATCGTGGGGATAAATATTTTATACCATATTGTATATTAAATTCAAATTAAAAAGAAGTAGTTCAGATCACAAAATATTTGATTTTTCAACTAAAAATTTCAGTAACATAATTACCGACATACATAGCCATTCCAAAGTAATTTAACATGCATTGAAATGTAGTAGCTTTAACAAAACCAGATTCAAAAACGCCGATTCTACAAACACATCAAAAGCGTGTTGCATAGGTACAACGCTTTTGGTGTCCGAAGGTACAACATAAGGTGTTTTTGCATTCAAAGTTCTATAAAAATATAAAAGGATTGAGATCTGATGACTTCTAATATCAAAACTAAATATTCAAAATCTCGGGTATTCGCCACATATATTCCATTTCATCATATCATCATTAAAGGGAAAGAAAATAATAATGTAGTGATGAATACATTAGTGAAAATAATAATGTAGTAACTTTGATCATCTAGAAACAGTAAATTCATTATATTTACTTTAAATTTTAATTTAAAGAGCTGATTTCAGGTTAGCAACTATATAGCTATAATTACATTTAATATCCGACTACCAATTCAAGTTTCGGTTTTCTTTCCGAATTTTTAAACGCGATGGCCGAAGGTACAACTGTCCTTAGGTACAACAATCTTCCTTATAGGTATAATTAGATAATAAGAATATTATTTTAGCACCCTAACTCATTTATTTTTAGATATGTATTAAAGTGAAAAGAAGGGAGAAGTGACATCTTGTAAAATTTTACTTCGCTTACTAACAGGAAGTTACCTATAGAAGAAATAAGAAAATAAATACACAGCGAAGGGGGATCCTTGCTGTCTCTGTTCAATTATTCGAATCACTGAATGAAGCTTCTCACATGTCTATCTATTTTATAATAAATTATTATCATCATCATTAAAAATAAAGATTAATAATAATAATAGTAATAGTAATAGTAGTAATAATAATAATAAAAGAACATTAACTTTGAATTGGGTTTTTTTTTAGATTAAGGAAGAAAATTCAGCAAATATGAAGTAAAGTTGCAAAAAGACTAAGAAATCTAATATTTTTTTATCTTTTTGAATAAAATAAAAAAATTTCCACAAATATCCAAATAAGTATTTGGTAAATTCAATCAGGGGCCCCATGATAAAACCCTTATACATTTTTCACGGCATCTACTTAAGAATTTGAAGCAGTTTTGAAAAAAGTTTATAAATTACGTTAGAGTGAGAGAAGTACTAAGAAATTTGCTGATCATAATCTTAAAACCTTTTATAGAATGAATTATTGGTTTTTCTCCAATTATCAGAAACCTATCTGAATCTTTGATGCATCTTGTCACGAACATAAAAAGTCACCAGAGAAGCGTCATAGAGAAGGAAAATTATTACTTTTACTTTCGTGTAAACATTCATAGGGGAAGTTGAGGGAATAAAGTTATTGGGTACATGAACTTTGAATCATAATCACTCAAGTGTAAGCTACTTTCGCAAAGGGTGACTTGATTTTAAGGGATCGAAAAGAGATAAAGTAGGCGGTATAAATATGACCACTCCTTGATCACTCCGTTTTAAATATTCATCAGTTTTTGTGAGAGTATTACCCTCTTTGGAAGAAGGTTAGCATTTTCTTGTTTCATCAATATAGGTATGTAATCTTCAAATATAAATTCAGTTTTTATAACTATTAATAAAACTGATTTTTTAAAACTTTTTCCAAGTTGATATTATTATTATGTTGAAATGGCATAACTTTTAAATTCATAATATGTTTTTATTAATTCCTATTATATTTATTCATATTAATTCATATTATTTAGTTATTCGTATTATTATTAATTTATATATTAATTCATGATATATATCATGTTAAAGTAATTTACTTGTGTTTACATATTTTAAATACGTAATAAATCGCTTTAAAAGTTTCAAACTGTGTAGAAAAGAAGTAATTCAAAGAGAACTAGAATAAAACTGAAATTAACTTCAGTTGGTGTTTTCTAATGATATATTTTTTACAATTTTTTTTTTCTATCGAATAAGCAGGGGTGTACACTAAACATAAATTTATGCGCAAATTTACTCACCTTCTTTGAATACCGGTTTTTATTTGCTTTAAATTTTAAAAAATGTACTTACTGACTTAAGGTTACTTTAATTATACTGATTATATATTTGATATTATTAATAATATTGATAAATAATTGGTTGGTTGGTTGGTTGGTTGGTTGGTTGGTTGGTTGGTTGGTTGGTTGGTTGGTTGGTTGGTTGGTTGGTTGGTTGGTTGGTTGGTTTCGTCTATGACAAAGTCAAATGGATCCATGGACTCTTAATACAGCTTTTTCCAGCTCTGAATACTGACAATCTCCATAGACAATAACTTATTTAAGTTGAGCAAGTGCATTACGTTTAACACTCGTAGTTAAAGAGATTTCATGTCTTTAATAGTCGAAAACTTTTTAATATATGTTTTCCATCATTTTTAATGTATTGAAGTATCCTTTTGTTAAAAATCAGTCTTAAACACTCGAGTTTGAAGAAAGCAAGTTTGTTTTTATAATAATTCATGTGTTATAAAAATATTTTAATAGTATTATATAATTCGGCTCTAATTGTTCTGCAGAGTTTTTAATGATATTGATAAGTTGTTTGTCTTGAAATAGTCAATAAATAGTCAATAGTCTTGAATAGTTTGTCTTCAATTTATTGTATACGTCCATGCATTACCACCATTCACCATGTTTTATTTTATTCTTTTGTTTATGAAATAAATTATACATATAATTTCATAACCAAACATTCAATTTATGCTGGTTTAATCTGTACTAGCCTCTTTCACATTCTTCGATTTTGTACTTTCTCTAAAAGTGACGTCATCAGACTCATCATTAATTTCATCAATAAATCAAAACAGCATTTTTAGTATATCTGCGATCACACACATCCACAAAATTACTTCCATAAAAATATAACTTTTTAACTTTCAACAGCCATATCCGATGCATTTGGCAGACTGTGGCAAGGTATCAGTTATGCATAATTTCCAAAATTAAACATATCTGATTAATCTGTATTAGCATCCTTTATATTCTACGACTTTCTTAGCAAATCTAAGCAGACACTTCTTTAATTTCTTCGATTTGAAACACCAATTTTAGTATCACAAAATTATTTTCATCAAAGCATACACTATTTGAAAATGGAGTCTTCCGGGCTGATGATGACCCCCGTAGAAGGGGTCGAAACGTTTAGATTTTCATCTAGACTACGGCCTACAAGCCCGGAAGACTCCATTTTCAAATATAACTCCGGCCGTAGAAGCCTTCGTAGTGTTATCAAAGCATACACTCTTAAAAGGGCAGTCTCAAAACTGAGTAAAAATTACTCAAACTGGGTTCAAGCTTAAGATGTTTCATTTTTGATTATGCACAGTTTTGAGACTGTCGTTTTAAGAGTGTAACTTTTCAATTTTTAAAAATCTCCAATGCATTCGGCTGACTGTGGCAAGGTATCAGTCATTCGTAATTTCAAAATCAAACACTCAACTTATCTGATTAATCTGTACTTACATTTTTCGATTTTCTAAGCAATGTCGCCAACCACTTCATTAATTTCTTCGATTCGAAACAACATTTTCAGCATCACAAAAAAATAACTACCATTAAAACGTAACTTTTCAACTTTCAGCCATATATATCCGATGGCGAACTGTTGCAAGGTATCGGTCCTCCTGCTGATCCTGTCGGCGGTGCTGGGTGTGTGCGAGTGCAGCATCTACAAGATGATGGCGGAGGCGATGGGCTGGGACGACCCTTGGGAGAGTAGCAGCAAGGGCATCACCTTCGGCCTCAAGTCCAAAGGGATGACGGCCATCATCCCCTTCCCCCTTCCCATCCCCATCTTCACCAAGGACAAGAAGATGGGTGGAGGAGGGGACAAGGGAGGAGATAAAGGCGGTGGAGGCGGATGGGAACCTCAGTAAGTGTTCAGGTGTTTGGGCATATTCACGGATCCAGCAAGGTTTTTATACTTTGATAACAATGCGCATGCGTATGGACTTGATTTTCGCTGTTTTTTGGAAATTTTAATAAAATAATAACTATGGATTGAACCCAGGAACTGCCGCATGCTATGCAGGCACGCTACCACTGCTCCAGCGGGACTTCAGTAACTTTAAAACTTATTAGTTATTCGATGTTATTTCTTTGTGACGCATGCGCATTATATCAAAATATAAAAACCTTGCAGGATTTGTGAATAAGCGGTGTTGGGGGTGGTTGAACTACACTCGTGTCTAAAAATTAAGGGTAATTTTATTTTTGCGAATAGTGACAGACATCTTTGTTCCTTGTCATTGAAATTTATGCCGTGAGTGGGAATGTGTGGTAAGGGATCAAATTATCCTAACAATAGTATAAGGAGGGGCACAGAGGCCCTTCATTGATGTAATGGAGCTCTATACACATTCGGAACGGTAGCAGAAACTGCCCTGTGAGTCGTTTAGTGAAGGATTCCATGTATTTATTATAATATGTAGAGGGATATGAATATACTCCTATATCTCCTTTGCTTGATTTTAACTGCTTGGATATTAGGCTGCTTGTATTTAAGGATTTTAGGTGGTATTAAGTGACACCTCCTCAATCTTTATTTTGAGTGGATTTTAGCTCTTGAATTCTTTATTGGTGGGTGGTAAACATATTTTTTGAAGCTCTCCTTTAAATTTGTATCGATTTATGTCTGGGGACCCTGAAAATTGCGTTAAAGAAGAACTAAGATTTTGTCATTATTCTCCCAAAATTAAATTATTCTTAATTCTCATTCTTGCAGTGTATTTATTAGACAATGCAATGGCTACTGTACTGTCAATTATATTCAATGATACCTTTTAATAATAGTATACATAACTTGAGGAAAAGTTGTGTAAATTTTTTAAAATATACCTAATAAATACTATTCTAAATATCTTTGGGGTTTTAAATAAATTTCTCTTTTAACATTTTTGCATAACTTTAACATTAACATAACTTTTATATTGGAATATATATTTTGTTATTTTAAATAAGCAGGTGAAATTATTATTTAACTCATCGTTACGATAAATATAGTATGTTTTAAGAAAATTATATTAAGTTATTTTTATTTCTCTTTTAGAGGTGGAAGTGATTGGTGGTAGAAAACTATTTACCGGAAGTTTTTTTTTTCATTTGCTCTTCAGCTGGTTTGAAGATGTGCACATTTTATTTCATCGATTGTGTTTAGAACTAAATAAATTTTTTACTTCATCCATAACTGGTACTTTTTTCTGTGACTATTTTTTAAATACCCTTTATTTCATTTTTATCAGAAACAGAAAATACATTTTGAATAATTTAAAAACCAGATATACATTTAACATTTTGCTTTTGTATACTCAAATCATTTAAAACTATATTAGTTTACATGAGTTGTTTCTTTAATTTCAAAATAAATAAAATGAAGTATTTAGAAATTTCATGAAATCACCTTCGAATGATTAGGTTTTTTCAATCTGAAAATATATAATGTGTTATACAATTAAAAAAACATTACATAACATTTATACTGTAGCTAATGACTAAAATTAGCATTACCATCGATAATTTTGTTTAACAGTTTGTTATTTTACCCAGTGTTATTCCTAGGATTTTTTTGGAGGAGTAAAAACTCCTTGCCTTATTTAGGAGGAGTGAAGTATGGAAATAACATAAACTATAAATACGTAGAGACAATTTTTTTATAAAAACGCTTACTTTTTTAATGGACAAAAAATGAAAAAGAAAAAAATGAGTATGCTATTTGAATCGTCTAGTATCAAAACCAGGTAGATCCATTTTGGCACAGCTTCAGTAAGAGTCGACGCGGTTGCCAAATGGAAGACAAGTTGGCGCTATATCATGGCCGGTCACCCGTTCTGACCGCCATGTTTTACCACGACTCAAATGATAACACTTAAGTGAGTTACGAAACATAATTTTGTTCTTATTTTTAAATTAGATAATTACTGGGGATCAAAATATGTATCTCCTGCATGCAGAGCGTGTGCCATACCGCAGAGCCAGCGGAATATACTGAAATCGTAATAACTTGTCATAACATCCTTTTTCTTGGGTTATTCTTCATTTGAGTCGTGATAAAAAATGGCGGCCGGAACGGTGACCAGCCGTGATATAGCGCCAACTAGTCTTCCATTTGGCGACCGATTCGCGGTCGCCAAATGGTCAACCCTTTCATCAAAGCTGTGTCAAAATGGATCTACCTGGTTTTACTAGACGACTTATTTGGTTTTTAACAATTAAAGGGTATGATAAGTATTTGTAGAAAATGTTAAGCAAATTAGAAAAAATAGAAACAAATAAAAAACAAAGCAATCCAAACCAGCAATTAGTATACTAAGTTCCAACTTAACTTGAGCCTGTAGAAATATGCTGAGAACAACCAAAGAAAGTAGTTCCTGGCGTGATGTCTGAATTTTGAATGAAATTTAGAGCTTCAATTTTGAATAATGATTAGTTTTTTTAAATCGACGTATATTAAGCATCTTTTCATCCCGATATGCTATTATTATTTTTTAAAGTGGCGTAAGGCGTAACTCGCCAGCCAATAAGAGCTTCTAGCAACCCAGCAGGCTTTCTGTTTACTCAGATTTTCTTCCGCGTGGCCATGACGTCAGGCTCAACTTAAGTTGCATTCGAGTATAGTAGAAAATATAAAAGTTGGTGTTTAGAGTAGACAAAAAATATTAGTTGTTTTTGGTAGGGCTCCATGCATTTTTTAAACTAAACCTTTGTTAAAAATTCAAAGAGTGAAAATACTCCTGGCAAGTTTTTTAAAGCGTATTCCCGATTTTCAATGCGTGAAATACGCTCCTAAAGGCGTTAAATTTATCTCTGACATGACCAACTTTGTTTAATGCTACTTAATTATTATTCAATGCATTCCAATCGAAATCGATATAAATATTCTAATATCAAGTTTATTAAATTATAATTCATATACATTCAAAACTTGGATAGATTAAGTCAATAAATGTTATTGATTTGGAATCAAAAGCAGTTTATCTGATCACATTAAAACCTGATCTTTTGTTTTCACAAACATCCTTCAATTTAAGAACCACGAGTCTGATGAAACCTATATAAATCCCACCAACTATCCAAAACATGGCAAGAATCATCACCTCAATAAACACAATCATCTCGACTTGTTTACAAACTCCATCGAAAACGAGAACTCTTCAACTTTTTCCTCGGGATTCTCTCAGCGAAATTTGCACGTTCGTGCGTCACGGTCAACTCCAGACTGATAATGGTGTGAGATGACAGTTCGGGCAATTTTGTCACCCGAGTGAATCGGAGGGTGAAGTCCCTCAAAACTGGGGCGAAGAGATTGATGCAGAGTATAAAAACGACCGATGATAAAGTCGTTGCTTGATCTTCACCCGAAAAAGAACCAGTCAAGGACAATCTTCTTCCAAAACTGTGTGGGTTAGTAGAATAATTGTCTTAATGTTTTTACATAAGTATCAATTATAGCATATTTTCTAAAATTTTCTTTTAAATTAATCCTTTTGTTTTGTTTGATATAGTATTATAGTGAAATTTTAGTTTAAATATGAACTGTTAAAGATTTATTAGTATTTTCATAAATTTAATATAATCTTATAATAGAGTAAATTAACCTTTAAACAAGTTATGAAAGAATATCGGTATGGCCTCCTCTCCATTTTACTATTTAATGGGGTTAATTTAAAACAGTCAGAAAAAAACTGAGACCCTATCTTTGGAAATGAGAATAAATCCAACTTTCATAAATAGTTTAAAATAAGTCAAAGGAATTAAAATAAATAGGGGTGAGTAAAATAATTTCCCTTTATTTAATAAGTGGATATTTTTGAAAAATGATACATATTTATTCTTACAGATAAAAACTAATGTTTTTATGTTAAATTCTTTTAGTTTTTTCCGTTTAACTTCAAATACAATCCTTAAATTAATTTGATTCAAACTTTAAAAATAAAATGTAAACTAAGCTAAATATTTAGCTGAAACCAAATTTAATAAGTATAAGTCTACCTGGTTAAGAAGATTTCAAACAATTTTTAACATTGCAATTAAGTCGTCAACAAAATTATTTTCTCACTACTTGGTAGGTAAAGCATGCAGGTAAAACCTAATAATTTTAAATGGATTCATAAAACAAGGAGCTAGAGCTAATTGAGTTACATATAGATTTATAGATAAACGTTTTTGAAATTTAACATGGAATTAATCATAAACACAAAACATTTATTGAATCATTTTTTCAGAATTCACCTTTACTTAATGCACGTAAGGTGTAAAAGTTTAAAGAGTACAGTTCGTAGTTTCTATAGACGAAGCCTCTCGATTAAATACGTAAATGGAATAATTATCAAATGGGATATAAGATAAAATTTAAGAAGAAAAGTTATAGTGTAGTTTCAATTTAAAAATATTAATTGTACTTTAAGCTTATATCGAAGAGCGAACAATTTATGGCATGCTTTCTTTAGAGTAATAACACATTTTACATCTTTTCTGATTCGTCACAATGTTGTGTTAGTTAACTTTCATTTTGTGGAAGTTACACGATTCTATCATTCTTCATTTTTACTTCGTACAGGTATTATGATTTAACAATCAAGCTTTAAAACGAAGTTTCTATTGATGTAAAATTGAATCACTTAAAAAAGGTTTTTCTCAATTTGTATTCTTGGTGCCTTGTAATTTGTAAAAGGGAATCATTTGAAACGCATTTAAGAAAAATATTTTTACTTTTAAAAAGTGTTGGTACACCAAGTAAGTAACACAAGTAACAAGTCACTATAAGCACTTGTAACCGCAAAGAAAAATATTACAAGTTGTACCGCCAAAAAGCGTAGATTAGATTCCCCTATTAGCTAAATGCTTTGATGAGAAAAGGTTTTTCTCCATAACGTTCTCATAATGTATTTTCATTTCAAGCAGACTCATAAAAAAGCAAAACAACTCAAAGTCCTGTTCAATCAACCTCCCAATCCTCCATAAGAACCTGCTCGATGCCTTCTCAAACATCCCTGGGCATCTCGGTGGTGTTGGCCATGATCCTCCTCGGCGGAGTGGAGTGCGGCATCTACAAGATGATGGCGGAGGCGATGATGGGGCACATGATGGACTATTATGGGGATAGCAAGGGGGTGAGTTTCGGCCTCAAGTCCAAGGGGATGACGGCCATCATCCCCATCCCGATGCCCCTACCCATCTTCACCAAGGACAAGGGCGGCGGAGGGAATGGAGGAGGACAGAAAGTCAAGTACATACCTGTGCCGTAAGTAATTGGTTTCACGTTGGTTACTGTTTGTTTTACTACTTTGGGTTAGGGTCAGCGCAGACTTTTATGATACCAACTACGACGATACTTCGGGCAGTGGATATCTCTCCCATCTCTTTGTGTGGTTAGGTGAGGTCAATTAGCGAACAAAAGAGTTCCCCTCCTAGACAGCGATTGCCATCTCCCTCGAATCTCCCCGAAGGATCGTAGTTTCTTAAAGTTTGCGCTAATCCAAGTCAGACCTAGCGACCATAAGTCGCGACATCAATCAATCAAAGAGGGGAAAAAGCATGGAGTTCTGCCTGAGACTCCCCCTATCTTGACAGGAATCTTCATTCCTGTCAAGATAAGGGACTAGGCTTTCTCCATGCTTTTTTATGGAGATTGATTGCAGTAGCGACTATAAGACGCTCAGTGTGTTTTGAGCCTTAGAGGTATAGGGTGAGGATGAACTTTTACATCCCTCAGTTTTATGGTCCTGATTTCTTTGTGTGGTTTGGGTGTTTCCTCTCGCACTCCCGTCAGAGGAGGGGTTTTCATTAGTTTGCTAATTGACCACACAAAGAAACCGGGGCCATAAAACTGAGGGTTGTAAAACTCGATCTTCAGATATAGTTGTCTTTTTTACCAGATGTTCTGGGTGTTGCAACGGTATAAAAGCATCGAAACCTTATTGGGAAAATAAGGTGAGCCATTTCATGATGGACGAGAAATTACTTTCAAAGGAAATAAACTGGGACTATGTATGGATGACCGGGTTTCAAACCCTTGCTCAATTGAGGAATACGATTATATTGGTTGAAAGGTTGCAGAAAATGAGTTTTTATGATGTCATGATATAGAAAATAAATCAAAATAACTAAAACTTTGTAAAAGAAATTAGTAATAGAAATTAACTTTTTGCATTCATCCTTCTATAGTAAAATGCTTTGGGGGAGATTAAGTAAGCAAAACTTATAAAATAAATTATTCTCAAAACTTTTTACAGTATAAATTTCATCTCCCCAAAGTTTGTTGCAAAAAATTAAGTACTCATTTTTGTAAAACTGATAAGTATCTAATAGACGGGTGGTTCGATTGGAGACGAGACATCTTTCTGCTACCTCTCTTAAGAAAAATATTTGAATAGTAAGGATATTATTCAACTGCATAGTAATATATTATTAACCGCAGTTTTGGAATCTCAGGGGAAGTTAAGGTCTAAAGCATGCTTGTCTAAAGTGCGGCCCACGGGCCGCATGCGGCCCAAAAGCCTTTAAAATGCGGCCCAAACGCAAATCATGAAAATATTTAAATTTGCACATTTTATTTTTAAAAAATGAATGTTTGCAATATTTTTCATATAAATCGATTCAAACTGAAATAAAAATATTTAGGGAAACAAAAGGGGAACCCCCCTGTGGCTGAATTTAAAGATGAAGATTGGGTGTTAGATTTAGCTTGTTTAGTAGACTTAACAGAACATTTGAATGGTTTAAATTTGAGACTTCAGGGGAAAAAATCAATTTATTAAAAATATGTTCCAGAATCCAGACAATAACAGCGATTGAAAGAAAGTTGACATTTTGGCACAATCAAATAAAAGTAAAATATTTGACACATTTCAGTACTTTGGCTGCGCATAAGCCTGTGAATTGCACAAAATATATGCTGCATTAAATTGTGATTTAATTCAAGAGTTTGAAAGTGGATTTCAAAATTTTCGAAAAAATGAAGATCATTTCAACATATTTTTACCCCATTTTCTCTAGAAGTAAATTAATTACCTTCAAATAGAATGTATTGAACTGCAAGGCGACATTCAAAGAAAAATTTGGGAATGTTTCTTTACTGGAGTTTTATAAAGATTACCTACCCCGCGATAAATATCCTAATTTTCACCATCATGCTTTATTAGTCTTCAGCTTTTGGCATACCTATATTTGTGAACAAATATCTTGCATTAAGAATTACAACCTAGTCTATTGAACCCTATATCAATTTGCTTGTTCAACAAAAGCAAATTTATCCATCTCATTAATTTGAATTATTTCTATCTTTATGGAATCCAAACTAAATGAAACGAAACTTTAACAAATTTAAATTAAATATGTACCAACAATACATATCTAATTAAAATTTTTAAAAATTATGGTAAAAAGAAGTTAATATATTTTAATAAAACTACATAGAGTAAGTTTTTGTATCAATTTGTTGAAAAAATATTGTATGTGAGGCCCAGCAAATTTTTTTTCGTTGGAATGTGGCCCTCAAACGGTCTTAGTTTAGACACCCATGGTCTAAAGCATCAAATTATTGTCAGAAAAAATTTCCACTAATAGCCTACCAGAAAGCTCGTATAAATAAGGCAAATAAACGGGACAAATAAGATTCATTTGGGAATGCATTTTCTTTACAAATCTTCGAGGGGCAGATTTTTCATGCCCTCCCCCGCAACTTTTTTAATTTACTTAATTTTCTTATTTCTGAATGGTTAATGATGATTTCAGGGTCTATGGACGGGACGTCTTGCCTCCTCTTAGGCCTTCCCCCAATATCATCACTTTGAACTTAATATTTCCATGTTTCTATCCCTCTAATAAATTAATCACTAGATGTAGTCGATAATTTTGAAGTGAAAATTGGGTATATCTTTGGAATTAAGAAAATAAAAAAAAACTATTGGAAATTTAAAATACAAAAAACAGCCTAGTTTTACAAATTTAGAGAAGTTACAAGAAGCAAGTCGTGCGTAGATCTAAAATGTGCTTTGAAAATGGTTTATTTCCTTGTTATCTTTCCATGAGTGTTATATTTCTATGAATAAACTTTATTAAAACTATGTTATTATTATTTTCTTAGGGTTCCTTCTGGAGGTGGCAAAGAAGATTGGTGGTAATGAATGAAGAACCGTCATCATCAATTTCAGCTGGATCTGAAAAATGCAAATTTTCATATCATTTTGTAAATAACATTACCCCGCAATAAAAACAGATGCAACATTTTAGTAGAGAAAATTTTACAAGGTGTTTTTGCATTTATATTTTTAACCGTGAATCAAAGTGATGAAAAGGAGCTAAGGGTTGTGAATCATTTCCTGAACAAGTTTTAGATGGCAGCACGAAGATTTAATTTATTATACCCTTCTTTCTTAAAGAAAAATCTAATTTAAAAAGGTTTGGAAAAGAATATAAGTTACTTCAAATAAACGATGAATTATTCGATATCCCATGTAAAATAGTATTTTACTCTCCATAACATCAAAATTGTTTTAATATGAATGTAGTTTTGAACTATGCGGTTGATTTAGTTTGTAATTTTTTGCAAGAATTTACGATTGTAATCTATATAATATAAGATATATTGTTCACTTAAAAAAAAAAAAGCACTTTTTAACTTTTTTTTGCATACTAAGTGTTGTTTTTACAGTTGCATTGCATTATTTTTACAGTTCATCCGCCCTAACATTTTAATGCTTAGAATTCTTAATTCCAACACTCCAATACCAATTATTAGAAGTTAATCAAGTAATAATTAAAAAAAGAAGCAGGGCACGGACAATAAAAGTGCCAAAATGTATGTGAAAGTGGATTATTGTGAGTTAACGGTTGGGAGTAGATAAAATTCCAGCACAAATTTGCATATGATATACCTAATTTATAAAAACTGTGTTAATTTTTTTCATTAGGAGTTCGTTTTCAAAATGCAAAAATATTTTTATTTTTACCCCCAACGGTTAACTTACAATAACTCATTTTCTTGTTAAACTCTCTCTAGTGACCCTTCCCTAAAAAATAGGTGCATTTTTTTTTGTATAAATGAGTTTTTATTAAAACTCTTCATTCATTCTAAAATATATTCATTACATTTGAATAACATTTTAATATTGAATATTCTTCATAAAATGTGTTCATTTCATTATTTATAAAGAAAACTCTTGCATGTTTTTTGGCCCTTGTTTTCAAAGACTACTATATCAAGCCTGAAAAATGGCAGACTCTCTAAAATTGAAATAAATTAATATTACAATTTTAAATACATTTAAGTTTACTACAATGTACTAAAGTATATGGGTTTTTTTTTGCCAAAATTTTACATTATATGCTAGTTCTTTATGTGAAATAAACATTTTTTAAAAATATGTTTTCACATTTTTGCCATTCTAAACGGCATAAAGAGATAGTAGGGTATTATTAAGTATAAGTTAAAGCTCTCTTTTACTACTAATTTGTTAATTTAAAAAATTTGAAGAATACATTTCAGAGAAAGTTTCGTAAAATAAGTGGAAACATAAAAAAAGTAGTATACGCAATATAGTGGATAAATATATCATTAATCCAATGTTTTTAATAAGGTAGATAAACTTTATTTTTTAATAAAAACATTCTTTCTTATACATATTCTCCGAGGTAGTTTATTTTCTTTCTTTGAGACACACAAACGGATATAAATAAAAATGAAAATTAAGTCGACCAACTACAGGCAAGCGCCCAATAAGGTTGGTCCGGTCCATTTAACTCAAACCACCCGATTCCCAACATCTGTCAATTTTATTCTTGAATTCGTTTACCCCACTTGAGTTGATAATAATCGTTTCAGGTATCCCATTCCATCTGTCCACTACCATGTTAAAAAAATAATACTTCCTACAATCGCGATTAAAATTTGCCTTGTTACAAGGAAGTTAATTCTCAAATAAGCAGTAAAATCAATAAAGATTAAGAAAAGTTAGAAGATAAAAGCATTCAAAATTATCATATTAAGAAAAATAATTAAAATCAACTATTTCTTTAAAAAGAATAAATATCATAACATTTACGAAAAAAACCCTGAAATTTTGAAAATACAGAAAAACGATTTTTTAAGTGCATCTACCATTTTTTTTAATTCTGGAATGAATTGCAAAGGAATATTTTGGAAAATGAAGAATTATAATCAGAAAACCCGAACTTAGTTTCCTGGAAAAAGATCCAAATCAGCCTTGAAATTATAAAAAACGTATTTTTAAAGGTTTTCTGTATTTTTTCCACGAACCAATTTATAAAAATTTAATTTCAGGCAAACTTTTATTATATTTAAATTAATTTCCCTTGAAAGATTCAAGTTTTGTATCTGCAGGATCAGAATGTCAGTTTGAAAAAACTCAGGATTTATTTGTTCAATGGTTTTATAACAAATTTTTCATTTAAACTTTTAAAGAATAATTAATTAATAAAAATTTCCTTTATTTTTCTTCCAATAATTCCCGTTTTTTAATAGGTTAAAATTTTAAAAAATTGCACGATATACCACTGAAAAAAATTTGATACACTCGATTATCATACATTTTATAAACTACTTTACTAAACGTATTTGAATATTTTTTAAAATGTGCATATACTTCGTTACATTTTTTAACGTTTGTTATTAAATGTGGTTGTATGAAAAATACTTCCTGAATTAAAAATTTCTATTAAAGGGATTTTTTGAGAATAAGAAAAAATATTTTTTATATTCTTTAAGGTTCGTTTAAAATATTTAATGAGCATGGAGACTTCTATTATTATATTAATTTCAACATAGGTCATAAAGCGGTCCAAAGTCAGTACTCCATGCTAAATTTATAAACACATTTAGTAAATGGTTGGTTGTTTTGAATTAAATGGTTTTGGAGATAATTTTTAAGATAGATTATTTTATTTGGATAAAAGTTAACTTCATGAATAAATTAAGTAATAATCTGAAACTGAAGCAAATCCAGGGGAGTGCTAAGGTTTATGTTTTGTTTTTACTACATTATTAATTCAACTTTTATTAAAAATATAGGAAGTTTTCTAAAGGGAGAGAAGTAAACCGAAATAGTTACAATGACATTCCAATGGGTTATAAAAATGGAATGAGTGTTACAGCGTCAGAGAGGTGAACGCACAGCTACTAACAAAAATATTTTACTGAATTAATAAGCATTAACTTATAACCATTTTAGACCAATTTGAACCCCTAGGCATACGTTTGACATTAAGAGACAAAAACTACGCGAGCGTTACATACTTTATAAAAAATTTTCAAATACTACCATGGAAAATGCCCCTTGATATTTTTTTTTAAAAAACTGGATAGACTCCTCAAAAAAACATTTTTCTGTTAAAGAAACCTTCATATTTTAAAATGAACATGGGTTTACAATAATGAAACCCAACATTTGGATCAAAAAATATATTTTTTACATTTTAAAAGGTAGACATATTTTTTAAGAAACAAACTGAAAGAGATAGGTAACCAACTGTTATGATTTTAATACTCCATTTTGGAATGTAAACTAGCTTCACCGTTCGAGGGATAATGCCTTGAAATAATACGCTGAAATATAGGATAAACGAGGATAATACACGAGGATATGCGAGGATAATACGCTGAAATATAGCCTCGTTTTAGAATGGATTTAATAAGTTGATGGTCTAGAAAACAAAAATCCATCAAAAAATTATTTTCTAAATGTTTAAATGTAAACAAGTTTAAGACTTCTCTTTCATGGTGAAACTCATCGTTACGTAAAAATAATTACATATGAATAACACAAAATTAGTTTTCTTTTTCAATTTTAGGCTAAGCGCGCACTGGAGACTTCCGTCACGGTGACTGGAACATAACTGCCACTCGAGAGTAATGGATCTCTATGATGAGATTCTTGGCAATCGGCCAAGAGTCTCGTCGCCTAATGCGCACGCTCTAGCTTCTGGCCATAGCCCGAGTGACAATTATGTTCCAGTCACCCAGACAAAAGTCTCCAGTGCGCGCCTAGCCTAAATCTAATAAAAATCAATGTATTCTATTTGAAAGTCCCATAATCTTAACTAATAAATTGTATGGATATCTTTATTTAAAATGTTCAATAATATTAACAGATAAGTCGTACTTGATTTAAGCATGTACGGAAGTTGTATTCAAGACACCAATTTTATCTAATGCATAAGCAAATAAATTTTCTGTTATTATTTTATGAAGATCCATAAATATTTTACATTACATCCATAAATATTTTTACAAAGTAATTGTTTAACTTAAATGTCCACAATTTTAATTGCATGAAACATCGGGAGCGAATTCAATTGGGGGGTAATAATAATAGGTTTATAATAGGTAGTTACTTTTCTTAGGATTGAAAATGAATTGGATTTACCACCTTTTTATTTTTTTAATAAAAGAAAAACAATAAAACTTACGAGGAATCACAGTCAATTAAGATTTTCCCAAGAGGTGATATTTCTCAATATATATAGCCCAATTTTCGCTTCCCTGGAAAAAGCACTATCCTAAAAGGAACTAAAGTATCCCAAATCATTTAACAGTGTTTAATCTTCCTCCATCTAGAAAACCATAAAACAACTATAAAAGTGCACGTGTGGACTTACAACACCTTCAGTCTCTCATGGTACGATAGGTCAGGCGGGGGTCACTTTTTTTACCATCTCAAAGAAGCGACGTTTTTTCCTCGTGTTCTACTTCAGTCAGGTGAGGGGAAAAACTCTCCTAGCCTGGAGGCCCTCTGAGAGGCCCACGGGGTTGGAACTAAAATATACTTTTCCTTTTATAAAACTGGACCAAGCGGACCAAGATGTTGCATCACTATCTCTCCTAGCTGGATAGCTCTGTGGTTGAGGAAAGAGGTGGTATATACAATGAAAAAGGAAAGGATGGGAGAAAGACAGATTGTTCCTCAGTTGTGGCGCAACGACAAAGATGTAATGGAGTGACAAATAGCGTAATTACACATTTCTTAATCCGAGACTCTCTACTTAAAATGATTTATCTGGATTGGGAAAATACGCTAAACCAGAGATGGGAAATTGTTTTGGGCACTTTGTGGAAGTTCAGATTATCGGAGTAACAACTTTTTAAAATAATGGTTAATTAACGGAGAATTTCAAATTATATACATCATGTGAAATCCACACAGCACTCACCCTAACCCTTTCAGATATTAATGAAACTTTCAGGAATTGTCCCTTTCTATGTTATAAAGGAGAAAATGTTCGTATTTTTCAACTTATCAGTAATTTTTTTTATTAAAAATTTTTGAAAAATGAAAGAAAATGCAATTTTTCGCACTTCAATGTATTATAACTCCAGTTATATTTGTTCTAGAAAAATCTATCACCTTTCGCTTTAAAGAAAATTTTGCAAGCTTTAATTTTATATAAAGTTTGACTATGTCCATGAAAAAAATTTACTTTCATGATTTTTTAAATAAAAAAGCTTTTAAAGAACAATGTTGGAATCCTTCAATTTTTTCAAAATTATACATAGCAACGTGATGACATCTGAAACTTACAGAGTGGGACCGCCACAGGATCAGGAGTTCTAGCAAAAAGAGTTGTTTTTAAGTACTATTTCGGAGGTTTGAGTGACCAAACATGGCGCAGAACCCAGTATTTGGCCACTTTAACTTAAAAAGTGGTTAGTAAAAGTGATTATTAAAAACAACTTTTTTTGCTTTAACTCCTGATCCCGTGGCGGTCCCATTGTGTAAATTTCAGATATCATAATTTATAAGGTTGCTTTAAATTATGTATAATTTTCAAAGAAATTGAAGAATACCAACATTGTTTTTAAAAGCTATTTTATTTAAAAAATCATGAAAGTAAATATTTTTAGTGGACATAGTCAAATATATAAAATTTTTTTATCAAATTAAAGCTTGCAAAATTATCTTTAAAACGAGGGGTAATAGATTTTTCTCGGACAAATATAACTAGAGTTATAATTCCTCATTAAAGAGCTAACAATTGCATTTCTTCCTTTTATCAAAAATTTTTAATAAAAAAATTACTGATAAAAATGAATAATAAAAAAATTTCTCTTTAACTTAATAGAGGAAAACAATTCCTGAAATTTTTGTTAAAATCGGAGAGGGTCAGTGTCAGTCGCACCTTACATCAAAAAAATTATTCACCAGAACACAACTTACAAATTCATAGGCATTTTCACACATCCCAACGGTTTGGTCCTGACGAGCTTAGTGCGCATGCGTGTAGACTTATTTTAGCTGGTTTTTTTAGAAATTTTAATAAAACAATAATTCGGGGACCGAACCCACGACCTACCGCATGCTAAGCACGCACTCTACCACTGTACCAGCGGGGATTCATTATTGAGAGCAATTATCCAAAGAAGATCCTTTTTTTCTCCCCGAGCATGCGCACTAAGCTCGTCAGGACCAAACCGTTGGGATGTGCGAATATGCAAAACCATAGCCATCTTTTATTCTGATCCTTGTTGCCATCGCAAACACTACAATTCAAAACAAAACAAACAAACTGTTGCCATTCTATGATATACAAATTATCAGACCTTGAAACTGCTACTAGTAACTAGAAACCTTACAGTCAGGTTGAGAATTTTTGGTTGATTTCACATGGAATGACCCACATGTATTGTAATAAAAATATAGTAATTGTAATTAGACTTATATTTTCCAAAAGTATTTTTTAACTACTATTAATTTCGTTCGAACCATGGTCTTGTTTTTCTATAATGGTATCGTGACTTTTTAATATTGTAGACTCCACAATACACACAATGTGTGTATTTCCTATAAAAAAGGGGGTCTGGGGTTCTACCCCACAAAAATAATTCTACTTCTGAAATAATGTTTTAATTTTTTTCTTTGATAGTATATTCTAAGTTCCATAGGAAAACGGGAAATCCTCAGGAAAATTTTAAAAAATATTTTAATTTTAGCATGTTAAACAATTTTTAGCTACTTTTTGGAGGGGCTATTGGGAGGGGAAACGATTTCTTTACCTCCTTTATCCTAGAACCGCCATTGCAATGATCTCTGAGCAAAAAAACATAAAGGTTTTGGAATTTTTTACTGCGTCTTGGTTGGTTGTAAGCAATTTGGGAAAACGGGAAACTCAAATTAAAAAAAGCGCATACCTAGCTTTGGTCTTAAAAATGTATTTTATGAAATGAAACTTTGAAAAAAAATGATTTTAAGAAAATATCACTAAAAAACGTATTTAAATTAGGAAAACTTTAATACTTAAGAAATTACATAATAGTATCGTAAAGCGTACTTAGGAAAAACCTTCATAATTTTTAATGAAGACATAAACTCAAATTTTAAAAAAGTAACCCACTTTTAGGAAAAACGCACTTAAATTATAAAAAAACCCTCAACCCACTTATTTTTTAAACCTGGTTATTGCCTTTTTGTTCCAATTTATTTATAGAACAGGAATTTTTCGTACACATTTTTAATCCTGTGTAGATTTTTTCAGAAGAAAGCATTTTGAGTCAATAATTTTATCGATAGAAGCATGATGCCGTCTAAGGAGGCATATACTACGCTGTTTTCAATTAAAAGGGGATTTGAAATTGTTTTAGAATCAGTGGATTAAATAAGGTTATTTAAGAGAAAGTGTTGAGTATTGTAACTAGACTTTCGCATCTTCTTTCTCTGTCCATCTAACGAAATGTCCCATGTCCCACTTTTCCCTAGAAGTCCCTCTCTTTTACTAAGTTCCGGTAAACGAGAAAACCATAAGTAAACTAATTTTTTAACACTATCGTGAAAACAGAGTCATTTTTCAAATTCATTTCTTATTTTTTAAATAAAATAATCCTGGAAAATTCTGTAGAGTGGCAAAGAGGCAGTCTGTCCCCAAATTGAGTCTAAAATTTTCAAAAATAATTTGATTCATATATAATGATTTATAACAAAATTTTCACTGTCACATCCCCTAAAAATCTTTTTGATATTGATGAAAAAGTTTAAGACATTTTACACCCAGACTTTGGCCGTTTCGTCTTAAAGATCTTCTTTTCTAAGAGGAAACTTATGGTAATCCCAAAACTTAAAAACTAAATATACAATAAAATTTAAAGTAATATGTTTGTACCATCTTGAGAGCTACATTTACCCTAAAATGTACAAGGACAGATGAAATTCGAGTTTAAAAGTAATAAGGGAAAGGAGAGTTGTGTTAAGTCGAGTAGGCGTACGCAAGTTTTTTTCTCTGTACAGCAGTGTAAGTGGAAGCGAGTATGATCAAATGAACTTATGTATTTTAGGCTATCATAAAAAAACTGTCATTGTTATTTACATCCTTTATGTGTCCTGTCATGTGTTAAATGCGTTGAGTAAATTCCTTATTGAAAGCTTAGGTATAATATTCATCTGAAGTTGAAAACTGACACTTGCAAAATCCAGAAAACTATGCGATTTTTAGTGAAACTTTATAAAAAATTAAATCAATATGGAGTAAATACAAGGAGAGGTTTTATGTGAGGGAAGAATCTTCCAATGAGGTATTTGCATGAGTGAGGGATTTGCTTGATTTTATACTTTTTTGATACATTATGTTTAAAACTCCTAAATTTCTGATTTTTAAGTTCAAAAATGTGTTTTAAATAATTTAAAATTCAATTTTATTTTTGCCAAAACGTCAGAAAAGTCACGTTATCAGAAAACGGGCTCCTATTGGATGTGACATCACAGCGCATGAAAACCATTGTTTTTACTGTTATCACGTGATCAGAAAACGGGCTTCTATTGGATGTGACCTCACAGCGCATAATTTGTAATTCGAGGGTGTTTTCGGGCCCAAACAAAAAACGAAATTTCAAAAATTTATATCTCAGAAACTAGGCTACGAAAATACTTGATGTAAACGTCATTCTTCATGTTTTTTTACCTACTATTTTAATAAAATTTAATCTCAAAACGTGAGAATACCTCATTACGAATGTAAGGGATTATGAATTTGAGATTTCTGCCAAGTTTCAAGGCACTTGTTCTTTGACTCATTATCTGCATATTCTTTCTTGCCACTTGGGGTATTCATTTTTTATTTTCGTTGTAATTTTTAAATTTTTCTGATTTTTGGATTTTATATACTGAAACCTCTAAAAAGACATTTTCAATCAATGATAGTGTCTTTCTTTTAGTTTGAAAAATATGGTGTATTAGAAGTGGGGGTGATTAGGTTTACCCTAAATATTTAGAGTACTAACATTTTCTTAACTTCTCCAAATCAAATTATAATTTCTGTTGCTTCTTTTTCTCTCTTTTTATTTTCAATACTAATATAAATATTGCAGTGAACCTTTTGTTTTTAAATTAACTATGAATTTCGATAGTATAAAAGGAGAAATAGATACTTTGAGGGTTGGTTGGTTGGTTGGTTGGTTGCTAAGGGTTTTATAGAGCAAAAATACTTTGAAAGAGTGGTTGATTTTTGGAAACCCTTTTTAGTCTTTACATTGTTTACACTTCTAGGCATTGCATTCGCAGTTTCAAGTATTAGCTTATCAAGTCAGTGATATTAGATTGCTCAATGGGTTTCTCTCCTACAATAAGTTTGAGCTACCATAAATTATTTCGAAACTGTTCTTCTGACATCCAAAAATCCTCCTCACACACAGGAAAAAAAACTGATAGTACGCAACATTTCGACAAAATCATTAAAAACTCCAAACCGGCCTTCTCAATGCCATACAATAACTTACTTTTTTCCTCTCGGGAAATTACCCGGAAAAGAGCACCGAAAATTTAAAAAAATCCGCAACCAACACCCCAACTGATACTTTCCCACGCACTTTGCCCCCCCCCCTGACAAAAAAAACCCGACCACCCTGTCCGATCTGACCCCTTTCTCACTTCCTACAGGCGCACCTTCCTTTAAAAACCCAGCAACGGAAACAACACTCCATTACATTGCACAAGGAGCTGGATATACACATACATTAGGGAAAGACCACCATCCATCCCACGTTTCCCAACTCTCCAGAAGACCCACCTTTTTATAAAAAGATCCTCTTTCTCTGCAACAGGAACAGGAGAAAGTGTTCCAGTTGGCGTCCGGAAGGGCCGAACGAAAGAGAAATTTTAGAAAGGGAAATCCCGGTAGCCGTGGGGGGAGTGGGATTTCCTCGTAGTGGTCAGTGACTGAGACTGCTCCAGTAGGTCACTGGGATGTGAGGCTTCTCTATCAGCTTGTTGGTTGAGGAGAGCGTTAAAATTAACCGCGGTTTGGCTCGGAAATAAGGAATGTTTAATCGTTGTTGTCTTCCGATTATGCATGGGTCGTTGACTGAATATGCGGACGCTCATTATGGACGTCGCCAATTAGCGAGCTCGTCTTGAATGGGGGGGGTTTTGTGTTTACCGAATGTGTTTGACAACATCTTCTGGAGAAGAAATGTTTCCTTCTTTATACACTCATTATTGATTTTGTAGATACTTTGAACAGGTCTTAGTGTAAGTCTTCATAGTTTTCTCCATAATCATTATATCCCATAGGCCCACTTTTTTTATTACATTTCAGATTTTTCTAGTTAAATTCATCATTGATTATATAAACTAACAGATTTCAGATAATTTTAGGGACCTAAAATCGCTGAGATAATTTTGTTATGAGGTAAATTTTAAATACCTACTGAGTGAAATAATAAATATAAAAAGTTAATAATACAAAACAATTCCCTAAAGTTTTTTGCAACAAAAGTTATATAACTTTTTAAAGTAGCTATAAAAAGCTTGGTTATTAATTGGAAGGGTTATAATTGGTTATTATTGGAATTCTAACTTCATCCTAATCGTCGTCGTCGTCATAAATCAGCATTTGTTACTACATTATTATTATTATTTATTCATTTACGCTGCTTTTTAAAGGAACAACTTTTCCCAGCCAACTTCTTTTAATACCTCAGAAACTCTTTAAATCGTATATAAATCCATAAACTAGATAAATTATTTATTAACTCTGAAGCACAATATCTAATAGTGCGAAGATTGTATGTTTCCAGAAAGGAATTCGTCAAAATTTCACAAAATAATTCATTTGACTTCTTTTTTAACTTTTTATTATTATGTATTATTTTCTGCTACCTTGATAATAGCATTGCATCCTATTAGAATAAAAACAGAGAAAGCAGAGAACTCACACCAAAATCAGCAACTGCCACGAATATCACCCAATTTTTTTTCTTTTTAACAATGGCAATCGATATAATTACCATCATTACAGTGTCTTCTCCTATTCAAAAGAGCGAATGACGAGTAATACACTAAGGGGAGTTTTTTTCTTTCAATAGAATGAGGTTTTATGCCCGTCTATCTTAGAGCGAGAGTTGGATAATAGCAATAATCACATTAACACACAAATGGCGTAGAGTAGTTCTTTTGAGAAAGACTCTTCTTTTATTTGCATTTTTCATTCTTCTCTTTCTTTTTACTCACTTTCAAAGAAGCCATTCAGGTGATATTTTTAGATCGTCTTTTGAAAGGCGGCTCTTTTTTTCTTTTTGTTTATTTTTGGTGGTTTCAAATATTCTAACAAGCGTGAGAATTTATTGCGAGTCAAAAATAAATCTTGAATTATGCAAAGGTAAGTTGGTCATCAAATGCTTTTGAGATTAAATAAAGCTTAGTTTGGATAAACTTTTGTATTAAAAAATTAAGTAATAATTTGATTACATTTAAAAGAATAACATACATGCATTACAGTTGATTTGCTTAGTCCTTTTACCATTATAAAAATTAAAAGTGAAATTTAAGTCAATTTTATAATTTTATGAATGTTTTAGAATATTAGAAATATTTTCAATAAAATCTCTATAATAAGGTATTTTAAGTAAGAGAATAAAGACTTACTCGGGAAAAAATACTATCACGTAAAACACTTATTTTAAATTTTAACTTTAAATTTTATCATGAAAATCATTTATGATAATCAAACCCAAAAAGACCGAAACCATGTATAAAATTTCTTATATATTCCTAAATACCATCTCCTGAACTCCTTGGTGTCCAAGGCACAAACATTTTTTTAAGATTTAGGTTATTAAAAAAAATTAGGGGAAATTTTTACTTTTTTTATATCAGATGCTCTTATTAAGCGAAAAATTTTCTTTTTTTTCTCTTTTTATTTATTAAAATAATAACTATACTTCCAAAAATGTTGATTCTATACTAGCCATAATATAATTTTGTTAGATTAGCTGTTTTTAAAAAATTGATCAATTGTATTTTGAATTTCAGCAATTTTAAACTATTTTTCTTTTTAAATTAATTATTTTAACTATAAACGTTCCGTTTTGTGTTTTAATGGTGATTGTTTATCTTTAACTTTTGATGACTTACCTTTGTAAAAAATACGTAAAAATTACTTTTTAAAAAAGTGTCAATAACTCTAATGTTAACCCTCATTAACACGCATAACTAATACTTACGACAACACTCTGTTAAAATAATTCGATTGTTTATTAACATAAAATCATTATTTGCTCGTACTTGTCTCATTAAATTTACATCACCTTAAAGCTCGCCTTAACAACAAACAGCAAAATTATTTTCAAGTTTAAATAGTTTAAATAATTTCGGAATCAGGGCAAGTTTGTTTGAGGAAACGACAAAAGCAGAATACATCATCACTTTTACATCACTTTTACCTTGTCGAGTTTTACCTTGCAAATGGCAACCGAAAGTTAAATTCGCACCATCCATTCTAAAACTACGAACTACAAAAAATATTGTAAACAAAACCTCCCCTTTAACGATCACTAACCATTAAAAAAACATCGGTCTTATTCTTTTGAAGTTTCCCCCCAAAACTGACCACAACAGAGTTTGTTGAACCAGAACGAACCGGGCCGCGCGCTAAAAGCAGCCCTCAACTCACTCTCACTTATTTCGTCCCACTTGCTGATGGTGAGCGTCTTTGTTTATGGTTTGGCCGGAATGGGAACAGCCCTGGGGCCGCCTCGGGAGACAAAAATAAAGCCGGGAAAAAGGAAAAACGCTTCCTCTCCGATATCGAGAGTGAGAGTTTCTCGCGTGATCTCGAGGCGTGAAAAGTGAAACTGATCCAGCGCCTAATGGGCTTGACAATTAGCGGCCTAACCCACTTTCGGCCTTTGTTAGAAGGGTTTCTAATATTAGAGTCCGTTTGATTTAGAGTCCTTATGGTTATGTCCCTATCAAGGACTTCCGTTTGGACAGTACTGGTGTTGGAGGAAACAGACGTGCTACGCCACAAACCGCTCTCTTCAGGCCTTAATTTCTTACTAACTACTTGGTGATATTGACTGCCTGACTTACCTTACCCTCAGACTAATGAAAGTTATCATCATAGATGAATTAAATATTTCTGATATTTATAATTTCATCCCAGTTCAGAATTTAATAATCAAGTTGGGAAGCTTCAATCATCATTATTTTATAGCTTGACAGGAAACTAAAGCTAAGTTTTCACAAATTGCAAATTAAATTAAAAACTAACTAACTATTGCTTCTTTAAAATGACTGTGCTTCTAATTCTTCTTCCTCTAATTCTTCTTCTAATTCTTTCTGTACAATTAAAGTAAAATATACCTTTGAAATAATATATAGCTATAAAGCCTTACAATTTTATTACATTATAACAAGTTTTTATTAGGAATATTGTTTCCAATTATAAATGGAATTAATGATTAATTGTAAAATATGGATGGATTTAAAAAAGATTATAAATATAATGATAATGAAGAATATAAATAGTATTTAATACTGAAAATTAAAATGGTTTTCTAAAGTTTATCCATAAACCAAATAAATGTTTTCAAAGCTTAAAGGAGTTTCATTTGAGAAATTAGAGAGTGAGAGAGAGAGAGAGAGAGAGAGAGAGAGAGAGAGAGAGAGAGAGAGAGAGAGAGAGAGAGAGAGAGAGCTTACAAACATGTTAGTGAATGACATGAAAAATTAACTTCTTAATTACATTACTTATAGCAGTACTTAAAATTAAATTATATCAATATAGTAAAGAAAGATACATCAATTTATTACTGAAACCCCTTCACCTGACTCCCTAGTTCATCTTTTATAGATGAAAAAACAAAACTATTCAGGCATTTACCTTCAACAACTGTTGAAGAAATTTTCTATTCATCTTTCATATCTGATTGACCGAAACCTTCCCGCGGAAGCAAGTTTTATTATTCAAACTCCCAAATAAAATGGCCACTTGGCTATTACATGGACTTCTCTGGGAAAATAAGATTACGTTGGCAAGAGTCGAAAGAATATCCTTTCAGGAAATAATCTTAACCCACCTCAAAGAGCATTAGAGGGTTGAAAGTGAATGGTAACTGAAGCATGAAAGAAGGTAAACCTATCTTCTTTTGTGAAGTAAAGCGAACTTGTAAGTCTTATTTGTGAACAAAAGAAACTGAGGGGTACCAGAAATAAGGAAGATAAAAATGGCTGTAGGATATTTTGAGAACAAATGCCGTAGTCTATTCCGTTTAAAAGGATTTTCATGTTTGTTAATGCATTGTTATGCATTTAATATTTTCTGGTTGAGTACTGATAAGCTTTTACCTACTGTAATAGGCTCAATTTACCGATGAGAATGGATGTTGTGATGGTAATATATACTTATTTTCTTTAATAAAAATGCAATCGTAACCTGTTATTCTAAACTACTGAAAGGACATTATGAAACATTGAAATAATTCGGTTTTCCTTTTTAGCCATAATGAACTTTATGAAAACATATTTTATTTTCGATGGTTTAAGGAAGAGACTAGTAATGAATGTTAAGATAGTTCTTAAATACTATACTTTCAACATTCAACTACCACCGACATTTTTTCTTCTGGCAAAATTCGGTAAACTAGAAAATTAAAAATTTTAAAATAACTAATACTTGCTTATTTCAAACAAGTGAGTTGTAGGTTTTTTTACAACTTAGATATACTTTTTTATATAGACTCCCGTTAAAATTATAATTAGTTCTGGAGACCTATTTACTCGTAGGTAATTAAGTCCTACACCTAAAGATCATGTTGATGTTAACATTTAACACCAAGGATTGATTTAATAATTTTTGTATTACTATTTTGCACCTTTTGATATTTTTTGAGGATTGACACCATCCTGACATTGACCTACATCTCTAGTGTACAAGGAAATTAAAAAAATCATTTCATTGTCATCCCTAAAAAAACTATTCAATTCCTATTGCTCTGCTCCAAATTTCATTAACAATGAATCTTTGTTTCCCATCACTGACTTTTTTAAGTACTGGTCAATTTTATACGTCATGCTGAGAAGCTCTCAATTCACGCTTACATAATAAAAGGGAGATACTCAAATGGGTGTAAAATTTCAATGTCTGTAAAAATAGATTCAATAGATGATTGACATTGAATACATTTTCAAAAATTGTTTTAAGGGAAAATTGTCTTCCAACGTTTAACTTGTAAGGGGACATCCATAAATTACGTGAGGTCAAAAAGGGGGGAGGGGTTTGGAAAAATCTCACCAAGGGGGGAGGGGGGTAGATTAAAATATCACGTCAACTTTTTAAGTTAGAAATTATACGATTTTCTTTTTTTAAGTATGAGAAAGGAAATGAGAAGGAAGGAGAATAATTATTTTTAAAGGTTGTAGGTAAATCTCACGTGGGGGGAGGGGGGTCCAGCAAAATCTCACTTAATCTCACCAAGGGGGGAGGGGGGGTCCAGATTTTGAAAAAACACCTCACGTAATTTATGGATGTCCCCTAAAGATGTAAGGGGTTCATTTTAAAATGAGATGAATAAGATAGCCATTATTAAGAAGTATAGCTGTACAAGTTTGCAATATTAAAACTGTCAACGCTCTTGTCTCCTCGTTTGAAATATATGTCTTAGAATTTATGTCTACTACTTAAATGATGAAAAAAATTTCTTTGAATTCCTGTCTAGATAGCAGTTATTATTAGTTTTGTTATAGTAAAGACGAATTTTGTTGTTTTTATGCCATTAATAAAAAGTCTATTGAGCAGAAAATGGCATTAAGTCTAGATATTTGTGTCTACACTGCTCAAAACAATTAAAGGATATTGGTGGTTTTGGTACATATTGGCAAGCAAATAAAAATTTGCAGTGGTTCAAGCTTTTTCATAAACTTGGGGTCATTTAAAAGCTAAATCCATGCAGAATCAAAATAAAAATTTTATTTTTACTTTTTTTATCAAAATTGGAAAATGCCTATTTTGTGTAGTTAAGCAAAAAAAGTGAAAAATCAATCAATACTTAATTGAAAACCCATTTCGCTCGGGGTATGATTTCTCCGGACTTAAAACAACGTTGTGGGTCTGTTTGCCACCAGGTTTGTTTGTTTTTTTATGAGGGGCTGGGGTATTTTTTCCATTTTCCCCTTTTAGAGCATTTTTCAGCACCTGAACTGTTTAGGATGTATTGGAAGGGCAGCAATTCGTTTCTCAAGCATGTCCTAGACTTATTCTATTGGATTCATGTCGAGAGAACGTTCCGGTCGACCCCTTTCTAGCGATTTCTTCATCTTGGAGAAAATCTTTAACTAGGGTAGCACTATGTTTTCTGCAATTACCATCCCTGAAATGTAAATTATCACCGATTTCTCCTGCATGAGGGGCAACCAGATGTGTAAGGATATTGACTTTATTACCCTGAACCACCAGAAATGGTTCCTTTGGCTGTGGGGGGTCTTTATTCCATAGATAGAGATGGTGCTCTATATCATTACTCCATATCTTCAAATCTGACTCTCAGTTCATCCGATAACTTCTTATTTTTGCCTGGAGGGTACAAGGAACACAAAATAACCCCCTTTTTTGTTCATGAAGAAGTCAGATTTGAGGATGGGGAGTGATGATATAGAGCACCATCTCTATCTATGGAATAAAGACCCCCCACAGCCTATAAGGAACCATTTCTGGTGGTTCAGGGTAATAAAGTCAATATCCTTACACATCTGGTTGCCCTTCATGCAGGAGAAATTGGTGATAATTTAACTTTCAGGGATGGTAATTGCAGAAAACATTGTGCTACCCTATTTAAATAATTTCTTCAAGATGAAAAAATCGCTAGAAGGGGATCGACCAGCACGTTCTCTCGACATGAATCCAATAGAACAAGTCTAGGACATGCTTGAGAAATGAATTTCTGCCCTTCAAATACCTCCCAAATAGTTCAGGTGCTGAAAAATGATCTAAAAGTGGAAATTGGAGAAAATACCCCAGCCCTTCATAAATAACCAAACAAACCTGGTTGCAAACAGACCCATAACGTTGTTTTAAGTCAGGAGAAAACATACTCCAAGCGAAATTGGTTTTCAATTAAGTATTGATTGACTTTTCACTTTTTTTGCTTAGCTACACAATTTTCCAATTTTGATAAAAAAAGTAAAAAAAATATTTTTATAACTGCATGGATTTAGCTTTTAAATGACCCTAAGTTAATGAAAAATGCTTGAACCACTGCAAATTTTTTATTTGCTTGCCAATATGTACAAAAACTACCAATATCCCTTAATTGTTGTGAGCAGTGTAGATTTTCTCTAAATATGCTTTGGTCTATTTTAATTTATGAAGTTAAAGCTTCATTTATTTCCAAAATTAAAATATTTAAGTTTTGTTAACATAAATTTTATTTTTTAATGTTATTTTGACATTTGTTTAATAAAATACATAAAAGTTTTTTTAATTAAATGATTACATGAAGGATTTAAACAACACATTTTTTATAAAACTCCCATACTTGTTTAATAAAATATGTTTGTATGAGTATACGTATGTTCATTACTTATTATTAAATATGTAGAACAGCTTTATGAATGCACTTTTCTTGTTGGATTTTAAAAATTTCTTTTCTTTCTCCAACTGAAACGAGTTTTTCCTTTATTGACAAACGAACTCTGGACAATACATTAGTGCCTTACCATGCGCTCTTTCTGGGAAATACATTTTAATTTGATGAAGTATTTATAATAGAAGAAAAAGTTACACATTTCCTTTTGCCTTTGAATTTATCATTTACATTTAAATCAGTACCCAGTAAAATTTCAAAATAATTAATAAGTTTAACTTCTTTTATTATGGGCATATTATTCAGAATATTAATTCAGTTTCATATTTATACTTCTTTATATGAAAGAGGAATTCAAAGGTACAAACTGAAATTTTAAAAATAAAACAGCCAAAATAGAAAAAAAATTCTGTAATTTATTTCAAAGAAATATATAATTAATGGTTTGCTGTTTAAGAAGGGGGAAGTTCCACTCAGAAGAAAAAATTATAGACTGGGAAATATTCACAATTTATATTCTTATAGCATGCTTGTTATAATTAATCTTTATAACCAAGATAGATTTTACTCTTGTTTTGTGAGTTAATTATGAATTTAATCTAAACACTTCCCAGTCTTAAAAGCAAGTATTAGAATAGTAAATATTATTATCATTAAAGAAAATTTAATTCTTAACACACTATGAATATTCAATATAGTCATAGTGCTTACTGCTTACCACTTATATGTAAATTTATCTTAATAAATCTTATACAAGTTTCCTTCAAAATAATGAACATTAAATGCTTAGTGGAAACTGAAGAATTTTATGAGATAAAAAAATCGTTGGCTGTTTGATTTCCATTTATTTGATTAAAATAATTGTCTTAAATTGAAACTGAATATCTTTAAATGTGACTGCAATAATATATAAATATTCTTGCTTTCTACATCTTAAATTCCCTTCATTAACTCATATTTTATACGCTTCTATGAATATTCAACTTTGTCCTGTGTACAAAGCTTTTTTATGTATATTTTCCTGCAAGTTCAATAACACGTGAATTTACTTCATGACTCGGAATATGAATGAAATATATGAATCAATTTATCTTCTCAAACAAAGCAATTTTTATGAACTTGACCACCAAAGCATCCAAACGCAAATTTATATATCATTCAACCAAAGGTTTCGTCATTATCTAATTCAAATTGAAAGAAGCTATAAAGAAACCGAATAACTATGGTGACATAAGAAATATATCTCAAAAAGCAGTTCAAACTTGGTCTTTGCTTCAGATGAGTGAACATGCCGTATCGAAATGTCTTGACGTTTGGGGAAATGTGGGGAGAAAAATACGAAAAATGATTCAAATAACGTATCCACCAGTTCCTGCAGCGACAGTTCCTCTTTCCTTTGACTATAAAACCAAGAAATCTTGTCGTGGCAGAGTTTTTACCCAAAAGTTGTCGCTTAAGAGAGTGGTGCATATTATTTGGATTAATGCTCTTAGTTTATCATCAAGAACGAGTAAGTTATCTTAAAAACTAACATTCCAAATAATTTTACATGCTTTTATATTGAACCAATAATAAGCTTGATTTTCAATCCCTTCAAAACAATATAATTGCCAGACTGAAAGTAATGCCTATTTTTAATTTCCAAATTTATTCGGTGTAAATGTAAATGGGTTATACAAGTTTATGTTATTAAAAGTCAATAGTCATTATTCCATTATTTTAAGAAACAATAAAATAATGGCGAGGTAGGTACAAAAAGGGCGTGTTCTGTTAATTGGGAAATGTATTTAAGTTAAACATATATCTGTATCTCAAAAAAACTTCTAAATATAAACTGTAAAAAAATATCTCTTATTTATAATGGAATTCACATATTGATTATCAAGTTATTGGGGAACTTAAAGTAGTTTTTAAATAATTAAAAAGGCTTAAAATAAACATTCAATTGATAGAAATAGTAACCGTATGATTGCAAATTTAAGAACTAGCTGATTTGCCCATCTTTTCAACTTTGCATGGGTGGAGTAAGAGCTTTATTCACCAAAAAGTTTAAATACATTCTTCTTTTTTTTTCATGTTGGATTAGAAGTTTAAGAATCCTTTCAACATCAAAATACAGGAATAAAAGCAGTGAAAATTAGCAGTAGGGGAGAGTGCTGTACCTAAGGACGGTTGTACCTTCAGCCACCGCGTTTTAAAACTCGGGAAAAATGGAAATTTGAATTTGTAGTTGAATTTGAATGTAAACAGATGCTATCTAGTTGCTAACGTGAAATCAGCTCTTTAAAATAATATTTAAATTTAATGTAATAAATTTACTGTTTTTAGGTGCTCAGTTTTTTATAGTGCATCACTTCATTAATATTTTTCTTCCCCTTTAATTATAATACGATAAAATGAAATATAAGGGGCGAATCACCGAGATTTTGACTTTTTATTTTTGATATTAGAACTCATCCGATCTACATTATTTATTTTTTATAGAATTTTGAATGCAAAAACACCTGATGTTGTACCTTCGGACACCATAAGTGATGTACCTACGGACACGTTCTTGTGGGTGTCTGTAGCTGATCGGCGTTTTTGAATAAGGTTTCATTAAAGTGAATACATTTTAATGCTTGTTAAATTAATTCTAAATGGTTATCTATTTGTCGGCGATTATTTTCAAGTGATTTTTAGATGAAAAATAAAATGTTCTGTGATCTAAACCACTTTTTTAATGTTTTATTTTACTTTGAATTTAATGTAAAATATGATATAAAATCTTTAGCACCCTATCGCATGTATGTATGATGATTACAAAAAACTTTAAATTTACACCGAAGAAGAAGATTTGTGGAAGTGATTACCACCAAATGCTTGCACAACTAAGTGTCGATCGAATTGTTTTTTTATCAGTGAAGTGATCCAAATCAGCATGATTGATGAAACTATTACCTTAAATTTCGATCTGAAAATCCCATGTGATTTATGTATTTTTGGTAAAAAATCAAGACTTTTATCAATCAACTTCGTTTTAATGATCATTTACTATCTAAAACTACAATACTTTAAAAATCTATTTCCAATTTTTAAAATGCTTGAAATAGTTTATAAAAAGGTAATACGCCAATAAAAGTGTTCATATTAAGCTTTTCCTACTAAAACTTTCCTCTTTAAGGGTGTCCACAGGTACAACTGGGTCTGTCCATAGGGAGAGCACGTTGTTGTACCTACTGTTTGTTGTATGGACACAAATTTCGTCAAGTTATTAAAATGAATTAAAAATCTAATTTTGAAGATTTTAGCTAATAAAAAATATTACCCTCTTGGCTAAGGTTAGGACTATAGGTTGGGCCAAGGTTGGGCACTTTAAATTGTAAAAATGTGATTTTACCTGTCTTAGAAAAATCCAAACGTGATTTTTGTCCAAAGGTACAACACTCTCCCCTACTGATATTGGGAAAGGACACAGGGGGCTACACCGTCCCCCAAAATATTTTAGCCGTCTCCCCCTGAAATATCGGGATTTTTGCTTAAAAGTTAAAAAAAAACGAAAATAGAAGAGTCACTGAGTCCCCCTCCAAATATTTCATTTCAATTAGTTCAATTCAATTCAATTCTAAAAATCAGTTAAGTGATACACTTCTATTACAATTTTAAAATTCGACATGTAATGAAAGTAATACTGAAAAACATGCACAAAAACGTTTTTATGGTTTTATAGGGAGAGTGGGATACCTTGGAACTTGTCCAATGCTACCCCAAACTTCTCAAGAGAAAATAAATTGGTTTTTCAATTAAACAGTTTAAGAATGTAGATAATTATGATTTGGATATTGATTAAAAACATCGAGATGGGGGAAAATCAGCAATTTATGTCCATGACAATAATGGGGAAATCAGTAAAAAGTTTTGAATGTAAAATATACTTGTTGGTCAGTTTAAGATTATTAAACATAGATTTTTATGAATTAGTGTTATTTTGTATTTTTCAAAATAACATCTATAATTTTTATGCTATTATTGAAAGTGTTCAACGTTAAACTGTGCCACGCCCCACTAGGGGGCACCTTATAACATTTAAAAAAAGTTTTTTAAAAAATTGTTATTATAAATTCCCTAAAAGTTATAGTTGGACTGAAACAATTTATTAGATGCACAAAAAGCAAATGTTAATTATATTAGCTATGCTTGAATAAGTATAATTGCATAAAAACCCAAAAATAATATAATAAAAAGTGTCCCAAGTGTCCCCTCTCTACCCCTACTGATTCATGATATGCCCGATATCATATTTTGATTAGTATAAAAAACAGTTTAAAAAGTTAAAAGTATCACAGAAATTCTATATATTAAGCATATATTATATTCAAGTTTTAAGAAAATTCTAACTAACATAAAATTTATTTCCAGTTTATTTCAAAATGAAAACAGTAGTGAATTTGGGGATATCTCTTCTTTTTCTAAATGTAATTGTAATTGAAGCTTTTCACCACCATTACATGATGAAAGCCCTAATGCACGGAGCCGGCATGGGACTAATGATGCAGTCAATGAGACCAAGAATACTACCGGTGCCAATACCTATACCTACAGGATTGTTTTCAGGGTCAGTATAAGTTTCAACTTTTTTCAATTAGTTTTAGCACTTAATATTAAGTGATCCTATTATTGTGTGCCATAGAAAAGTTGACAATATCGTGTCTAGAAAAACAGTATTTGACTTCTTTAGATGTTTAATAGACACGCGATCGGAAAATCAGTTTATTTTTATCAAAGTGTATTCAAATGTTCCTTTTTTCTAGAAAAATGCAAAAAAATAGTATCTAAAAATGTTGTTTAGAAAAAGCTTTAGTTTAATTGTTATTTATTTACATAGTTTGATGAATAAATTTCAAAAAGCAAACGTTTATTTTTTTTTTGTTTTAAAGATTCTTCGAGTTTATTTTTTAAATATGATATTGAAATAGAGAGATGTGGTGTATTATTATTTATTTTTGTTGCTTAACAGTTTAGTTACTTCCTAAATTCTAAAATTTTATTACTCAAGTATGGGTTATTGTTAAAATTATGTTATCTTTATGCTAAAAAAAGAAAACAAAACAGAAAGAAATCCATTTAGAACTTTAATAATAGCAACGCTTCAACAGAAAACCCAATGCTAAATGTTATTCTGAGATACGAAACACTATTTTATTAAGCTAGCTTACTTAAAATTTAGTAATTTCTTGCGTCAAACTCATGAAATTAAAAATCCCCAAATTACATGTTTTTCTTAAACTTGTCGTTCTAAAATTAAACATATTTAAAACATCTTGATATGGAATCATTTCTGTACTTCCTTTAATTTGTTTTGATTCCGTTACACACAAACGAAGTATTAAACATCATCCTAAAGATAAAACATTTAAATTTTCCCTCCTTTTAAAACTTTTTACTCATAATTTTACAAGCTGTTTTTAAAAATGTATGAATGAATCACTACTTTTATAAGTAAGTTCTCGGAAGCGTTCTTTAAATTAGTCACGGTCTGGTACACATGACTAAGTCATTGATATTGTATTTTCTGTGTATAGCAAAAAAGCAATTATATGTGTGATATTTTTTGTTCCATCTTCCTCTTCCTGAATAATAATATTCAATAATACATGAATCAATAGTAGGTTATTACTTTTTAATTATAATATTCCTCTCTGATTGTGAAAAAAGGTGTTATTTTTTACCATGAATTGAATTTTCGGAATTCTAAACAACAATGGAGAGATGGCATGCCTTCGAAATTATTTTTAAATATTGAATTTGACATTTATTTACCAAAAGTTTTAATTTACATAAACATAATTAAAATAGCAATAAAATAATTTAATCATAGTATATCAGTCATTATACATTGACTTAAAAATATAAATTATGTAGAAAATAATTTGATTGCTAGTAACAATTCATTTTCAACCAAGTATGTTTGTCCTATTGTTCAAACAATATCAACTATTATTATTATTTACCTTAAAATGTATTACAATTGACTTCATGAGAATCAATTTGTGAGTTGAACAAAAAAACCAAGAAAACTGTGATAATTTCTGTTTCCTATAAAGATTTAAATTTGAAGGTACTATAAGATTGCAGAAAAGAAAGCAGATGTGGGATGTAACAACCAAACTGTTAAATGAAAATGCTTTTTCACCAAAAAAAATTCAAGTGAGGTACAGCATCATTTGCGATTGATATTTTAATATTTTAATAGAAAAGTTCAGTTTATTAAGTTTTAGTATCATATACATGCATAATCTAAAATAAAAATTTACAGGGGTCTTGAATTTTTATAAATTAAGTTACTATTTTAATTACGATGCAAAACTTATTTTTAAAAGCATGCAATTTCTATTAATTTAAAAACACGATTGCACCTCTAACCTACCTATAATCGTATTGAAAATTTTCACCTTTTAAAACTCGAATATGTAAAGAAATATATTTCGTATAATTCGTTTTTCATGGAATTTCTTTCATCTTGAAAAATTCTATCAGTTTCTTGCCAAGAAAATTCTAAAAAGATCTTATAGAAATAGAAGTATAATAGAAAATCATTCCAATTTTATAGCTGATATAATGTTTAAGATGATAAAAAAGTATCATATTTATGAATTGATTATTTATTATAATTTCATATTTATCATGAAGTTTAAACGTAAATGTATGTGATAAAATTTTTATTGTTTTGTAAAATACATATTTGTTGTAGCTTTTTTCAACTTTTTTTTAATCAAACTAGGGAGCTACCGCCCCCTGCTCGCTATCGCTCGCCAACCCCCGTAAACTGCTAACGCAGGACCTTTTGGAATTGCTTCGCAATTCCCACAAATTCTAACTCGCCGAACTTAATACACTTTACAAAACAATTAAACAATTTACAAAAAAAACGTCAACCAACTTTCCGAATATACTTCCCCAAATCCCCGCCATGAATAAAGCTCCCTTAAAAGTGTCAATATATATTAACTCAAACTTATCAAAAATTTAAACGAAATGTTTTTAAAAATATTCATCTTAATTATTTTTAATCTATGATTATATAAAAATAACTATTTCTAATTGTTTATCAATATTCGAACCAAACAAAAACCCGTTATTTTAAAATAACTCGTTAGTATAATATGCCTAGTGTTTATCACTCATATTTTTTAAACCCAGACTTGTTAACCCAGACAATACCGTTTAAGCAATCGAAAATAAAAAGAGACAAAACATCACTCTATGTTTACAATTAATTTCGATAAAATCAGACTAAAATTTATAAATATTGGACAAAAACTGTGAAATTTTAGTATGAAATGGCATTCATGTAAGTTTTTAGAATATGTTTTTATCAGTCTTTGAGTGATATTTCATCAAGAAAGTACTTTTTTTAAAAGGTGATAAACATGTTTCATCTTAAAATATAGCGTCAATCGGTCGTTGTGATTGGATGCATAATAATTTGAATGACAGTACTTGCTTTGTAACTGCGACCTTATCCGTTATCTTAAAAAATGGAAATATTTTAAAATTGAGAATTTTTTTGAAAAATCGAAGGGCTTACTCGGAAATCCGGAAGGAATCCGGACATTTTGATACCATATATGTGTCATTCGGTTCAGTAATTAAAAAGCCTTTCTCTGGAAACCGTTCACTAAAAACTTTTTTTTAGAATAGAGAGATTACACAATTTATGCACTTACGAGTAAAAATAAACTTTTCTATGATAAAATGGTTTGTAATACTTTTTAAATAACACTTTAAAAAAAGTTTTTTTACATCATTAAAAATATTCAAAACTACTGCACACAGTTTACATATTTCTAAATTTACTTTTTCAGATTTAAACAACAGTTTGAAAGACCCCATGTCATTGTAGTTGGTGAAGAACCTAAACCAAAACCAAATATTATTATAATTCAAGGAAACCAAGCTCATCAGGCATGCTGCTGGTGAGAAGATTAAATCCTTTTGCAAAAGGATAAAAAAAGAAATCGACCATATCTCAAGAATGATACTACTGGAATAGTATCTTCATGAAAATTTACGGAAAATAATGTCTCTCGGTCACGAGCGATTACATACTGTATATTTAATATTTCACACGATAGTTTTTAATATCAGAGAAATTTAGTTACGTTTTCAGAAGTTCCATCTTTCTAGTCTCTCTTCTTTTTTATGAACGCAAAAGCTTCAAGAGGAAGGTAATTTATAGGGACTTGAAAACTATCGGTGAGAAAAGAAAAAGTAATAACTGAACTGAAGATACATCTTAGTGTGTAATCTATACTTGTATGGCAGTTGTGTGTCATCAATGAACTTTATGGACTAACTGTGTACTACATTACACACACCAACCATGGTACATTCATCTTTTAATACAAAAAGTTTTGCCATCTACATTTAAATTGTTTTGTTGACTCTTGTATTTATTGGAATAAAACAAGTTATTAAAATCAGGACATTGTTTTCTTTACAGATTTGGTTTTTAAGACAAAATTTTTAAATAATTCTCTAGGTGGAAATGCAGAAATATTTCATCTAATTTTTCCTGTAACAGATAAAATTGACTGTGGAAACAGTGTAGGAGAACTTACGAAAATTTATGAAACTTCTACTTTATGGAGCATTTTCAATCACATGACTCGGACCTAGTAACTGCATTAGCAACAGATTGCTTCTCCTACAGCAGTTAAAAGAAAATAACTGGTCATTCTGGTGTATCGAAAAAAACTTTTTTTCGATTCTGATGACGCATTAGTGCGGAAAAGTTGTCTAAGGTGCCAGAGAGTACCTGTGAATTTTTTCAGAATTTTCGGATGATTTCTTAAGGTGCCACATTGGCCCTGAAGTTCCCCATGTTAATCCAATGGGGCGCGACGCCAAAAAGGCCGAAAATTCGTTTTTCGCCCCTCATTTCTGCCCTAATCCCACGAGAAATGTCTTCCCTCGAGTTATGGACTCTATATGATCTAGGCTATCCGACAAAACTTGAATAATAGCCTAAATATCTATATTACGTTTTTTTGTATGCTCAAATTTCATCGAAAATCGCGTATTTCTTCGTTCAAATCAGAGCATACAATCAACATAATATAGAGATTTAAGTTATTATTCAAGTTTTTTCGGGTAGCATACATCATATAGAGTCCATAACTCGAGGGAAGACATCTCTCGTGTAATTAGGGCAGAAATGAGGGGCGAAAAACAAATTTTCGGCCTTTTTGGCGTCGCGCCCCATTGGATTAACATGGGGAACTTCAGGGCCAATGTGGCACCTTAAGAAATTATCCAAAAATTCTGAAAAAATTCCCAGGTACTCTCTGGCAACTTAGACAACTTTTCCACACTAATGCGTCATCAAAATCGAAAAAAAGTTTTTTCGATACACCCTACTGGTCATGTAATGCTTCTATTGGAGCATTTGCAATCACATGACAGCAACAGATACCGCCGCACCTAGGAACGGACCTTAGCAACAGACTTTTTGACCTACAGCAAGGAAGAAAATAAATAGTCGTGACGTCACCTGAAAACACTCTATTATAAACACTACTGATATTAGTGTTAGCTTTTAAGAAAGTTGGTTCAAGCAACCAAAAACTATTCACAATGTTACCATTTGTAAGCACTTTCAAATATAAATATAATGCGAATAAAATATTTGTTCCGAACTAATATAAAGGGGACATCCATAAATTACGTGAGGTGTTTTTTCCAAAATCTGGACCCCCCCTCCCCCCTTGGTGAGATTTAGTGAGATTTTGCTGGACCCCCCCTCCCCCCAAGTGAGATTTACTTACAACCTTTAAAAATAATTTCCTTTCCAACTCGTTTGCCTTTTGTGCTTCAGAGCACAGAGTACTAGAACAGAGAGTCCGTCGCCATAGGCGCTAATGGAAATCGAAAAGTTAGATGGTTGTGGGGCTATTTTGGCGCTGCGATCGCATCAACGTCACGAGAGGCGGGAGGGAAAAGCCTGATTGGTTGAGAAAAACTTTTTCCTGCTCCTTCGAAAATAGAAGATTGAGTGACAGCCAATCACAGGTTTGATCTCTCTGTCAATCATTTAGTTCATCGTGGCGCCCTCATAACCATCCAACTTTTGAATATATCGTTTTGGACCCTCTGTTAGGATTTTTCTCTGTGCTTCAGAGCACCAAAAACTTTTCCATTATTAATGATGTGGGGGGAAAGGACATTATTCCGCCTAAAAATCACCACAGTGTCTTTCCTGTGGGTATTATTCCTTTCTCAAACTTAAAAAAATCGTTTAATTTCTAACTTTAAAAGTTGACGTGAGATTTTCATCGACCCCCCCCCTCCCCCCTTGGTGAGATTTGGTGAGATTTTTCCAAACCCCTCCCCCCCTTTTTGACCTCACGTAATTTATGGATGGCCCCAAAGAATTGATTTTCATTCTTAAGGGGCCTACAGACGAGCAACTTGGTCATCAATCTGGGTTGATGACTGGGTTGATGATTTTACACGGATCGCCAATCTGGTTGACAACCAAAATGTAAACAATGAGAAAAAATTAATCAGATTGTAACAAATTAATATATTTTGGTGTTTTAAATCTAAAATTATATTTTATTTAATTATTTTCTCGTGCTAAAATTATATTTTTATAATTTTTAATGCTTAGTTTTTGTTATTTTCCTAATAATATGTTCCGATTAAGCTCCGCTCACCAAGTTGACGATCAGATCATCAATCTGTAATTAAATCATCAACTTCCCCACAGACGGCCAACTTGGTTGTAAATTTCGCAAATTGATGACCAGGTTGACGACCAAGTTGCTCGTCTGTGGGCCCCTTTAAATTGCAGGAATATACTTTAAGTATTGAATAATTTCACCACAATATAATTATTTAATCAAGGACTCCAAATGCGAGTAGTATTTAAAGTAATTTTTTTTAGAATACATGGAAATTGACAATTTTCTTCTTTCTTTGAATAGTTTTCTAGATTGACATATAATCTTTGTATTCTGGGTAAATATTTACAAAGAATCCGGGCCGGCGACATTCTTGGCAAATTTGGTGTTGCGAATGCCGTTTATTGACGGGTAAGCAATTCAACTTCTATAGAACTGGGTTTCTAGAATCCACTGTTTTTATTGCCAATTTTTGGCGCAGGTCCAGACTCTTTGGATGAACCGCATTCTGTAGCAAGGATGTGCTATAATAAGTGATCGCGTTAAAAAATAAACCATGGCCATTTAACTATACCATTTTTATGATTGTTTTATTGATTATCATACCATTGTTATTATTTATGATTTTTATCCCCCTTAAGTCCTGTTAGTGGCCTCATCGTGGCAAGGGGGTGTCACTGGGAGGAGTGGGTGAAGTACGTCGGGAGTGTATACTCCTGGTAGGGTCACCCAAGGCGTGAAGGCCACTCCATCTTACCATCTTTCCCAGCTAACACTAACAGGCATGGAGCCAAGACAGACCTCCACCCTCGGGTGCTCCAGTCTTTGGACAACGGTGGCTGCATTTTTCTCCCATGAACATGTTCACATCTGGTCTCTCTTAGAAGATAAAACTAGCTTATCAATCCTACGTAAAGTAAACCTCATAGCCCTTCAGCATAAAGTCCACTTTCAATGGATCCCTTCCCATGTCGATATCTATAGTAACGAGCTGGCCGATACTCTTGCTAAAGAGGGTCTTGCCCATCCAACACCTTTCACCTCGAAGCTCACCTATCTGGAACTGTTCTCCAAGCAAAAAGTCAAAAATAAAGAAAAATGGTTAATACCTCCGTCCCACAATTGGTATAAAGGCAAAAGGCCTGGACAATCTCTTTCCCTTCCCTGTGACAGGCAGACTAACACCCTTCTGTCTCGCCTCGCCAGTGGACATCTGAAAAGTCTCACTTTTTCTGGAAGCACCAAGAGGTTCCCCATCTGCCCTAAATGCCAGCAAGATCAGGCATCACCTCAGCATATCTTGAGCTGCCTGGGATTGGACTCAGTGGCGAATCCAGTAGGGGGGGCTGTGGGGCTGCAGCCCCCCCCAGGAATAAGACATTCAAGTTTTGGTAATAGCAATAAAGCCAAAAGAGAAATTTCAACACGTTGCGGACATTCAGTTTGTTACTCAAAGGGTCTCAAAATGAATCGGAACCCTACTTTTAAGGGTAAAATTTCCAAAATTTTTGTGGGGGAAGACCCCCAATTTGGGGGTCAAACAAATTTTTTAACAAACAAATTTGGAATCTAATAAGTACGGTTTTCCTTAAAACTTTAGGGATTTTCAAGGAGTGATCCTCTTAGATGTAACCTTAAGTGTCTCAACATGAGTTAAAATGCCACTTTTAGGGGCAAAATTCAAAAAATATTCTGGAATAGGAACCCCTAAACCCCCTAGAAATTTTCCAACTCATAATACTATAAACTGTTTTCCTTGAAAATTCTGCCGCTTACAATGAGTGGTGCTCTTTGGGTGGAATCTAAAAGGCTTCAAAATGAGCTAAACCACTATTTTGAGGGGCAAATTTTCAAAAAATTTCTGGGGGAGGACCCTCAGACCCCCCTTTTGCTTAGAGTTGACAATTTTACACAATTTTGAAACTTAGTGCACCAAAATTAAAACCTTACGAAGTCATCTCACCTAAAACTTAGTAGGTATTCCTAACATTAGAACCCAGAAAAGATGTTGAGTAACCTCCCTAAACAAAAATATGGTTACGGCACTGGCAACCCCCTTTCCTTTTCAGTTACTTACATTAATATTTGAACAGCCTATAATAGCAATTAAGTTATTTGTGAAACTCAGCCCCCCCCCATACAAAAATCCTGGATTCGCCACTGATTGGACTGGAACGACATCTTCGACAGTACACTGCTAATATCAGATTTCATAAGGGTCAACGGCTTCATCGATTTGGTCTGACTCCGTCAGACCAAGGCTAAACTGGATTTAACTGTGTTTTATACGGCTTGCGCAATTACGCGAAAAGCTAGGTTCCTGAAGCTGGAAAACGAAGTGAGCGCCATCTGTCTGTCATTCATGGCATTTCTTTTGACGGGAAAATAATTATTGGTTGGTTGATTTCATATGATTCAAAAATATGCTTAAAAGGAGCCATAGACGAGCAACTTGGTCATCAACCGGGTTGATTATTTTTCCACGGATCGTGAACCTGGTTAACAAAATGTAAACAATGAAGAAAACATTTATCAGATCGTAAGAAATTAATATATTTTTATACTTTAAATGCAAAATTATACTTTTTTAATTATTCTCTGGTGCTAAAATTATATGTCTTTTAATTTTTAATGCTTAGTTTTTTATTTTTCTACGCAAATTGACGACGAGGTTGGCAATCAAGTTGCTCGTCTGTGGGCCGCTTTACTATTTATTTATTTTACTAGGGGGCTCTGCCCCCTGCTCGCTATCGCTCACCAACCCCCGGAACTGCTTCGCAGTTCTTTGAAGATCGCTTCGCGATCTTAGCGAGCAGAGCTCGCTTGATTCATCTCAACTATCCAGTACAACCTGGAACTTGTCTGCTTATAGTCTGTTTATTTAGAATAGGCGCCTGAAACTGGATCAAAAACGCTCAACAATGCTTAATAACGCTCATCAGACAACTTCAATGACCGATTGTTTCTAAAGTGTTTTAACTACTTCTGCTTAGGCTGACTTGTCATTGCAGAAGAAAATTTTTTCGACGATAATTAGAATAATATATGCTTCTAATACATTACCTCTCAGGCGCTAATTCTAAATGAACAGAGTGTAGTTGATGATCATTTAATATCGAAACTTCGTATCTCTCAAACTTTTCTATAACTTAATTCGGATCATTACCACGAAAATATCAAAATAAAACTATTACTGAAATATTCCTTTTTAAATTATCAATAATTTAATGGATAGGGGGCTACCGCCCCCTGCTCGCTTACGCTCACCAACCCCCGTAACTGCTATGCAGCTCTTTACAGATCGTTTCGCGATCTGTAATATCTGCAATAGATCTTTAGCAGAGTAAAGCACACTTCTCGAAAATCCTCTTCCTTTCATCGGCACAAATAACACTCAAAATAGCTAAATTATTAATTTCTCTAGTAATATTTCAAAAAATATCGAAGTATCTTTAAAAGATTATTAAACAAGTCTATACTATATCGCTTGCAAACTTAGAGCAAAAATGTGCACCTCAAAACTTTAAATTGAAATATCCGTGCTCGCGACAATCTAGTGAACAGGCAAATATAAAATATAAAAAAATTAAACACGTCTGATAAAGACCTACTAAAACTATGAAAAAAATGAAACTTTGATGCTTAATAATTCCAAAACTAATTAGAATTTTTTAAGGAATTAAACGGCAATCTCTTTCTAAAAAATAAGAATAGAAGTGTTTAAAAAATCATATTGATACCGTGATTAGTTTTCATTTTAGATAAAAAAAACGAAAAAGTGTAAAAAATTTCGAAAATTAAAAAATTAATTACTCTAAACCAAATTCGAAATTCGAAAAAAGGGCGACGTAGTGCACATCTTCATACTTCAGAGTATTAGGCTGCAAAAAATCATAGTTCTGCTGCTAATAGATTTTGCTGAACTGGATTACGCGGCGAAAAAAGAAAAACTTCAACTTTGACCTTAAAAATACCCCAGTTCTAATTATCACATCAGTTAGCTTTTTGTTCTAGAATGTGTCCCAAATATTCCTTTACAAACATTTCAAATTTCATAAATTTCTATCAAGTAGTTTTTGCGATATGAGAGTTCAAAGAGTTGAAAAATTAAATTTTCTGAAACAGCGGCGGCGGCAGCGGCGGCAGCGGCAGCGGCGGCAGCGGTGACAGTAACTTTTTTTTAATATAGAGAGATTTTAAAGATAACTTTTTCATTTAATTAAGGAAGTAAAAATTTTTGAACTTTAAATATAACAGAATTATCTTAAAGTCATCAATATTTTGATGATGATGTCGTGTCCACGACGAATAGAAATCAAATATTGCCATGGGCGGAGATGACAGCCCTTGCAATTAATACTATTTTATTATTATATTTAATTTAGATAGCAATTTAAAAATTAAATTGGTAAGTATGTAGAATATTAAATTTAGTTTCAATAATGGTTATAGTGGAACATTATTGATAAATATTATTCTTATACAATTCTTCAGCCACTTTTCTCGAAGGATCAAGTCACAGGGAAACTCATGGAAAGATGCATAATCACCCCTTTCCACCAGGGGTGGCAAATTGAACGGAACTCTCAGGTTTCACTCCTTCTTGACCGAAACTAATACACATTTACATTTAAATTTTTTCTCCGGGATGAAAAAGAAACTTCAATATGAGATTGCGCTTCCTCCGGATAAAAACCCAATTCATTTTGACTTTTGATTTTGTTCCTGGAAATAAAGTATCACGAATTAAAATTTCAGTTTCGTTCTTGATCAAAACTAAAGCGATCTCTATATTTTAATTTTGTCCCGGATCCAAATCATTTCCCTTTGCAAAACTCTAGTTTCCTCCTGAACCAAATCAAACAATACTTCGACTTTTCAGTTTTTCTCCGGATCAAAAGTCAACGCAACTTTGAAACCAAGATTTCCCCTCGGAACCGAACTAAACACGGTCTCGGCAGTTTTGCTCCGAGCAAAATTCAAGGCAGCTTTGGTGATTTAGTTTCATTCCCGAACCTAATTACACACGGTGGCTACACTTAACTTTGGCTCCGTATATAATTTTAGCCAGGTTTAATTAGTTGGAATCGCTCTGGAACAAAATTAAATGTGAATAGAATGTTTTCATTTTGTTCCTAAGGCAACATTCTATTTTAATTAATACTATTTTACATTATTTGATAAATTTCAAGGTGAAGTTTAGAAAAATCAAATATTCAATATTTAAAAAAATTTGTGTCTTGTTTTTCACACAACCAAAATTCCAACAGCCGATATTCAGACAGCCATTATCCAGACAGCCTAGAATACTAAAAACTGAAATCTCTACAAACGAAATGCCGTCGGTCCAAAATCCCAAGAAACAAAATCCCGACAGCATGGAATCTTCTCAGTATAAAATCCCAACTAAAGAAATTCTGACTCCCCGAAATTCCAAAAATTTAAATCCAAACAGCCCAAAATTCCGTCAGTTTGAAATCCCAAGAAACAAATAACGATCAGTGATTATTAATTGATCACAAATTTTAGCTATTTATAACAGCTTAAAAACTATATAAAATTCCTTCTTGAATTTTGAATTCTCTCTCTCTCTCTCAAACTCAACAAACTAAACTACTTCTAGCCCCCCGTAACTGTTCGTCAGTTAGCTTAAGTTTAAATAAATTTAAAGCCTCTTTTAATAAACGTTACTCATTATTACAAATTAATTTTTTTTAATTAATTACAGATGATTATTTTGTTATTCACTCATATTCATAAGGTTATTATTTTGGTTGATACTCGACTTAGGCATTAGTTTTGATAGAAAGCTGGAAATTGAAGCACTTGCATCAAAAGTCATTTGACGACAATACTTTTGCGTAATATTAAATACTAGCTGTAATACCCGGCCTTGCACGGGTGGGGTGTATAAATTTATTTTTTAAAAGTTTTCTTAAAATACATTTATAATTTTGTAAATTAGCAATATTACTAATCATCCCGGTATCCCAGACGCTTCATTCCTATCCCGGTGTTCCCGGTAATTTTCTAATCCCGGTGTTCTCGGTATTTTTTCCTATCCCGGTGGTCCCGGTAATTTTTCTAATCACGGCGTTCCCGGCAATTTTCCTATCTCGGTGTTTCCAGTAATTTTTATATTCCGGTATTCCCGGTGTCTTTATGGTAAATTTCCTATCCCGATGTTCCCGCTAATTTTCCAATCTCGGTGTTCTTGTCACTTTTTACAATCCCAATGTTCCTGATAATGTTAAAAATATCTTGGTGCCTTTATAAAATAACAAATTTGAAACTATAATAAAAAGTTTTGTAAATGAAAAAGTCTAGTGTGATCTGTCTCATTTGAAACAATATTTTATTTTTAACTCGTTTTCCATGAAAAAAAATTGTATTTTTCAGTAAATATATTTATTTCAAAGGAAAAAAATCTTGAAATGGAGGAAATGTCCACGCCTTCGGTGTGGTCTAAAAGGAGATGCGGAACACACATACACACACAGCCACAAACGTTTTTATTTATATAGAGATTAATAAAATTTTGCCTAGTAACTACAACACTGGTACTAAAGTTTCCTATTATTGGCTTGCATGACTGGTAAAACAGGTTTTCAAACACGGAAAAATAAGTGAAAAAAAGCAGGAAAAATGGGAAAAAAAGAATGAAGGACGGATTTTCTCTTTATAAATTATAGCCTATGTCCTATTCTGATGTATAAGCTACATTATTGTAAAATTTCATTAAAATCCATTCAGTAGTTTTTGCGTGAAAGAGTAACAAACATACAGACAAACATTCACAATTATAATAGTAGTAGGATATTGTGTGTAGTATTTAAATTAGAAACAATTAATACAATCTTCGGAACCAAATTTAAGCATTTCACTCACATTTATTGTTGTTCCGGATCGAAACTCAAGTTTTTTAAACCCGGTAAAAAAATTTTCGGAGCAAAGTAAATGGTTTCCTCCTTGTCGAATTTGGTTCTGGAACGAAAGTAAATAACCAGAGGTGCCTTGAATTTTTCTCGGAGCAAAACTGTCGAGACGGAGTTTAGTTTGGTTCCGAGAGGAAATCTCGGTATCAAAGCTGCGTTGACTTTTGATCCGGAGAAAAAATGAGGAGTTAAAGTCAAGTTTTACTTCGTTACGGAGGGCACAATTTAGGCTGAATTAAGATCCGTATGAAAATTAAAACATAAAGAATCCCAAAGATTTGTTCCAGGAAAAAACTCAACTTTAATTCGTTTTAAGTGTAGTTCCGGGAACAAAATCCAATTTCAAAAGGCATTTGGTTCTAATCCGGAGGAAACGAAATATCAAATTTTAAGTTTGCTTTTATCGCGGAGAAAATAAAATTTTTTAGACTGTTGAACTTTGTTCCGGGAGGAAATAAATACCTTAAAATCACAGTTTCTGAGTTTAGTTTCGTTCTTTTTGCCATCCCTGCTTTCCACACCATATTTCTTCTTACTATTCGAGGTACTATTCGAGGTCACCATCGTCACTATTAAGTTGAAAAATCTAGTCGAGACAGATCGTTATCTAGAAAACCTTTGGGGCCATCCATAAATGATGTCACACTTTTTTTGGCCATTTTTGACCCCCTCCTCCCCTTTGTCACAAACTGTCACACTTCCCCATACCCCTCCCACCCTCTGTCACATGTCACGCTCTTAAACCAATAATATGTCTAATACACTAATTTGAAAGTGCCTGGAACCAAGGGTTTTTTCGTTAATTTTCAGCTGCAGAATGTGATGTCACAACTTCCAAAACCCCCTCCCTCCCCTTTGTCACAAACTGTCACAAATTGATTAACAACCTCCCCCTCTGAGCGTGACGTCATTTATGGACGGCCCCTTTTTGTTTATATCACAAGAAAACAACTGCAGACTAAAATGAATTTTAAGACTTATCAATTTTAAAATGCGATGCCAAAATTTTTAACAGTAATTTGGATATTAAACAGTATAGTATATCAACAAAACTGCCTGTCTCTCTATTAATCATAGTTCCTCGTAGCGCCCTCAAACCCTTCCAGAATTTGAAAATATCGTTTTGGACCCTGTGTTAAGATTTTTCTGTGTGCTGCGAATTTTGAAGAGCCGAAGCAAACCAACCAACCAACCCTAACGAGCGGTAACGAGCGGTACCCCTCAAGCGGTAAGAACGGGAAACTTCCAGCGCCGTCGGCTCTTTTGATCTTTTGGGTAATGGATAAGCCGTATAACCTACGGTCGCGATCAAGTTTAGCCGTGGTCAGACCAGAGGGAGATTAAAAACAACATGATTTTTATGTAATGTTTAAAAAAGTGAATTGCATGAGACGGGACTTACACCCTGTACAAGGAGACAAAGAAGGCCGTGATTGCATCGATCACCATTGAAAAAGTATTGGCTACAAAAGTATTGATTAATCTGATAAAAATATTCATCGGAGAAAATTTCGTTTGTGTTATGAAAGGATTTCATAATGATGAGTAAAAATTGTCGTAAAAGGTATAGAACTAATTTCAATGCGCTTTGATTGATCTAATATAATAAAATTCAATGTGTGTTTGTGTGTGTGTGTTTGTTTGTTTGTCTTCTATACAAATCCACAGTTTTCTTCCGATCGGTACCAAACTTGGTATATACCTACGTAAAAGAACCCCAGAAAAAACATAGGCTAGGTTTCGAAGTTCTAGAACGACCCCTTGACCCTCTTTTGACCCTATTTATGGTCATTTTGCTGAAATAGCTTTATTTCTCCTCCAGAAGAGATCTGTTCGCCCCATTGTTACAAAAAAACATAATGCGAAATAGCAAGTTTTTTAAAAGAAAAACTAGATATAAGTCTAATTAAAAATTATAACTATAATCTAAAAATATAATTAAATGAAATTTAAAATTTTAAAACATCTAATTAAGTATATTTTAAAAAAATTTCATTTGCAAGTTCATGAGTTCATCCATCTTTTTAAATAAAAAGTTTCATGGAAAAGCATTGTTGTTAAAATAGTCTCCATGGAAACGAAAATGTAAATAAAGAAACGATCACTCATTGTAGCTTGAAGAAAGTTGATTTACAAAACAAAACCAATTGAAAATGCGGAAGCCCTTTCAACTAAAGCCCTAGATCCTCTACCTTAAGTAGCGACATCACGCTCAATCGGCCGCCATTTTGGGGAGAACTCACTACTAGTGACGATAAGCTAGAGACTATCCAGACTAGTAGTGAGTTCTCCCCAAAATGGCGGCCGATTGAGCGTGATGTCGCTACTTAAGGTAGAGATCCAGGGCTTTACTTTCAACAAGAGGTAGATATTTTCATAAATTGCAGAATTGAATAATTGAATAATTGTTATTGAATAATTTCACAGAAAAAATTAATTAAAATCCTGTATGATTAATCAAGGGTTCTAAATGGGCATATTTTAAATAATTTTGGGAGATTTGTTTTTGATTTTTATGGGGATCATGAGGTTAAATGTAGAAATTGTTCAAATAATAAAATGCTTGACAACTAGATGGATTTTAATATCTTTCACCTGGTAAAATAAGGTATAAAATATATTGAAAATTTAAAAAAAGAAATCCTAAAGCTATAACTCCACCCGTGCAAGGCCGGGCATATCAGCTAGTATTATACAGGGTGTCCCATATATAGTGGGTCACACTTCTAGGGGGGATAGTAGACACCTAGACGAGTCAGAATCACATAGGAATTGGGGGTCCCAGATCAAATCCCAGGGAGTTAAAAATTGAGCGACACCCCAAAAAAATTATTGAAAAATTCAATTTGTAGAAGAACTGCTATTGGTAAAAATTTAATTATGGTCTCAAAAATTGTGATTTAATATGATCTTTAAAATTATCTCAAAAGTCTTCACCTTAAAATTTTTTTTATTATGAAAAAAGTTAAAGAACCACAAAAAAATGTGAAAATTCTGCCCAAACCTCATTTTGTATTTCGAAATCCTTTCTTTTGATTTTATATGAAAGATCATAATTGTAAACCCTTAAGTCCAAAGTGTCACGTAAAAACCATCAATATTCAATGCTTGAGATCCTGTTGAAGCACGGTATAAGTCCGTTTTTTTCGTCCGCAGACTGTCGTTTTGGAAACGGCTATAGGAAACCAGTTTTCGCATGTAATAAACGAACTTTAACAGGATCTCAAGCGTTTAATATTGATGATTTTTACGTGAAACTTTGGACTTAAGGGTTTACAACTATGATCTTTCAGGCTATAAAATCAAAAGAGATGATTTCGAAATACAAAATGAGGTTTGGGTAGAATTTTCACATTTTTTTGTGTTTTTTTTAACTTTTTTAATAATAAAAAAATTTTAAGGTGAAGACTTTTGAGATAATTTTAAAGATCATATTAACCACAATTTTTGAGACCATGATTAAATTTCTACCAATAGCAGTTCTTCTACAAATTGAATTTTTCAATAATTTTTTTGGGGTGTCGCTCCATTTTTAACTCCCTGGGATTTGGTCTGGGACCCCCGAATCCTATGTGATTCTGACTCGTCTAGGTGTCTTCTATCCCCCCTAGAAGTGTGACCCATTATTTATGGGACACCCTGTATAAAAGCTTCATTTAACGTCATGAATAAAAATCCACTTTCCAATAATTAATATTAATCTTAGCAAGATTTACACAGAATATTTGATTGGTTGTTCTGTTTGGTTTGGTTGGCATTCTTTACTAGTATTTTTTAATGATACAACAATAAATCAATTAATTTACAAAATCCTAATAATTAATTACCTTCCGAACTTTGAATTTATTGAACTTTTTAAAGTATTAGACTGAAATATATTCTTTAATAACAAAACTCTAAACTAATTAATTTTATACTTTTCTATTTACAACAAACATTGTTTTCTAGCAGTTGCTATTAGCAACAATAATGAATTGCCAGTTACGGGAAACTAAACTTTCCTCCATTAACTCTCAACTCGCAGTATCTTATCTTCCCGTCGCGCCCCTGATGTAAGCTCATCACTCTAACCTTCTTCCACATATGCCGTGGTCGGACGTCTTCTTGCAGGAGCACGATAACTCCAACTCGGATGTTAATGGTACTATCCTTGTTTCGAACTTGATGGATGGATCGTAGTTGGAGAAGATACTATTTTTTCCAAAAACAGTCGAGTAAGAAGTCCTACTGCTGCTTGTAGACCTTGTTAAGCCTTGTGTTTTCTGGACTGGATGGAATGACCGTTAGTTTGCGTCCCGTCAAGAAATGCTCTGATGCCTAAAGCTGCAGACCTGTCATCTTTTCCCTCTTCGTAGATTAATGATCGACTGTTCAGTGCGGCTTCTATTCCAAATAGAACAGGAGACAGATTTTCCTGGTCTATAAGTGCTTGCCCGAGTACCTTTCGCAGACATAGTTTGCTGTTTGACAATTCCTATTAGGCGCTCCCACCAGCCTCCCCACCAAGCTGCTCGTGGGGCGGCCTACTGAAATATTACATCTTCTTTATTAACAAAACTCTAGCATATTAAATTTTAAACTTTTCTATTTTAACAGTTGCTATAAGCAACAATAATTAATTGTCAGTTACGGGGAACTAAACTTTATATTAAATACTAGTTCCCAAGATCCCTAGTTCCCAACAGAATTGGATTTTAATATTTTCGGCTTTGCTCTATGAATAACATCAGCTAATATCAAATTGCTGTAATGATATTTTTCTTAAAATGTTTTCCCGTTTTCTGTTGTTTCGAACAGATGAAATTAGTTGGAGCTAGAACTTTTTGTGATGTAAATTATCTAAGATTATAGCAGAAGAACGAATCTCTAACCCGGGAAAGACTGAATTAATTTTTTTTCTCAAATTTAATTTTCCTCTTTACTGTATGCTTATGACATGTCTTGAAGTAGCCTAAAACCATTTTTTCAAAAAAATTTTTATTATTTTAGTCAGAATAGGGTGGTACCATATGGTACCGCTAGGCTCTTACACTAACATTTTGTGCACCATACATATTCTTATAAGTTTGAGATTTCAAAGTCAAAATAATAAATTTATCACACTTTTATCACTTTATTTACCATTTTTAACTAAAACAACAAGTAAAATTACAATTTAGGCAATGATGATTGACAAATTAATTATTAAATAGTTTATATTACTCTCATTATACCAATTAGTAGTTATGTTTTGCTCTTAAAATCCTATTATCAAATTTATTTCTAGAAATAAATTTTGTACACACGAGTCCAAAGGTGATAAACAAACTTTTTATACCACGAGGTAAGCTGATATGATACAGAATTGATAGTTTTTCCAATTTCCCCCTCATAATGAATGTTAAAATTAGGAATTTTGTTAAAAAACATAAGTTTTAGGCTTTAACAATTTCATAAACCATATTTTATATTTTGCGTCTATATTTTAGTTGAGGACTATGAACATTATATTGATGATTTGCATGAAATACTACCATTGTATAGATGGCTATCCAATCAATCACTTATAATATGAAATTTCTCTTATTAAATTAAGAATTATTGGCCTTAAGAATTAAAATTATAGGAAATACACTATAAATTCAATAAGTTATTAGCATAAAAATTATTGTATAGGTTTTACCTTAAAAATTAATTGATTTCACAGCATATAAAACGTTTGAAATAAAATACACTACTTCAAAATATTGGTACTATTTGGTAGCGTAAAAGCCTAGCGGTACCATATGGTACCGCAAGATTTCTATACCAAAATTTTCTACCTTAAAATTATTCAATCTTTTCCAAATTTGGGCTATTATTGCATAATACAATTATAAATAATAATTCACCATTATTTAATCCATTCACTAATTTTAGGTATGAATAAATTGCACTTACATTTTCAGACGAGCCATTTTTTCGCAAGTCTTAAAAACATGTTTTTCATTAAGCCATTAAGCAAGAATTTATTTAAATAATTAGTTATTAAATTGCTGTTTTCTTAAGTTTGGTCCTTGTAGTAGTGATATCTACCGTCAGAATGAAAAAATAAAAGTATTTTGGTAGAAAAAAGACGATTTTTCGTAGTGCTGTTTGCCGGTACCATACGGTCCCGCTAGTCCTTCCCGTAAATAAGCATTTTTATTGATTATTTTGAGTTTTTGTTAAGATGAAGACCAATTGAACTATTGTAATGCACTGTGTTTCGACGAATTTATTGTTTTGATGAATCACCCTTAAGTTGCATAAGCACCTCATAGTTCTATCAGGTGTTAATTAAAACTAACATATGGTAAATCCGTACTAGAAATTCAAGAATGCATCCATCTTCGATTTCCTCAAATACCTTCACAAAAAAGAGCTCAAAAATAAGACAACCTTTCAAAACCGTCTTTCTTCTCTTCAAATTTTGCTTAGTGTTCCCGATCATATTTAAATCGAGAAGTAAGCGCAGAAGAGAGAAACTGCTCTCTGCGTTCGGCGTTATAACGATCATGTTTTACACGTTTCCCAACGTCATGACGATTTTCATCACAGGTATATCATCCATGAACATCGGCCACGTGGCTGCCAACAGCGTGACCACTTTTCAACGGTATTTGTTGAGCAGGAAAATGAAACGTCTGCGAAACATAGCCAGGTTCATGCAATGTCATCAGGAGAATTACAAGACCAAAACCTGGATATATACGTGGGGTGCTCTGAGTACAGTGTCCCACATTTCTTTGATCGTGTTCAGCATTGTAGCCATGATGAACTATGGTGTCACCCCGCAGATGTACGGTATGAGCGAAGATTCCAAAGTAGCCAGAATCTTTTTGTACTGCTTCGCGGCGGCAAATGTGGTTTTCTTCATTCTGCCTATCAACACCTTCTCCGTTTTCTACGTGCTGGTGTGCAGCCAGATGGAGACCAAAATCAGGGACTTCGCGAGGTCACTGCGCAAAGAGCCCGCCGACTCCCGGATGCTCCTGACCACCTACCGTTCCATCAAGAGCGCGGTGGGGTTCCTGGACGACGAGCTGTCCTTCCTGATGCTCTGCAGCGTCGTGTTCAGCTCGCTGCTCATGTTCATGGCCATGTCGCTTGTCCTGCATCCCAACCCCGCCTATGTCTGGCCCATGAGGGCCGCCGTCTTCACTTACTTCGCCATATCCCAGACTTCGTTCCTGGCCATGACCGCTGCGGCTTCGGCAGTGAACGAGGCTTCCGCCGAAGTTGCGGACGCGGCAGAAGGCCTGCCAGAGGCCGGCAGAGAGTGCATGGGGGCGGCAAAGCACAAGTTCCTGACCGCCGCTCAGAACGAAGTGGCCTTCACCGTGTGGAAGATCGTTCCCATCAAGCGAAACTTCATCGTGGGCACTTTGGGGGCCATTTTCACCTATGTCATTATAATTGATGGACTTGAGTTCGCCTAACTTCTTCAGCCCTTAACCTTAGCTCATTCAGACTAATCACTTTAGATCTTCATTTCGAACGGATCATCTAAAGTGAAAAGTGTGAATTGGCGTTTCACTCTTAACTCCTTCTCTTTTCTCTCACAGGAGTGAATCTCTCAGGATAAACAGTGAAAGTGAGAAAGTATATGGAATTCGTCTATACTTCATGTACACAAGCGGAAATAAAAATCCCAACACCAAGAAGGAAAGGAGAAATGAAAGTCAAATTTATTTTTATGATTGCACATAGTATCAATGTGAATTGCTAAAAAAATCAGCCTTCCTGGATATTAGGGGGCCGGGAAAATCGGTGAGGAGTGTTGTCTCCATAGGTGTCCATTAACGCCGTCACACGTCATGGTATTGAGTGACAGGGGCTCTAAATGACTTTTGAGGGATTGAAGGACCATGTTGCCTCCTCAGGTAGTCCAAATTCATATGGTGCACCAGCGGACGTTGCATACCGGGCTAGGTGATTTTTCCTCTTTCTCAGGACATGTTTTGTGAGTGTTGGTTCTTACGAACGAATAAGCCAGGGTAAAAATGCAACATAGGGGGTTAAGAAGAAAGCTTGGACATTGCATAAAACTTGTGTTTGTGCATTTTTCTCTTGAAATTTGTCCCCAGCACAGGTCTGAAGGTAAGGACGGACAACCGGCTAAAAAACCTCAATGAAGCAGCTTTGGTTGGCCAAAATACCGGTAGATCACACTGAGGACAAGCGGCAGTGGGATGGATGTCGTTTGCCGTACTGCGGATCGTCCGTTCGGTCTGCATAGCTTCTTACATCTTTGTCTATAAACAAGGGGCTGAAATGGACATTTCTGTTTCCAATAGTGCACGAAATAAGGAAATGAAAATCCCAATTTCATGACATTGTGTTTATGAGAGAATCCTGATTCGGTTTGGAGCACCATGGCGGTTGGGTATGAGTTTGAAGACACAATGGAGAGAACGCACTCAGCTGATGATTTTCTAATCGTTCCACGGGTAGGTGATGCAGGGTAACGGAGTGAGGATGCATTGGATTCCATTTCTGCAACTCTTGAGTATGTTTCACCAGTACTTTTCCCAACCAGAGCTGCGTCATTGAGATTTTGCAGCCGGTAGACCGTCCTTACCTTCAGACCTGTCCTGGGGACAAATTTCAAGAGAAACATGCACAACCACATGTAGTATGCAATGTCCAAACTTTCTTCTTAACCCCCTAGTTTGCATTTTTACCCCGTCTTTCCCGTTCTCTAGAACCAACACCCTCAAAACAAGTCCGGTCAATGAGGAGAAATCACCTAGCCCGGTATGCAACGTCCGCTGGTGCACCATATGAATTTGGACTACCTGAGGAGGAAACATGGTCCTCCAATCCCTCAAAAGTCATTTAGATCCCCTGTCACTCAATACCATGACGTGTGACGGCGGTAATGGACACCTATGGAGACAACACTCCTCACCGATTTTCTCGGCCCCCTAACATCCAGGAAGGCTGATTTTTTAATCAATTCACATTAATACTATGTGCAATCATAGAAATAAATTTTACTTTGATATCTTCTTTCCTTCTTGGTGTTGGGATTTTTATTTCCGCTAGTGTATTTCAATTCCAATTAATGGTTTGAAACACGAGGGGCGACACAAGTGACATGTCATTAACTTCTGTATATGAGTTTTGTTGGCGAATTTCTAGTTAGCGAATTCTTTTATTGAGGTACCATGAGTTCTCGATCATAGCTTCTACAATATTGCACGCACACACACAATTTAGAGCTTTCAATTTAAGCCTAAAATACTTTTAGACTTAATTTTCAAGATTTTCTGTCTACTCTCCGCTTAATGTGATCACGGTTAATGTTATCAATCAATAATTTTATCGAAAATGATTGGTCCTAATCACTGCTTTATAATTTAACCCTAAATGTATCGTTTTATGTGATTATTATGTCGTTTAATGTTATAAAAATTTGATGAAATCCCTTAAAAACCTCGGTTTTTTTCAGTTGTAAAGACAATTTTAACACATAAGCATATATAATGTAGTAGTAGTGATACTACTATACGTTAGGTATACGTTTTACTTTATAACAGGGCTGGGCGATTTATCGAAAAATATCGATATCAAGCAGATTTCGATGTATTGATTTTCAAATCGATATTTTCACGATATACCGTCATTATCATTATATTACACAAAGCATACAATAATAAATCAATAACATAAAACATACAAAGTAAAACAGGCACAGCAAGGCGTTATATAATTACTATTGCTTCTCTATAATGAAAAAAATACATCTAAATTATCTATTTCATTTAAAAAATTATGAAGTGATCGTTTAAAAGTGGTAACATATGGAATACTTTGAAGATTGTAAGGTAGACTGTTATATAGTTTGGGGGCAAGATAAAAGAAGTGCTTACGAAAAATTTCTTTGTGTACACGAGGGACTTGAAATATTTCAGATGGTCTTCTAACAGAGATATTGTTTTTAGTAATACAAATGTTTTTATTTCGATGTAAAAATAAAATTATACGAAAAAAAGCAATGTAATGAACAGGCAAAAGACTAAGATTATTTTGATCCTGGAGATAAGAAGAACGAAAGTTTAATATTCTAAAGCATTTATTTTCAATAGAAATTAAAGGATATAAATTTGTTTTGTAGTCACCACCCCAAACCATAATACCATAGTTAAGCAAAGAGTAAAACCATGCATAGTATAGACTAATTAAAAATGATGTACTGACTTTATTTTTTAGAAGACGAAGTTTGATCAAGCTAAACCGAAGTTTTCTGCATAACTCATTTATATGAGTTTTCCATTTGAGGTTCGATATAGGTATTCGATATTCCATTGAGGTTTTACTACATAGAACCGCTTATTATTATCAATAATATAAATAAATATTTTTATCATTTTCATCTTGGACAAATGTGATCACATTAAGCGCAGTCGACTGTATTTTTTGTTGACAGTTTCATTTAAGTATTTTCACATTTGTAAAAATTTTCTAAGAAAAAAGATATCATCCATCCTAGTCTCTCTATTCTAAAAAGAGTTTTTGGTGAATGGTTTTCCAGAGAAAGGATTTTTAATTACTGATCCGTAAAACATGTTTTTGGAATCAAACTGTTAGGATTCTTTTGAGGATGTGCAATATAAGCTATCAGAAATTGTAAAAAAAACTCATTTCTAAAATATGCAGGGGGCGGTAGGTCCCCATTATCTAAAATCACAGGGGGCGGTAGCTCCCCATTATCTAAAAAAATTGTTATTAAAAATATCCTATATATTGTCATAGTTACGTAAACGATAATACGTGTAGGTATGAAATAGCATTTCATAGAATTCAGGAAGTTCATTATAAGATGTTATATTTACTTTCCCCCACCCTTTCGAACAACATCCTTCTATTCAAGAAAGAAATTAATAAAATCTCACTTATTCTTGATAAAAGATAAGTTTTCTTGGGTGTATCTAAGGTGGGCGTTCACAATGTCCAGTTCGTTAACCTGTTTCACCCAATACAGATATAGCAACAGATCACAGCGAGACAAAGAACACTCAACAAAGACAAACTCCTGCACATTTATTAATACGGAAGTGAAACAAATCATGCGCAAATCCAAGTAAAACTTTACACGCGATACTTTGTAGTTAAATTTGAACACGAAAGGTGTCAGCTGAATCCGCCATCTTTGCCCACATGCAAATTGCCACCTATTTATCACTTGTGACAACACGCTCTTTCGGTATTGGAGGCATTTTCCCCCGTTTTGCATTGATTGTAAACGGAAATTTTAAAACAAAATTTAAGTTTGTTGGTTCTTAATTTGTTCAACCTTATTTTACTTTAATTTATTACGGTTACAATTAGTAAACGGATTATTATCAGTTACGTTTAGTAAGTAATGAAAAAGCAGTCCAACTTTACTTCATTTCTTAAACTGCTGGTTAAAATTTACAAAACGTTTAATTCAATTTAAATTTAGTTTAATATTTTTGATTAGTGTAAATAAATTTTTTCCTATTTATATTTTTTATTAAGGCTAATTTAATGAAATTTTAATTAAATGGTTAAATGGATTAAACAATTAGAGCTTTATAAAAAACTATAAAATTTAGGTCCGATTACTTAAAAATTGCAATTTTTAATAATTACTAATTAATTAGTGTATTATTTTTTATTGAATTTCCTTTTTCAGCATCATAAACATTCCGTTTTACACTACAATTAATAATTTTCATGATTCATACAATTTAATCTTTATTTTCTTTCCGAAAATTTTTAAATATTTCCTAAAAACTAAAAGAAAACTAACCCTCCAATTTGTGTAAATGATAATTGTGAATAAACAATAATGGATAATATGGATGATTGTGGATTGTTGACAGAAAATCAGTATGATATTCAACTTCAAATACGTTTTTATTACTTGTGACAAAGATGTGAAGAAAGTGGAGGAACTCATCAAAATTCCAGAAATTTCCCCTTATTGGGTTTGATATAATAACCATAAAGCCTGTGAAAATTGAGTTAACAACCTAGATGATTTTAAGGCTGAAAATTATCAATAAGAGGTCCAATATACTTAAGGAAATCAAACTCCCCTCGTTACCAAAGATGTCCGAAAGGTCCGAGCGGTCACTTTCCACCGTCCCCGGCGTTCCAGCTCATCACCCACTGTCCGAAACCTCCGGATAGCCATCTGACCCGCCAAAAATGGAGAGTACTCTTGGTCTCCGAAGCGTGTAGGACCTCTGGAACAATAACGACGGAAAAAAGAGATAGGCTCTGAAATCCCGTAGGAGGGCAAAATGAGAGCATCCTATGCAAGTGGCACAGAAACAGGGCTGAAACTCAGAAAATAGAACTTTATTCGAATCCGTGTTTGGCCTTGAAGTGAGAGGGCGTCAAATACGGAAGATCTTTCTTCGTATTTAACATCTCTGCTGATTGAAATTGTCGTATTAGTTTCTGAGTCGTCAATAGGATTCGGGTGTATCATTATTCTGTCAGTCTTGTAAGTTGTCTTTTATTATATGTAATATATAACCTACAGTAATGGTTTTTAATTTTAATTATAGATCTCTAAATTTTTTGTAAAAAAGTTTTAGTTTAGTTTAGTTTTTTGTTAAAAAGTTTAGTTTTTTTTGTAAAAAAAAACTATTAAAATATTTTATGGTTTGGTTTTGTGTAAGTGTAAGGTATTTCGCACTTAACATCGGTTTTTAAATAATTATCAAAATTATTTGTTTTTAATTTTTTTAACAGTTTCACAACTTACCACACCAGACCACAAGACCAGACTTAATACACCACAGAAGACTGTATGAGACTTAATGACTTATATTAATAACTTTTCCTGAATGATGACCACCTAACATACCTAAAGTATTTAAATACAATACCGTTTCTTTTTTATTGTTCTCATAATTAACTGCTTAGTTGGAGTGTTTTGTCTTACTTATACTACTGGCACTCCCCTACTATTATCTTATCTCTTATTTTAAATCTGGGGTAATGGTTTTTTTATTTAAGTCTAATTATATAGTTTTATGAAAGTTTCGCATTCAAACAACCTTACCAAAAATTACATTTAACTAAACATTTTTGGTTCTTGCGTATTATCCCGTCGACCGTACCGCTGAATCCGAAAACGGTAAACAACCCATTGACTTTTCTATGGCTGTGCCGCTGAATTTGAGTCACGGAACGGTGACGGGATAATACGTAAGTACCATATGTTTTTAGTTTTAAAATTTTTTAAAGTTTTTTGTTATGTTGGAATTTTTTAAGAAAAGTTTTACTTATCTATAAAGTTTTCTTAATTTTAGAAATTAAAAAAAAATTAAATAACTATTGCTGCGTTAATTATCTTATACATTTTTCTAGGGCACCAAAACTTTGTAGAAAGGTATCTGATTTTGTGTGAAGAAGTGAAAATAAATAAAAGTATGAACATTTATTTCAGTAAAATCAATTAAAACTCATTTTTAGATAAGCAGTTAATGTTTCCAAGAAATAGAATTCATATGATATTTTTAAGATAATTATTCGCTAATATTGTATTTTATGTCACAATAACAACTAGGAAACATGGAAATTCGACTTAGAAAACCATTTGTAACAAAAATATAAATTAAATTAAATAAATTAAATATAAAATTAAAATATTTTACTGTTTTTTCATAATTAGTAAGATCTTAATTCAACAAAATAATTAAAGAAAATATCCAATGCACTGCCATTTTCAACAGAGTAAGTTTTTTAAATGTTTTTGCATAATGCTTTTTTTGCGTTAAAATAATCATAAATACTGTAAAATCTAATTCCGTTTAAATTTAAACTCAAAAGTTCAAAGAGTGCATAAAATCCTCTTTTGCTATTCATCATATTTAGAAATATTTTTTGATTCACCATTGTTTGAAAATTTACAATTTCGGGAGCTTTTACACAAAAATTGACCTTATATTTCACGATTTTCACATCTACTATTTTATGTTATTTTCTAACTGTGACACATGGTGACATCTGTAAATTCAAAAAAAAAGTTTATTCCTGTTACCAATAAGGGGTATACTACTAAGGTACGTCGAACCGCACTTATTTCAGCGGACAAAATCGTAATAGTGCGGAAAACTTGCCCACCCACAACAGTAACTTGTGTGTGAAATTTTAGCCCTATCAAATAATATCTTCTGTTCTGAACCTCGGCCTAAAGTTTTGAATTTTTACCAAAAATTTGCTATTTTGCAACATTTCTTTCGGTTCTGGGGCCTTCTGATGCACAGATTTTTTTCAAGAGGTGTGGTTGAGGTCTAGGGAGATTATTCCGTGAACCCCATCCTTATTTTCACCTTTCCTCCCACGCGAGTGGGGGCTTTGAGGGCGAGCGCGCTGCTGGAAATGTTGGCTTTCCCTCTTAACGCCACGCTGCGCCCGCCTTCGTAGCCCGTTTTGTGCATCAGAACCTCACATAAACCAATTATTTTCATGAAAGTGACTCAGAACCCACCATCTGTCCATCAGGTTCCATGTACAGTAGAGCCCCGATTATCCGCGGAATTGGGTGGCAAGGGTACCGCGGATAGCGAAAATCGCGGATAACCCGAAAAAAGACTAAAAATGAGGTAAAAACGCGAAAAAAATATTTCAGCATAAAAACTATGTTTCATTGTACAAAAAATGTGATAAGTAAAACTTTTAAAATATGTACAGTACAGCAGAAACCTTTGCTCTACATCTAAAATGTCTCTAATATCATCTAAAATTTGCTCTCATCGTTAAAAATTTTTCTTCTTGGCACTCGCGGATAATCCGCACCGCGGATCATCCGCTCGCGGATAATCGGGGTTCTACTGTATTTATTATTTCTTTTAAATTTTTATTTACTTTAATTCCTATTTTAGAAACAAGTTTTTTTTGCAATCTTCTTTTTAACAAACTGAAACTGCCCTAAAATGTCGATGGGAATGTATTTTGTCTAAATAGTGCAGTTATAAAGTCAGATTTCATCTGAGGGAACCTCTTTCCTTTATTTACGAGGGGATCTGACGAAGACCTTCCGAGCAAGAGCACCCCTCCTCGGTGGTACAGCTAGAAAAAATTCGGAGGGAATTTGAGTTAATTTATGTGTTTTCCTTTTTTAATCAAGTAAATATATCCCCCTTGATTTCACCCATGGCACCACACACCTTGCTGGAAGCTCTGGTAACTAACTGTAGAACATTTTTCTTCTCTGGAAATGGTGATTTTGAGATTTTCCAATCCCCAATGTAATAATTTTAGCCCATCTTCCAGTTTCAAAGAACTGGTGGAACCGTAATCGGAGCACTTTTCCAAGCTATCATTTCAACACAGCGTTTAGCTTTGAAAGTTTAAGCTGCGAAACCCTGAACTTACAAACAATGACATGATTTCTGAACGGCTCATTCCATAAAACTAATAAGATAAATTTGAAATATAATTCATTACATTATCTGTTTAGAGGTAGCATAGTGTCTCCCTTGTTTGCGTCGAAAATATATAATATAGGGTATGCGAGACACTGAGTGATATCTCGATCACTAATGTGAGTTGTCAGAAGAGGTAAAACTTATTTTCATCAAACTTATTTCTATCGATTACATTATTCAACTATTCCAACTCAAAACCAGTAGTACTTACTCCTTACTGTGTTAAGTTACACTATGATTCAATATGTTATATTTTAAAAGTCTATTAGACGGTACGTGGCATTTCCTTGATTCAGTATTGGAAAATAGTTCAAAAATGCATTAAAATGTCTTTTTTTTACATTACCAGAAAACATCTTGCTGGGCATAATGACTGATTATGAGATATATGTTAGAGAAACACCCTTAACAAGATTTTGTATGCAAGAGAACAAGCAATTGCTTGTAGGTGTTCGCAGCTTAGTCATAACAATGTTGAAATGAAAGCCTGGGAAAATGCTCAACCACCATTTCTAGTTTCACCAGTTCTTAGAAACTGAAAGATGGGCTAAACTTATAACAGTGGGGATTGGGAAATCTCGAAATCACCATTTCCAGAGAAGAAAAATGTTCTACAGTTAGTTACCAGAGCTTCCAGCAAGGTGTGTGGTGCCATGGGCGAAATCAAGGGGGATAGGGGGATATATTTATTTGATTAAAAAAGGAAAACACATAAATTAACTCAAATTCCCTCCGAAATGTAAATATTACTTTCCGGAATTCTTTCTAGCTGTACCACCGAGGAGGGGTGCTCTTGCTCGGAAGGTCTTCGTCAGATCCCCTCGTAAATAAAGGAAAGAGGTTCCCTCAGATGAAATCTGACTTTATACCTGCACTATTTAGACAGAATACATTCCCATCGACATTTTACGGGCAGTTTCAGTTTGTTAAAAAGTAGATTGTAAAAAAACTTGTTTCTAAAATAGGAATTAAAGTAAATAAAAATTTAAAAAAATAATAATAAATACGTGGAACCTGACGGAAAGATGGTGGTTTATGGGTCACTTTCATGAAAATAATTGGTTTATGTGAGGTTCTGATGCACAAAACGGGCTACAAAGGCGGGCGCAGCGTTGGCGTTAAGAGGGAAAGCCAACATTACCAGCAGCACGCTCGCCCTCAAAACCCCCGCTCGCGTAGGAGGAAAAGTGAAAATAAGGATGGGGTTCACGGAATAATCTCCCTAGACCTCAACCACACCTCTTGAAAAAAATCTGTGCATCAGAAGGCCCCAGAACCGTAATAAATATTGCAAAATAGCAAATTTTTGGTAAAAATTCAAAACTTTAGGCCAAGGTTCAGAACAGAAGATATTATTTGATAGGGCTAAAATTTCACATACAAGTTACTGTTATGGGTGGGCAAGTTTTCCGCACTATTACGATTTGGTCCTCTGAAATAAGTGCGGTTCGACGTACCTTAATACTACTTAAATTTTTTAAATAACCTTTGCCAATTTTTTTAATAATGGTTTTTGTTCAAAAACAACAAATGGGGGAAATTGATACACTTTGAGGTGGGGTACTTTCATACACTCCTGGGGCACATTGATACGTATATAAGTTCCCATATTTTGCTTCGAGAGATAAATATCTCTCAGCAATTTTAAAAAATCAGTTAAGGGTAAGTTAGATCTACAGTGAAGGGTGCTTATGCTAATTTTGAGTATTTGGGCGTTTTATATACATATTTCTTGTAACATGTTTTATTGTTTGTAGATAAAATGGTGTACTGGACTGTTCGCCGGCTGTACAATCTGCTACTGTTGGTGTTCTGCTTCCCCATCTCTCACGTCTATGGAATTCATTTTCTAACAAAGGATCTGGCATTAGCAGCTATTCTGGGTGGAATTTTAAAACCTCGTTTTGTGCCTCTGCCTATACCTATACCGTTCCCATTGAAATTCCAAAAGGATATACATAAGCCTTATCCGTAAGATGCTTTAGAAATAATTGTTTTTTATTTAATAGGTGTTTCGTTTTTTCTTTAATTTTAAGTATATACTACTGAAAATTACTTTTTTTTTCAATTTTAAAACGAGACCTTAATTAAACTTAATGTTTAAAGTAGATTTTTTTTTTGTTTTCAATGTGCTCCTTGTGGAAATATAGGATAATTTAATTACGTTTTATTTTCTAAGAAATAATTAAAATTTCAAATTTATTTTTATTTTGTTTATTTTTATTTTGTTTATTTTTATTTACCAAAAAAACTTACTAGTTAATTATAAAAGACAAAAGGATGCTGTAATCTATAATAAACTTTTCTCGGCTATATTCATCACTAACTAACCTAGAATCAAGCTTTTTCGAGAACTCTGATTGGTTTAAAACTTGTTTCCCTTTTTCAATAACCAATTAACAGCTTGATTCCAGTTAAACCTTAGGTTAAGTTAGTGGTGAATACAGCCGTTAAACTGCATGAAAAAATACAAAATGAAATCAGAATTTCTAAAAATACTTTTAATCCTCCCTTTTAAAATAACTCGTACTCATTCTTGGTTGCACAACGATAAAAAAGTTCTTTCTCCATCCACCATGTCTTAACAATTTTTTATCTTCAAATAATTGCTTCGAGTATCTTTGAATCCCTTCTTCAGAGCTAAATAGAGAGAAAAACAGAACATCAAAAGTTGAATAGAGTAGTAGCGGTTCTCAAACTGTGCTCCGTGGAGCCCTTAGGGCTCCGCCAAGCATTTCCAGGGGCTCCGTGAAGAAATTTGAAATAAATACATTTTTTGATCATTTTTAATTTGCGTTGCTCTGAAATGTTATAAAAATAATTTTCTGCAAGGTGTTTCTTGTTAAGAACTTACTTTTGCTCCTTCTTACCCAAATTTTTTAGAGCTCTAAATAAACCTTAAATATAAGTTGATTTGGTGGGGAGCTTCCAATGAAGTGAGCTCTGTTGATTATAGTTTTTTTCAGGTTTTTGTCTTTTTTTTCAAGTCTTTCTTGGTTAAAAAAACAAGTTAAAACCATGTTATTTAGAGTCAAATTTTTGAAATTCTTTTGGGGGAGAACCCCCATATTGTACTGAAAACTTTATTATTGTCAGTTTTTATAATACGTTCGTTAAAATTAAAATCTTACCTAAAAATGAATGTCCAAAATTTTGACTATTACAAATTGATTTTGAAATTATGACAAAATTTGACTGTTTTTAAGGATCATATTTCACAAAATTCACCCAGGCTCCCCTATCAAAATTGGAATTAAATTAATCACAACTTTTCTTACATTAAATTATCTTAGATGCAAATTATACCTAAAAATATTTTAAAAAGCTACATTAAACCTATTAAATATGCATGGGAGGGGCTGTGGAATAATTTTGGAACCCTATTAAAATAAATTTCTATATACGCTACTGCATTTATGCTTTTCTTTCTTGTAGCATTGGTTTTTAAGTAATTTGCTTTTTGTACCTTGAAAAATTTATCTTCGGAAAAGGAATTTGTCTCTTGAAAAGGGCTCCGCGACATAAAAAGTTTGGGAACCCCTAGTAGAGTATAGAGTTGAATGAAAATAAAATAGTAATAGTAGTTATTTTTTAATTTGTGTTCCATTACACTGGGGAACAGCCATTTCGTTGTCTTAGAACTGTGACTTGTTTTTGAATTATTTTTGGCCCCTGAATCCAAAAGTAACTGTAGTTTTTGTCTGTCACGTCCAGTTTTTTGGCAAACAGCCCCGCCTCCTTTTTACGTTTTTCAATGACTTAATGACTTTGAATTCGATTTTCAGGGTCAAAAATCATTACTTTAGTCTTTAAATTACACTCGAGAGGACAAGAATGGTTAAAGTTTCTAAAATATGAAAATTTGTGGCCAATGGATAGGTTTAAGGGGTTATTACCCCCCTAAAACCGCAAAAAAATCGTTAAAAATGATAGAGTTTATTTTACGCTATTTTTTACACTTATTTTTTACTCAATTCCTTTTCAAAAGGTCCTAACCCATCACCAAGGACCCAAATTTAATGAAAATTGGCCGCAATGATTTTTACAAAAAGCGGTTGAGGCATTAGCGCCCCCGAAGCGCCCGCGGAAGGGTTCGGAATACTCTCTTTCGCTTAGAGGACGCTAACACCTCTACCACTTTTAGTAAAAATCATTGCTGCCTATTTTCAATAAATTTGGGTCCTTATGGAAGGGTTAAAACCTTTTAAAGAGGACTTGCATAAAAAAATAAAGAGAAAAAAACCTGAAATGCCAAAAAGGAACGTTATAAAGGATAGAGGTTATTTTAAGCTTTTCTTACTCTTATTTTTTATGCAATTCCTCTTTAAAAGGTCTTAACCTTTCCCCAAGGACCCAAATTTAATGAAAATAGGCAGCAATGATTTTTACTAAAAGCGGTTGAGGTGTTATCGTCCCCGAAGCGAAAGACAGTCTTCCGAACCCTTCCGCAGGTGCTTCGGGGGCGCTTATGCCTCAACCGCTTTTTGTAAAAATCATTGCTGCTTATTTTCATTAAATTCGGGTCTTTGGGGATGGGTTCGAACCTTTTGAAAGGGAATTGCGTAAAAAATACGTGTAAAAAATAGCGTAAAATAAACTCTATCATTTTTAACGATTTTTTTTCGTTTTTAGGGGGGTAATAACCCCTTAAACTTATCCATTCGCTAAATATTTTCATATTTTAGAAACTTTAACCATTCTTGTTCTCTCGGGTGAAATTTAAAGACTTAAGTAATGATTTTTGACCTCGAAAATCGAATTCAAAGTCATTGAGTCATTAAAAAACGTAAAAAGGGGCGGGGCTGTTTGCCAAAAAAGTTGACGTGATAGAAGAAAACTAACAACAGTTTTCTAATCAGTGTGCCCATTGAACTCTAAAACAGCCAAAAAATTGAAGTCAACAGAAATTATGTTAAAAATTGTTCCCCAGTGTTATTAATGAACTATGGGACTATTCATCGCTTCGATATTTTTAACACTAACGAAAGTGGTGCATTGATCTCTTAAACATTTATTTGCATTCTTTATATTTCAAATAAACAGCGATGATTTCACCTTTTTGATCATTACGAGTCAAAAATCATTGCTCTAGTATCTCCTGCTTTAATACATAATAGGAAAGTTTCTAAAGTGAATCTAATAGAATAAATATCTATATTTATTCTATTAGATTCACTTTAGAAACTTGTAAGGTCGTAGCTTAGTTACCATCATGATTATCAGACTCGTCATCAACATCCTTAAACTGAAATTAAATTTAATTCCACACAATTAAGTATCCAAATGAACTTTTTTTCACATACCTAAAATAATTTTTAGGCTAACTTCCTTTATGTCACATTCAGGACTTCAGCATAAAACTCTACTCTAACACAACTTCAAAAACAAAGAGATTCTTAACCCACTTCCTTCGCAGCCTAAAAGTTATTCTGCAAAATTTCTTCAAAAAAAGGAGAGGGAATTGAAACATTTCATCTGCAGTTTTCTTTAATAAATCTGCAGTTTCTTTTACCCTTCTTTCTGAAGAAATTTTTCAGAAACCATAATCTAAAGAATTTCTAAGAACGTTATCTTAATATTTTCTTCAGAATGAAGGGGTCCAAATAACTGCAGATAGTCTGCAGATTTTTTTAAAGAAAAAGTGCAGAATTTTTTTTTAGTGGGGAGAATTCACAAAATCATTTTAAGTACACTGTAACTAATGGTATATGAAGTGTCAATGGTGGAATGAAACATTATTTATTTTGTTGTTATGAAAAAAGGTATTTTTTAAAGTTAAAAATGAAGGGTAATATGGAATAGTCGGGTAATATGGAACAGTACAAATATTAAAAAACTGATTAGTCTTTAGAGAACATAGTAACTTTTAACTATAAAAACAATATTTGAAAAATCTTGTTCAAATTGTTTTGTTTTTGAGTCTATTTATAAAAATCACATCCAAATTTCTTCTCGTTGATCTTCGGAGAATTTTCCGTTACAAAAGATACATTCAGCATATTTGTTTTCCGGTCCTTTAGTTGATGCATGAAGTCAATTTCAGTCAATCCGAATGGGCTTAGTGTTTCATAATACCCGACACGCCATCTTAGATTATGATCTATTTTACAGACGGATAAAACATTGATAGCTAAAAAAGGACTACACCATAAGAAAATATTATTCTTTTAGTGTACATTATGCCTAAAAAAATTAAGGTCTCATAATAACTGGTAGGTTAAAATGTTTGAACCTTTACACAGACAAAACTTTCAAAAATCCCAAAACACACTTTGTTTTTCAGCGACTGTAACGACAATAACAAGAAGATAACTCTTTGTACACTTCATCATGGGAGTCTTTCTTAAGTCTTTCAGGGTATTCCCACGTGATGGAAGCCCGAGAGATGGCTTAAACTTCGGTGTTCCATATCCCCCGACAATTCAATAATACCCTACTCTCCTCTACCTTTCAATTTTCCCCAACTTACCTAATTAAATATCTTGAGCAATATCCTCTCATTTTAATGTACCTTTTTCAATCCTTTCCCAGGGTCCCTGTCCACACCCACTCCTTCCAAGCCCACCAAGTCGACCAGCATCCCTGGGGCTACGACCAGATCCCCCAACACTCCCACCTGAGCGGCACCCACGCTCTAGCCGAGCTCCACTCCGCATCCGAGAACATCGACAGCCTGGTGCACCAGCTAAGCCTCAGCAGTCCAGGGGCCGTGCACGATGAACACTCGAATGACCTGTATCCCGACAGCAGCGACCTCCAAGAAATCACGGACATCATCAACTTCCATGGCAGTGGTGGAGATTGGTGGAAGTAGATTATCTGGTGGAGAAGGGGAGGTTTTATTTAGCTTGACATTTAGCTATCACATGTAAAGTGCTCATTTAGAGTTAAAGGTAATGTGAAAATCCGGGCAGTATTACTAATGTCTGCATATTTCGGGCAAGTTGATAAATATTCATTGATAAATGCCATTAAATTTATCACATTGCGCGCCTCCACACTTGGAGTCTTATTAATATTAATACCCGGTTTAATAGTTTGCCCGTAACATATCGTGTAAGCTGTATGGTGTTTGCTTATGAAAAGTATGAAGCTGTATCATATGGATTTGTTAGGAAGAAATAAAAGTTTTAGACGTTTTCAACATTTGAACATTTTTATGGACTTCGACAGCTAATAAATGCTGATATTTCAGCAAGTAGAAGAATAAAAATATTTTTTATGGTTTAAAGTGTTTAATGATATTAATTTAATCATCCTTTACACTGTAATAAAAGTAGTATTAGGTTATCAAAAATGATAAATGATATAAAAGTTACAGCAGTTTTTCTTTTATCTAAGGTTTTTATAGTTAAAATTTTTGAAGTTAGTGGATCCAACGCTTATAAATCATACTTTCTATGTGACTCTAAACTCTAAAGATATAGCATTGAACACAATATGGACAAATGTTCGTAAAGAAAGTTTATAAAGTAATAAAAGCTTTATTTTTATAAAATAAAACTATAAAATATAATTTTATTTGGTGATTAAATTTTAAAACTTAAATGTTGTATCATTAAATACAGTTGTACGTCTTATAAATGACAATAAATGTGATCTAATATACTTTTTTTAGTGTTCTTTATTTTCAGTAAAATTTTTCAACTATTATGCTACGGTAATTTTTTTACTATGTTATTGTCCGTGCAGTGTGCTTTCATGCATTGAATAATACTAATATTTTGTGATCCATACTTTATTCCTAGTCTACTATCAGTTAAATTGATGTATATTTTTATAAACTTCTCTTTTTGTAGATATTTTTCTATCATGTACTTATTTTGCACTTTTTGCATTTAAAAATAAAAACACATTCATCTTATGCTGTGTTCATAAATTCATTAGAAATATCAGGGTAACATACCTAATATTTCTCATAAAAAATTCTGTTTTCAAACAGTAATTCTTTAATTGTTTAAAAAAGTATTAGTTAGAAGTATATTAGAAGTATCAAGAAGAAGGTTTAATTAGGAAGTATAAAATTCATGCACACAAAAGAATTGTCAAATTTATTTTTTAAAAGCAAAAGACAACCTCTAGCTTACCTACTCATATATTTATTTTTACATCTTAAGGACACATACATATTTGGTACTTCTTTTTTATAAGAAAACGTCTAGGTGAAAGAAACATAAATTTGATAAATAGTATAGTATAATTAAAAAGTCCTTTTATTATGAAGTATTTACTTCAAATAACAAGTTTAAGTTTAAATATAATTTTATGATAGCTACATTTTAATAACCCTTTCCTCTCGACTTACATATGACTTTTTACTTTATCATGACAGTCTTCATAAAACCTTCACAATTTATTAAGCCTATATTCTCAATTTTTAAAGTCAATCCCAAAAGAACACTTTAATAACATGGGAAAACAAGTTTTGAAGTATTTATACTCTTTTATTAATTTTCATTAGTATATACGTTAAATATTAGAAGATTAGTTAAATTTAAAATAGTGTCAGTAGTTAGACTCTTATAAAAGAGACAAAAACTGAAAATTTGTTAGAGAGTCAAATATGATTTATATCTCGGTTCCTATCTATTTAACAACAATGAAGATGGAAGGGGAAATGTTTATAGTATGCTTTAATTTAATACAACGAAGTATAAATAATCGTTCTTATTTGCTTTACGTTCAGTATTTTTTTAGATAAAAAAGAAAATAGTGCGTAAAATGATGAAATTCAGCCCATAGAAATTTATTTTAATATACATCGTTAGTTAATAAAAGAATGAGTAAATTTTCCTGTTACATTGCTCTTCTTCTTGACGGCAAAAATTCATGACAATACCTTCAAACCTTGAATTGATAGGATCCTAGAATATCTAGTTATCCTCTTTAAACTAACTAAAAGGTAACATTAAAAATTGTATACAGAAAAGATGAAAAATAATGAATTTTTAAAATTTTTAATAATAATTTCAACTTTTTGTTAATCATCAGTGAGGTTCGAGTTTGTAAATTCTTCATTTTAACCATCAAATTTAAATAAAGAATCTTCCTTCACAACCATCAACTTAAACAATGGGCAATACCACTATTTATTTTTTATTTTTTTTATTCGATAGAGGTACCCTAGAGCGGAATATACGCTCGAAAAATTTTTTAATTACGATGATTATTTTTTTATGTAATTTCAAAGTTCGACTTTAAAAAAGGGCGTTAAATCGTCCAATTTCCCAATGTGACGTACTTTTACCCTAAACAAAGACAAAGAGCTTGGCGATTTTAATTTTAAATATATAATTAACTAAATTTTTTTGAAATTTTTCATGTGGATTTTTGGATTTAGATCTATTTCCTTTACTGGACTGGAAAAAATGCATTTTTTTCTGTTTTCAAAAAATGATGGTATTACCCGTTAAACATAAAAAACTCCTAAAAAGTTTTTAAAGAAGGATATTGTCATTTTTTTTATTTTTAGAAATTTATCTACTTCTTTTTTAATACAATATATCCCTTATAACTGAGATTTCCACGTAATCACATATCTTTTTAAAAATGTGATATTCAAAGTTCTCTTAAATGCTACTCTTTTCAAAGGATTTTTGTGGATCGATATACCTTTTTTTAACATATTTTTACGTATTTGTGTTTGTTTACATGTTTTTACATAAGCAATAAATACATATTTTTGCTAGACATTCATTCATTTTTGGGGTTTAGAAAGGAACATATTTAAGAAACACATTATGAAGGAACATAATACTGAAAATTCTAGTTGAAATTTTGTGAACCCAATGCTAAAATTAGCTATATAGTACTATCAAATATTTGTGTATTCAGGATTGTCAATTGGATAGTGTGAATTTCGAGTTTCTCATTTCACTTGAAAGGGTTAAAATGCTTCTTACTTACAAACTTGGTATAAATTTTAGGCTTCTGTTTAAAAATTATAAAACTTAGTATCCCTTTTCTTCCCTTCACTTCTTTAAATTCATCTAGGTACTTTGTTCCCATGCGTTACCATGGTGACGAGCCACCAATTTCAATTACACGGACTATAATGTGTCCCATTTTTAGACTTAGTTTTCTTCTTAGGCAAGAATGTTCCAAGATTTACCACTGAATTTTGGATTATTTAGCTAACCATTAAACTTTTACGCTGCATTTTTTGTCCTTGTTCCAATTCTATAAAGGCATTGAAATTGATGGTTTTAAAAATACATCTTGTATAGGACTGGTGAAAAGTTTTTAAATTCGATATATCACTCAAATAATTTCCTAGATGGATTTTGCTTTTAGAATTCATTTCATAAAAATTTAAATATATACATATTATCTTCCCATTTTTCCTATTTTAAACACATATTTCAGACTTTTTATTACGCATTTACCTAAATACATATTATGTATGTAACGGCCAAATGATAAACCGGGAATTATCAATAATGCCCGAAGTGTGAGATACATTCAATGGTCTTTATCAATGAGTATTTATCCCTTATTCCGAAATATGCGGGCATTTTAATAATTCTCAGATTTATCACACTGCCCGTAAACATGAACATATTTTCAGTTTATAATTACATGGAAATCCCGTCCCTATATTTTTAATACTTTCTTTAGATAATAACTCATCAGAAACTAATCGAAGATTCACACTAAAAAAGCAGAACAAACCCCAACTAGGCACCCATCTGAGTTAAATAAAGCTCTTTCGAAACCAAACTACAAAAGGAAACTCTTCCCAGCAATTCCCCCATCGATTTCAAAACCAATAGACCTCTCCAGAACCTTCCGAGAACCACACGCCTGATCCCTAAGTGCCTTTGTGATTGCCATGATTACAGCAGCACCACCGAGTTAATTTCCCGTCTGAGCACGGCAAAACCATGAATGAAATGTGACTTTCATAATACGCTTCTCTTCCATTACCCATGTAACGTGGATGACCCAGATCCATTCTGTACACAATACTCTATAATAAGTTCCAACCTTTAGGCGCTGTTTTCAGTAGCAGGTTCTACAAATATAGCAAAACTTTCCCCTTTTTTTCTAAGCCGCGGCGAGGAACTCTTTGATCGGTATCGTGATTGTTTTTTTTTCTTTTCTTTTTTTCCTTCTTGAATGATCTGGCTAACGAGGCTAGTAAGGGCGTCCAGGAATTACTCTCACTTTTCGAACCGCGGTTTGGCGAGTTATCCCAGGAATGGGTGTAGTCTAGAAATATTTTGTTTTTGATTCCAATAAACCATGACCATCATTTTTGTTTATTGAAAAAAGAACCGAAGATTTTCCTGCACATAGTTTATAGGACACCTTTAGGGTTTCTTTAAGTGGAGAAAGAAAAGATATAACTGCTATTCAGTTCATTTATAATTAATTAATGAAGGCAGATAAGTAGAATATATTTTTACAAATGTTCTAATTAATCGAGTTATAAAATGTATTAATTATATTCAAAATTATGGAAACATTTTAAGATTTGAAAATGTCTTTTTAACTAAGCTTTTTACTATTTATCATTAAGTGCATGTGTTACTCGTAGTTCATCAGGACTAAGGAAGCTACACCTGGGTTAAAATTAGGCACCTTTATTACGGCGATCACAAGTTACATCCATTCATATATAAAAACTAAAATCAACATGTTGTATTTATAGTAAAAAAGACAGACGTTGACGTCACAAAATTTACATAAAAGTTTAAGAATAGAAATCGTCTTCTTCGATAACAAATTAAAATATTCAAAATATTCACAGAGTAATCTCAGACACACAAGTCAGCTCCCAAGAGGTAACAGCATGATTTTAAAAAAGATTTATGATTCAATTATGATAAACTAGAAATTTTTTCATGCTTCTGCTTCTCATACACTAGATTTTTAACTTGTTGTAATATGTACCTTTATATTTGCCGTGATTTTTTAAAAAATATTTTTAATTAAAAATGGTATCAATATTAGAAAAACCACTCACACCTATTAAATATTTATAGTATAATGTGTCAAACTTGTATTTAATATTAATTTTATTCCATGGGAATTTACAATTTTTTAAAAACTTTTTATACAGTTTCAACTAAACTTGAATGAGAGGAACCCTATTAGATCATCAGCATATCATAAAAATGATTTCATTTCATTTATTTTATGTTTATATTCTCTTAAAAATCCCTTAAACCTACTTAAAGTAATTAAAACACAAAATCAAACTTTTCAAAGATTCGATCCCAAATTGAATTGAAGATCCCACCGAAAAAAAACGATTTGATTAATAAAATAAGATTAATTTCTTAAATAAACTATTCTATCTATAATAATAAAAGAGCTTTACGATTCATTCATTCATTCATTCACCTATCAACGCACCAGCAAAATCTACCGGGGCTAAAGACTCGAAACTTGGTGCAGTGGAAGACCTTACGGTGTATACGCGCACTAAGATGGGATTTTTCGAAATTCTTTTTTTCTGACCCACAGGGGTGCTTGGAGTGATTTCTACATTTTTGAGCCTATCACCGTCCCAAATGATCCCATATCTTCAAAATTTCGCAGGAAGGTACCTAGCTACAATATCTAGAAAGGCATTTTTCAAATTTTCGATATTCGAATTTTAAGGGGTCTAAAAATTTAAAAACCTGTTCTTGCAGAGCATAAACAAAGTTTTACATTTTCGAAGAAAAACATACTTATAATTTAATATTTCGAAACGACCTGTTGGTAATATCTTCTTAATAATATTTCAAAGAAAGTAATTTCTGGATTTTTCGATATTCCATTCTGGAGAGGGTGCACGGGGGTTTGAATATTTACTCCCGTTTTTAGTTTTTGCATTCTAGCACCAACCTTATTAATGCGACTGGTATGAAATTTTAGCATGTTGTTCCTCACATGATCGGGAAGGTTTTCAAAAAAGAATTTTTTAAATTGAAGCATTCTAACCTGTCTTTTTTGGATCCTTTCTAAATTCTTATACGTTAGCTTAATGTTAAATTGATAACGGTTACTGCTCCTTCCAGGTGACGCAAAACCTCTATTGTTAAAAATGTTTATTTTAAAATATTTTATAACAAGCGAAAATAATATTTGTAAAATAATTATTTTGCGATAACCAATATTCTTTAACTGAAAAATTTAGCAATTTATTCCTTTCAATAAAAATTTAAATAACAATATTTCATCATAAGCATTTTAGATAGTTCATGTCCAATTCGTTTGAAGGCGATTTATTTCAGTGAATGAGTTGGTTATAAATCAACAAAGGGGGGTTCAGGGGGTCTCCCCCTGACCTTTTTTTAATTTCAATTTTAAAAACAGTTTATTAACACTAATTCCAAAAGGTTTTTTTTAGGTTTTGTAAGAAAGGTTTTTGTTTTTTTTAGGTTTTGTAAGAAAGTGTTAAGGTTTTATTTGCTTTGAATTTTATGAAAACAGCGGGATAAAGGGGAAATAAATATTCAGTCAGTAGAAATTGGTGTTTGTTTTGAAGCGAAGGTGGAAGAATTTGACACAACTAGGCATTACCAATTGTAAAAATACAGTATGGAGTGAACAAAGGATATTTAAGAGAACAAAGATATAGCACCTTGAAATAAGGGGGCCAAGAGGGTCTTCCTCAGTTTGAAAATATCCCTCTTAAAAATGAGGATTTCACACATTAATTCTAAACAGGAGATGTTTTTAAAGTTTTTATATCTTAAGGAAATATAGCATCATAGGAGAATCCTAGGGGGAAGGCAGTTGACCCTATTGCCCCTAAATGACACCCTGGAAAGGAATATAGTGAAGAAACTAATTCTTATTTATTTTAAAACTAATTCTTATTTATTTTAAAACTAATTCTTATTTATTTTAACACATAGTTTGAAAATCCTTTTTCCCCCGAGGAACGGCGGGTATATCAGCTAGTTATGCTATAAAGGCTATGTACAGCATCTTTTAAATTGTTTAAATAAATTGTTGTCTTTTAAATTGTTTTTTTTTCATTAAAAGGATAATTACTCTTTTTTCAAAAATCTTTCCCTGCATAAAATTATTTCAATAAAAAAGATACTTATAATGTTTACTTTCTAAAAAATTTTCAATGTAAGGTTGAATGGTAATAAATTCACAAAAAAAACTAATAGTAAATGTGCTTTTTATAATAAAGGAAACCTTAAAAAACATAATGGATAAAAACTTATGTATCTAAAAATGCAATTGGAAGATCAAAATGGAGATGTAATAATGTCACAAAACAAACTTCATCTTTTAAATTCCATCATAGAATATTTTTAACATAATTTTCTCTTAAATTTAACTTGGTAGCTCCATTAAAAAGATTGTTAGAATTTTTGACTATGGAAAAAACTTGGGTTGATTTTTTTATACTATAAGTATAATACTATAAGTTTAATTACAATTTAATATCTTAATTTGTAACCATCCTAAAACGAAAGAATATTAAGTCAAATAGTAATAAAATGTATAAAAAATATCTAGCATATAAAGAAATATTACAGATAAAAGTGTTTTATTACCTAAAATAATTTATAATTGCTGTATGTTCCTTTAAAGTAAGTAAAATAGAGAATGTTCGTTTTTCATCAATTCAAATTTGTTCGTTATTACTGGTTCAAATAATAGTTTTTAAAACGAAAATCCCGAATAATAAAGTAACATGAAAAAAAAGACGGATTAACCTGCCTAAAACAGATTGATTATCCTTCTAAAATTATAATTTAGTAGCTAAAACCATTTCTTAAGTGTCATATAAGATGGAACATTAGTTTACGTAATCTTAAGAATAGGAAAAAGCTACTATTCGAACAAAGTAGGGGAGAGTGGGGCACATTCGCACAAAAAGTGGATTTCAGTATATTTCTCTGGATCTAGATGAGATATTGAAACAAACTCGGATTCAAATGAAAGTGAAGACCTTTTCCGATATTTTAGAACGATAATTGGTCGCGTTCATCTAGAATTCAAAACCTATTATAATCAATCCAAAAAACGAGAAATTTCGTGCGAATGTGCCCATGGGGGGCAGTTTCGAACACGTGTGGGGCACATTCGTACACATGCAAAAAATTATACAATAATTATTTTTACAAATGAAAACGTTTATTGCAATTTAAAGTAAGGATAATTAAACGAAATATTTGGCACTTTTGCATATTTTTCCTCTAAATTGAAGATTTTTTTTACAAAAAGAAAACAGCTTCATAAATATTGAACATCTAAGTTTTTGATGAGGAAAACAATTGTAGTAATGAATGAGTGCACATTGACATACTTCACATAATATAATTAGTTAGAAAAGTTCAACCAATATTTGAACTGTCAGGTTTTATTCCAAAGGAAAGCGAACCAACAGCTCGCTTATTCACACCTGAAACTGACGGTTGGGGAACTTTTAATACGATATTATATGAATGTTGAATCATTACTTACTGGGAAAATAAAAGTTTCGTCATTAATTTTAAAGTTTTTCATCATTAATTTTAAATAAGCGTCATTCAATTCCAAATGTTCTAATTGACCAACATAACAAAATTTTCTTTTTAGTAGCAAATTCTACTAGAATAAAACCACTCAAGTCCAAGTCAATCGGTATTAAACAATTATCAGGGACATTTATTTCTTCAATGTTTAAAAATGGTTCTAACTTCCCTAAAACTGGAGCTTTTTTAAGATGTTATTATCTATTACCACCAAATTTTGAAACAATTACAATAAAAAACAATTAAACTTCAAATTATTAAATATACTGCACTTATAAATATATAAAACACTTTCATAATCAAAAATGGGAAAGATGAGGCACATTCGCACTGGTCCGAATCTGCCCCATCTTTTGGTGTAGGAATGTGCCCCATCTACCAGTTCAAGCTTACCACGTCCCAACAAGATATTTATAATTAAAGCACGGAAATAAAACCTTTCTAAAAACTTACTTTAGTAGTGCCTCTACTGAATAAAATTCTGAATGTCCACTTGTGAGTTATTTTTGATTGATATTTTATGCCAACAAAATGACAAGAAAATTTACTTTGCTGCTTCTAACGCTAGCAAATTTCTAGTACGTATACAACAAAATAGCTCAGGGCTTTGAAAATTCATGCAGGAGGTGGTAGTCATGCTTCCATCTACTGGTATTTTTTTCAGATTTTTAAATTAATAATTACTAGGGGAAATGCGGTCTGTCCGAATGTGCCCCACTCTCCCCTATCAATTATTCCTACAACAGTGAATCATATATCTCGAGAGAAAGAAAGTGAACCATTCAAAATTAAAAAAAAGAACTATTCAAATAAATGAATCCTCTTCAACAAGAAACCTGTTGAAAGCCTCTCCGGAATACATCAATACTTAAAGAAAAGTTCGTAAGAAAGAGAACAGTCTCGATTCGATTCGCAACGAGTTGAAACTGTTACATTATTCTAACACCTCCAAAACGGATCCACTTCGTAAACAACCTACAGAAAGAGAAAGTCATCCAAAAGAAAAAAATCCAAAACGAGTTACGTTCCACAACAACGACGATCACCCACTAAAAAAGTATCAACTCTAAAACAATAAAAGATCTTCTCAAGTTCGCGGAACGATGAAAGTTGCGATCTCGACTGCGTGTGCTAAGCGAGATCAAAAAAGGGATCAACGGGAGCGCGCTTCATTTTATAAAATGTCGCAAGAGGGGAGAAGGGAACTTCCTCCACTGCCGCATTCCGAAGTGTCCCTTCCAGAAGCCGACGGACAGGGAAAGTGACGACGGAAACAAGAACAAAACGGCCGCCCGGTAACCCCTAAATAGCCCGAGAGAGGAAGAGATGGGCAGCACACGTGTCCCGGGGGCATCGAGAAGCCATCCACTGGACGTGTTCGGCCTCTGCAATCGAGGCGGACCCGTTACAGATTATCCAGAGCAGGTGGCCCAACAAAGGAAGCCGTTGTAAACAATTATAGCAGCTCTGATTTTTTTTGGTTGTAGCGGGGGAGGCGTGGCGAGGAGAAGTAGAGCCCAATTGGGCCACCCGATCAGAAGGAAACCCAAGGGCCATGTTGAGTTTTAGATAAAAGGCCGGCTGGCCGGGGACTAGGCATCAAATTCGTCAACTCTTCCATCTCAAGCAGTTCCAACCTTCTCGCTTACTACCATCCTCTCCAGGAGCAAGGTAAGCAGCTGCCTCTGTGGATTAGAAGCGATTTTTCGGTGCCTCTGTGGATTATTACTATACTTACTTCCCTTGGAGTTCTACCCCCTTACCAGCCAGCAGCAGTGGTTTAGTGTCGCGTTACCCAGGATACATTTTGAAAGGTATTCTCGATTTTCTCCTCTCAGCTCTTTACCCACTCTACGGGTGAGCAGTAAAGACAACCAAGTTCATCTTGAACTCTAAATTTTAAAATCAAAATTTCAAAATCAAAATTGGAATTGACTTCCTAAACTACTTTAAGAATCTTTCTATAAAAAGGTTATCAATATCTGACCTTAACCATCTCTAAAAGATCCTCGAAATATGATCCCAATCTATTTCAATTGGCTTTTACAAGCCCTTAATCTCCTTTTCTATATAGAGGAAGCAACGAGTCGTGACCGAGATGGTCTCATCATGGCTATTTCTTTCATTTCAAACCACTTAAGGAGTCGTAAGTTTGTAAGCTAAAAGAGGAAGTTAAGAGGAGAAAGCTTTTTAAGCTGTCTAGTTTGCATTTTGCTTCCGTTTGAGATTACCGACGCGGTCCAGTGACCATTAGAGATTTTGCGACCACTGCTGAGATCAATTAGCGTCCTTGAACTAACCTGGCTTATGCAACAGCAAACTTGAACTCGAGTGATTTAGTTCATTTTACTTATATTATTATGTTTATATTCCTTTTACCCCCTACTATAACTTTTATATAAACCTTAACATGAGTTTCGTATAAATTATTTTATTTTCATTGAACTTAACTGGATAAAATATGTATTTTAAAGTAGCAATTTCGTTTCAGTATTAATAGATTGATAGTTATAAATAGTTTACTCAAATATCGCATAAGCAAAATTTTAAATTTAGCAAATTATATTAAAAGAAAACAACATAAATTCAAGTGAAAAGACTTAAGTGTGAGAAAAGTGAAAATTAATACTCTGTTTATATAATTTATCACTGTTTTAGAAAAATTCATATAAATAACAAATAATGAAAATTGAAGAAAAGAGAAGATAAAAGTTCTGTTGTAATCTAAAAAAAAACATTTAGTACCAATTATTAAAAAAATTATGTACTTTTAGATCAAAATTGCATTTTAAGAAGTTTTTAATAGATTTAGACAAACTTCTTAATCTCTTAATTAAGCAAAAGGTGTTTTAATACTAGAAAAAATCAAGTTTAAGCTCAATTTTCTATTCTTTTATTGTGATCCTTGAAAAAACATATTAATTTCTTAAATATTTCATATATCTCTAGAAAACACTTTAACCTTGGTCTTTATTTTAGAATAAGTACAAAAAATATCCCTATTTAACAAAGTGAAAAATCAGGCCCCTTTTAATTAGAAGTAAAACCACAAAAAAAATCCTACGAGACAATATCTTAAATAACATTTAAATATTTTTTGTCCCAATTACACTTCTACCTGATACCATACAACAGCTTTACTAAGAGATTAGACCCTTAAATAGCCTTCTCAGACGTGTTGGAGAAAGTGAATGTATAAGGTTCAACGTCCTTCTTCCTAGAAACACGTCTGATGTCAATCAGGTTTTGATTCCAATCAAAATCGAAACGAGCCTCGTGATGCGCGTGGTGCCAAAGAGGAAAGAACGGAAGTGAAAAGGTTAATTCCGCTGGAAGAAGAGGTTTGTCCAGGAATGGAAAGGAAGCCACTTTAAGAACAGGCTTGACCTAAAAAAACAACTTTCACTTCCCTTTCTGGACAGGTCCGAGGGGTGGTCTGTCCCACATAGAGGGGGAAAGTCCGAGGAGTAGTGGGTGTCGACTAATTTTCGGAAGAAAGTAATAACCTCTTTATTTTGCCCTATTTGATTTCATAACAATTCATTCTTTTTTGTATTTCAAATAGATCGGTGTGACAAATCTCCATTCAGGGTAAACAGATGGTGGAAAAAATTATTTAATATTAATTTTCATAGAACTGGTTTGTCCGCAAATTTCTGGACATGGCAAACCACTTTCTATTTTAGGATCCCCTTTAAGGTGTTGTCCCGAATGCATGACGACAATGTCACCTTTGTGACAATTTAATGCTTTGGAGCTGGCTCCCTTATAATTAATTCATAACATCTGACACACTTTGGTAGTTGTTAGTATAAAAGTGGAGGCTCGGAAATCCATTTAGCCAATTACTACTAAATTCTCAGATCTTCAACATCAGGTATTGGATTAATACTAGTTCATTGAGGCTAAAGAATTACCATCATCCATTGATGTCATTTACTGTATGCGCCTCTTTTCCAGTTTAACCATGGTGAGCTGTAGAATCCTGTGTTTAGCTGTGGTCGTGGTGTTGCTGGGATCCGCCATCTTCCCAGCTGAGGTGATGGCCGGCGGCGGACTGAGATACAAGAAGCTCTTGGCAGCCTACCTCATTGCCAAGGCAATCAAGCCTAGATTCGTGCCCATCCCCCTTCCCCTCCCCTTCCCCATCAAGCTCGGAAAAGACAGCCATGTTAAATACCCGTAAGTATCCGATCTTCTCTTCATGTACAATAACTCCTTATCCTTCAACAAATGTATATCAGTAGGGCTTCAATCAATTACAAGACCTATAAAATATTCCGAGGTCTTTTTTAAATATATTGTGGAATTTATTTACTTTATATCAGAACATTTGATTTTGTTTGTATTTCCAAACTCTCTCTCTGCATGTTATTGAACTTAAATGTGTAAGCAATTGAAGCATAACAATTTCCTGCGTCACTTAAAGCCAATAAATACGTATATAAAAATTTAACCCTGGCTTGCAATACTCTTAATACTATTCTAACTGCCTCAAAGTTATGCTAAAAATTCATTTGACTTTGAATTATTTAGATTACCTTTTTTATTTCATTCGGCCTAAACAAAAAAACCTTCAAATATTTTAAGGAATCTTTTATCAACTCTAGAGGTCTTCTACAAAAATCAAATTTAATAAAGTTAAATATAAAACACTCAAAAATTCAGGGCCATAAATTTAGAGAATATAAAGCTAGCATGTCCTTAACCATAAATAAAAAAATTTTACATTTGGAAATGTGAATGATATGACTAATGATCAGTATGAACATCGTATCCACACATCATTGTCATATTCATACATTAGACTCATATTCTATTATTATATCTCAGAATATGACTAACTAATCATCAGTTTCTTTGGCTTGGCTATCAAACAATAAGACTCACACAACCCTCTGTTACTGATTTAACTTTTGACCCATCGAAAATAAAAAAAGACATAAAACTGAAGACATTCCCATCATATGACTGACCATCTCTTTCGTGTTTCAGCGTCCACAGCCACAGCCATTCCGCCCATGCCCATCTTGTCCAGGACCACGGCAGCTACGGAAGCTTCGGTGGTGGACACGGTGGATACGGCGGCGGTATGGGAGGATACGGCGGCGAACACGGAGGATACGGCGGAGAAGGATGGTAAACAACCATCACCCCTTAGGTAGCCGCGGGGGACGGGACTGCGACCAGTAGCAGCACCTCGTCTCCCGCTCTTCATTGTAAATACGTTTTTCCAATTGTACCTTGTACCTCATCTCATCAGCGTTCATCTCAACAAGTCATCATGCGCTCTAACACACATTGTACATACCTTCTAGTTTTTGACCTTTTGTATGTTGTTTTTCATCGAATAAAAGTCGTATTTTTATTTTATATCTGTTCTCTTGGCTTATTTCTGATTGGGATGGAAATTCCAAAAATTTTTAGTTGCAATAATTTTGACTTCAAGATTGAAAAGAAAAATTTTACTTCTGTTTCATTTAAAATCAAGTATTATATTTGAATATTGAACTAGGACTTTATTTCCTAAAAAGGTAGTATTATTTAGAATTCAGCTGTTAAATACTCAAATGTTTTGAATAATTACAATATAATGAAATGTTTAAACTTTTAAATTCACGCTTTGAGTTCATTACAACTGTAGAAAATTTTGTAACATTTCTATGTTTGATATTTTTAATTGATAAAATTTTCAGTGTGCATTAAAAATATAATTTTAAAAATTCATAGCTGAAATTGAATGTATAACAGCTTTAAAGGTAATTCGGCAAAAAACTTAAAATACTGAGAAGCTTCAAACTAAAAAAACTCTAAGTTTTGTTTTAAAAGTTACTTGAAAGTATTATTCAAGAGACAGTACGATAATATTCATTGCAATTGAAGAAAATATTGATGAAACATTTCTATGATTTATATTTTAAATTAATAAAATTTTCAGCATGCATTAAATATTATTTAAAAATTCATAGATGGAATCGAATGTATAATGGCTTTAAAGGTATTTGTAATTTAACTTTAAATACTGCGAAAATACAAACTAAAAAATAAATTTTTAAACATATAGTACGATAATAATTCAGAATATTAATAGAAACAGTTCCAGATGATAATATATATTCAAAAAATTACATTTACAACTGTTACATGTTATTAACTTTCTAAAAAATTGAAAGTTTTTAAACCAATAGCGATAAGATTAGACAATTAAATGTTTCACAGAAATAAATTAATGTCATATAATTTAATCTCCACACTCCACACTATAACATTAGTTTCATTGTTTCATTTAACATTAATTTTTTATAAGAAAATACTAATGCATAAATTGCATTACAGTTAAATATTCAAGTTTACATGTGAGTGGGAAATTTCCTGAACTAAATATAATTTTAGTTAGTTTAATTCCTTTCTTGTATTACTTCTTTTTCCCTTTATTAATGTTATCTTAAAAACTGATTGATATTGAACTGATAAATATTGATTTTACCATTTCTCTTATTTTCTCTTCAATGAAGAAGATTCGGAGAAGAAATTGGGGGATATATCAATTATTAGCTGAGCTTAAGATATAAATCATTTTATAAATATTTATATCAATGTTGTTTTTCTCCTTTTAAACTCTTACTGTCACCGCATTTCAAATTCTAAAGGTATGTAATCAATCAACTTTTCCATGACTGTTTCCAGGATAACTTCAAAATATTTCATTTATTTCGTAACATCAACAATGTCCCAATTAAAATGCGGAATTACATTCTTATGATATCAATCGAATACAAATGTAAATGACAGGATTTTTAACAATAGCACTGAAACATAGTATCTGTTTTCATAGATTACACATCTACTTTGATATTATCCACAATGAAACATTATCCAATTGATGCTCGCTCAGATGAAAACAACAATGCAAGCCACTTTTATAAGAAAGGTTTCCCTTACAAATAGGTTTTTGGTTAAACTGGTTTGACCCTAAACGTTTTGTTCTCGTCATAACCACCATCGGCATTCTCATTTTAACCGTACGCTTGATTCACTCTGCATACAAGATGGTATCCTTTGTTTATCCCTTGTGAGAACTTAAAGGAAAAACCTTTGAAGAAAATAGGTAGTTTAAATAACATTAAGTCAATTATTAAGTTACTATGTAGGTGAAAACATGTTAAGGTAATCCCACTTAAGTATTCACTAGTTAATAATATATTAAGATAATTCCAAAACTTAAAGACAATTTCTATGAAACACCTTTCACCCTTCTTTTGTTTGGTATTTCTAAGAAAATAAATTTTAAGATAAAAAAATAGTGTCAGAGGTGACAGACCTCGTTGCATAATTCAACCGGAATTTGATAAATTATGAAATTATGGTTATTTTAAAATACCTTCACTGGAAATAAAATTTTGAATGTAATTTCACGGAAATATAATGCCTTATTTAATGGCACCTAATGTATTGAATTTTTACTTTCCTCGATGAATTAATTACAAAATAGCAAACAAATGAAATGAACGGAGAAATGCTTGTTTGGCTTACTTGAGAAAAAAATAAATCATCGACACATTTATAGCCCAAATTTATTTTCCTCTTATAAAGTTTCTTTGATGTATGTTTTTTCAAATTTCTTGCTTTTTATTCCAATTTATAGAAATATAAATTGCATAACAATGAGTTTTTGCAAGAAAGTAGAGAAATCATGAAGTTAAAAGTGTCATACCATACCTTTTCTTCTAATGAATATCAAATTATTAATTATCTTCCGTTGATTTTTTGTACATCTATTTTGTATCAAGAATGTTAAAACGTGCACTGCAACAAAATTTGGGAAAAAATGAGGATTTTTAAGGAACATTTTTAAAAAATCGACTGAATCAAAGTTACCAAATAAATTTTTTTCTGATCATTCCCTGAACAATAACATACTTAAACCTGAACTTTTAGGGCTATGATACCCCCGAAAGTCAGAAATTTACCATTTTTGACCATAGAAAGGAATAAATTTACCCAATATCTCCCACCGAAATTTTTCTACGCCTATGTTCCTAAATCTTAATAAATTTTGTAATCGTATAAAATCGTGTAAAATCGTATAAAAAAGTTTAGACATGAAACAAGATTTTTCAATAATTTAGTAAAAGAGATACAATTATTAATAAAAAATATATTGATGTACGTTTCGATGGAATTCTTGCTACATATCTTGAATCGATCTCAAAGCAAATCAAACATATCCTTCATCATTACCCACTCTTTCCATCATTAGAATCAAAACTGAACAATTAGGTATACCCAGGGCTCGATTTGGGCCGGAACGCCGTTCCGGAACCTCTTTTTCGGAAAAATATGAATATTCTATTTTATCTTCGCATTTTTTGTACATAAGCTTTAATAATTTCATTTTTTAAACATCTAATAAAACTACAATTAAGGCAATTCTGTCCCTGGAAAATACGTGGACTCTTGGCTTGCATCTGGTCATCATTCTGCATCAGCCGTCAAAAGCAAAGAGAGATCGCGAGAGATGCAATACAATGAGAACCAAATGACATTTTGGACTATATTTTAAATGGTGACAATGACTTTCAGCGTAATTTAAAATTTAGATTAAGCTGAAAGTCACAATTGAAATGTCTTTTTATTGTTTTATTAGGAAAAATAGTGTAACTTTAAAAACTTCACATTTTGTTTTAACAAGATATATTAAAATTTGATTTGAAATTTTTTTAAATACTTTTAATAGCATATTTCACTACAGTGTATTTTCGAAAGTTTAGTCCTTTTGAAAATGAATTATTGAGTCATTTTACATCAAATTTACCAAAATATGTTGTAACCTTGGGGCATCTTAAATTCTGTTAATGTTAAATGTAAGTTAAATGTTAGGACATAAACTACGCATTCTCTATTCCATAAATTTGACAAAATGTACAACACTAATGCTTCATTAATGATAAGCCGTCCCGCCTCCTACAAGAAGCACCCTGATGGAAAAAAATACAGCCCACTGTACAAAAAAGGTGTTTTACAAAAAAATTGTATAAAACTTTCATCTTCTTATAAATAATGAAGTTAGAACACTCCAGGGGTGCAGAAAATGTTCCTGGGTCCAATTCTTCCTTAGAACACTATTTTCTCCGAAATTTTCGCCAAAAATGTCTCCAAATTTTCTTCAAAATTTCCCCAAAAATGTACCTGTAAAGACAAAAATATCGTTGTTATTAAACAAGAACACTATTTTTAATGAAAATCCCCACACCCATCATAGATACGTCGTTTTCTCTGCATCTCAGTCAAAACGAAGGAAAAGACAACTTTCAGGTATTCACCAGAGAAACTCTTTTTTTAGCGATATCCGTAGATTTTCACTATACATCCGTAATTTTTACCTAATTACCGTATGATTTTGGAGAATATGATATTGTCCCTGGCGAAAATATTTTTTCTAATAAAAACTTGGAATAGCAGAGCTTTTTCTTTATAAACTTAGGCAAAAATTTCCCAACAACTGCCTGAATTTCTCCCAAATATAGTTCGGACCTATTCTGCACCCCCTGGAACACTCTTCCTAATCTAGTACAACACATTTGAGTTTATTTTGTGAATTTAAATTTAAAAATGTGTAAATGCTTAAGTTTTTGTATTAAGAAGTGTTCGCTTTTTTAGTTTTTAACCAATTATTTTACCGTTCCGATACTTCCTTTTTTAGAAATCGAGCCCTGGTTATAACTTATGTATAAATGTTAATGATGTTATTTACATAACAATTCAGTTCAAAATTTATGGATCATTAAGTTAAGTAGAAATAATTTCCTTCGTAAAATCTAGATATAAAAGAAATGTAAAAAGCTACTCAAATCAAAACAAAATCATTTTAGATTGTGTATTTTTCAAATGCTTTTAATCTTGGTGTCCTTTTTTTTTGAAACTATTCAACAGAAATTAAAAAGAACAAATCGTAAAAGATAAAGTTAAAGATATCTGAAGAGGAAGCGAATCGCCCTTTCCATCTTGTGGGAAATCCATGTTATGCAACTGCATCTACTAGAAAATAGAGCAAATATGTCGAGCCATTGCAATTATTGCAATCAAGACTAATAGAGAGGTGAGGAAATTCCTTTGACTATGGGGAAGACCAAGGAAACATCTTTTATTTTATCTTCTTATTCTTGACCAATTCCTATATACCTACACTTACTTAAGGTTGTTAGGAACAAATTTTGAAAACTAACGAATTTAATTTATAAAAAGAATATTTTAAAACGTTATCCTTTAAGCATTTTTGAATTTAAAATATAACAAAAAGTTTCGTTTTAAAATTCCTTTACTTCTGAAGATTCATATAAGCAAATATCTACAAATATAAGTGAAAACACCCATTTTATATTTATAATATTAATGATGATTTAAGTTTTGATTTATAAAGACACAAAAGATACTGTTTCAAAAATAAAACTTGAGTCAAAGAAGATTTTACAAATCACAACCATTCCATTTTGAGTGCGTGTGAACTTTCTAAACTTTATTGCCTATTTCCCGTCATGTCAGACCTAAACTCGCTCTTTTAAAACAACCTCAATTCTTTTGCAACGAGATTAGAAAGATTTCCCAGAGAATAAGTTCTCGACGCAAAAGAAAAAGAATAGGACCTGTGAATGTGTAATGAAAGAGATTAGTTCAGTCTAAATTGCATTTTTCAAATGGCATTCTTTTGTTTAGATCAGTGGCTTAAAAGGAATGAACAACTCAAAAGAAACTGAACCTGTCTGAATTAGTAAGCTTAATAAACTGTAGAAAATATGGGTGAAAAACAGGTGGACTTTTGAACTGAAATCTTTGCATTCTACATTTGATTTAAAACTATAAAATTGCATTATTCTACTGATGGGAATTTGGTAAACTTTGATTTTATAACATGTGATATCTTAAAAACTTTATATCAAGCTGATTTCGTGAAAGGGATTAAACAAATTGTATGCATAAATTTCGAAATTATCAATTATTTTCAGCAGTAATATTTTGAATGAAAGCCTCGATTAACTGGTTTGTCCATTAAAATTTAAACTTAAAATTTATAATATTTCAGAGAGAGTTTGCCAAGTTTTTCTCTGAAATCCTTTATAAACAACATACCTTTTAATTTGTCTTCTTAACATAAAAGATAATTATATAGAACAAAGTAGTATTGTTAAATATCGTCTACCCTAAAACTTTAGTGCTTAGCATTAATTCCAACCCTCTATTACAAATTATCAATCAACTAAATAAGAAAGAATTTGAAAAAAAATAACACTTCGCTTGAAAAAAACCATGTGTGAAATAGACAGAAATTAAGAAGAAAATATGGTTCACTATTTTATAATGGAAAAAGGGGAATAGTTTAGAAAATTACAACCAAATTTATTATAAACTATACCTAAATTTCCATTTCTGGAGCTAATTAGATTCCTCCTAATGTTCAAAATATTTTTTATTAAAGTAGAAATATCTTCCGAATCCCTCTTGGATAAGCCCAGATAAACAATAACTTTACCTTGGGTTGTCAGAGCTGAAGTAATTTTGATACACAGAAATCTCTAAGAATCGTAAAAGAAATGCAGTTTGTTTTTAGTCACTAAATTAAAAATTAAGGGATATACGTAAGTAAAATATTCACCTTTGGGAATTTTAATCCGCCAGAGCTAAATAATTAAATTGATACTTTTGAGTACCATCAGTACACTGAGGGCTAAAATATTCTCACAATACAAAAAACATGTGGCTTCTTATTGCAGTTTTAAGTCTTATAAATAATAGTACACTTTCCTTTTGACTTTAACTACTTTTGAAGGAACAAAAATGACAAAACTGGGAATCCGATCAAAAAGGAAGCTGTAGGCACAACTTCAGTTTTAAATCTATTCACATTTCCCGCTAAAATACTCATCATAGAACCCGTGCTTCCTTTTATCCTGGAAGAGTAAAGCTAAAAGAGTGTTCCTGCAAAGTATCTTCAGCATATTGATGGTTATTCTATGTAATTTTAAAGCTGGTGGGACTTGTAAGTAGATAGAGGGTTAAAGAAGGAGTAAACAAACTCTAAAACAGTATGTTCCAAACATTGTTACAGAGTGGACACACGGACAATGTAACAATAACAGCTAAAACAAGTAAAGTCGTTAAAATGACGTGTGAATGAATACCTATCGCCATTGTAAATCACTTGAACTCACTACCCCGAGAGAGATCGCTGACCCAAAACGAGTAAAATGTGTTGGATCATCCTCAAAGATGTAAGGTCGAGTTTAAATGACCCTTGAGGTCAGAAAATGATTGTTGCCGGATGAGTTTTATTAAAGCAACAAAAAAAGGCTTACGCTTGATCAGTTTCCTCTTTGTTCATGATGCTGGATATTTTTAGAAGACACTTTCGCTTTTATGGATTTTAGGACATTTTTATAGACAAAAGAGGAATTTGATACTTAGGTATGAGTAATTTCATTTTTTACCTCAATAAATCTCAATAAAAATTATGAGAACAGTACATGAGTACAGATCAATGAGTACAGATCATTATGAGTACAGATCAATACTAAACAATATATATGTTACGGGCAAAGTGATTAATTGGGCATTATTAATAATGCCCGGGCAATGTGATAAATTCAACGAAATTTATGAATGAAATTTAACACTTTGCCCGCTTCCACTCTGGTCATTATTAATAATGCCCAATTAATCACTTTGCCCCTAACATATATATTGGTAAATAATTTTCATTATACAATACCCATGATCCATTCCTAAGTTCAATATACAAATTATTCTTGATTAAGGTCCCGTGGGGTAAAATGGTAAGCAGTATAAGAAACAGATATTTTCTCTTATTAAGTACAGATATTAGGTTTATATATTTACTGAGATCATAACTAATGATCTCAATAAATAATATAATAATGTATGTAGAAGTGCAGGAGGAATTAAGTAAAAGAATAAGGTAAATAATAATATTTAATATGACAAAATTTAGCTATTGTATCAAAATTCAATCTATCTCTTCATAATAATTTTGAATAAAAAAAATAAAATAAAACATCGTTCTGTCAGATCATGAGCATCACGGAGACTCCATGCACTAGTCCGAGGGCACTAGTCCGTCTTCTGTATTAAAGATGGCTAATACTACTCGGCCATTCCTGACTCCACTGGCGTCCTCGCCGTATTGAAGGCAGTTTGAAGGTAGGAGCTTTCCAGACTTCAGTATCAGATTTTTCATCCATTTTTTTCCATGTAACATCATAAAATCCCAGATTTTCTTTTCTGTCGGAAAATACAACACCTGGTCCATTTTCAATTTTTTGGTTGGTTGAGCTCTTTTTAAGTGTGTCCTCTTCGATTCTTCTAAGTCTTCATTTGGATAATTGTCTGAAACTTTACTTCCTGATATGAACAAACCCAATACTATCAATGATCGCAACACAGTCTGTAATAGTTTCATATTCATTTCTTTCCTCTGTAAATTTTCTTCACTTGAAAATTTGTTCAGCTTCCCCTTTTCCAGGGTCCTTTGGTTCACTTCCATTCGCATGTCCTTGAGAGGATCTTCTTTTCCACGAGCTTCATATTCCTTCATATCATCGGTGCCTACTAATTCCACTACGTTTTCGTTGTTCTCGTTGACATTCTTTGTATCTGCGGAATAACCATCCTTTTCGATTTCATCAACTCCCTCTCTTCCATCATAATCTTTATCATAGCATTTGTCATTTTCAGTTTCATCATCATGTTTATTTTCATCAACCCATTCATGATCTTTATCTTCATTATCATCAACTTCTTTGTCTTTAATTTCGTCAAATTCTTTGTCTTTACTTTCACCAACTTTAATTTGATCGTCATCTTCACCATCATCTTCCTTCTTTATATCTTCTACCTCATAATCGTAGTCTTTATTTGTGGTTTTGTCTTCTTTTTCAGCAATTCCCCGCATAGTCAAAAAATATTTTTGGATAGTTTCTTTACGTTTTAAGTGTCCAGACTGCATGATGTTGTGTAGCTCAAAACTATTATATGAGTCTGCGAATTCATCTAGTAAGTGGTACTTCATCTTTTCCCATGTGTTTATGCCATCAATAATTCTCATCAGTCTTAATGCTGGACCTTTTAAACATTTCTTCGTGAAAATTACTTGATGGAGGGGATTTTTAATATTATAAAGATCAAAGGTATTTTCTACCTCTGTAATAAAAGCTTCTACACTATAATCGTCAGCCGAAGAAAAAGGTTTTACCAAATCTATTATGTCTTTCCATCTAAACAAAGGAAAACTGTTCATAGAATTCATTGCTTATTATAAATTAAACTCCACACAATTCAAAAATAATCATCAAATTTCAATTCCTCTACCTGCACTCAAGTTCAACTCTCCTCATCAAAACTAAAATTCAATATCTTCATCATCAGGCTTCAAAATTAAGTAGAAAACATCAAACATCAAATATTTAATTGCCGGAAAACAACTAAGTTAATTGAAAAATCTTCATCAAAATATCATCAAATTCATCAACTTCAACATCAAGAACTTCAGTTATTTCCAAGCTTTTAAATTAACACTCACCAGAACTTCGACAATTTCTTCAAGCCATCAATAAAAAAATACTTTAGTCGTCAATTTTAGAGTTCGTCCGGCTCAGAGCCCCCATGTGGAAGTGCAGGAGGAATTAAGTAAAAGAATAAGGTAAATAATAATATTTAATATGACAAAATTTAGCTATTGTATCAAAATTCAATCTATCTCTTCATAATAATTTTGAATAAAAAAAATAAAATAAAACATCGTTCTGTCAGATCATGAGCATCACGGAGACTCCATGCACTAGTCCGAGGGCACTAGTCCGTCTTCTGTATTAAAGATGGCTAATACTACTTGTATATCTTGGTTTTAGAAAATCACAAAATGTTAGTAATGTTAAAACATTCTTGTTTATTCTCATTACATATATGGCTCGCTAGTTTCCCTTTAAACGCCCTTTAAAATTTATTTTTAAATAGAACTAGGGAGCTACCGCCCCCTGCTCCCTATTGCTCGCCAACCCCCGTTTACTGCTGACGCAGATACTTTTGGACCGCTTCACAATTCCTCACAAAACCCAGCTCACTGCACTTTATAAAACATTCTTAAAACAGGGGTAGTACTTCTCCGGGGTATTCTTTCAAAAATGACGGATATTTATTCAGTGGTGGAATTTTAACAGTTCCTTTATGGTAACATGAATTGGCGGATCGCCTTATAATTCCAAGAAAATTAACAACAGAGCAATGTAAGCATTCCTTTACCATTTCCCCAAGGTAATGTTTTTTTCACAGATTTATTAAGAAGCACTGAAACATCTCAGGAATAAATTTAACGTTCTTAAAATTTGTAATGATTGGATGTGAAAAATGTGCTTACCGTAAACATCACGAAAATTTAGAATTTTATCTTCATGAGAACAAACGTCGAAGTTTTGTCAGTTTCATAGCAATGTAACGAATGTTTAGACGAATGTTAGACAACATTTTTGATTTTTATCTTTATTTCTAAAACAGTTCCCTGTGTTATCTAGTTGTTTGCGTTTTGGCATTATGAAATAAAGTGTCACATTTTACTACCTTAAAAAACATACTTGCAAAAGGATATAAAAATAATATTTATTGTAAAAAATAAATGCAAAAGTTCTCAAAATTTCCGAAAGCGAGTTTATATTTTGTTGTAAATATAGGTAATGATAAGGTTGCCACAACGGCCACAACGACAAAGATAAATATAAAAATATTAATTTGTTATTTAAAAAATAAAAGATAAATTAATTATACAAAAGTTTTAAATATAATTAAAACCTTTTAAACAACAGAAATATAAATATTGTTAAAATAACCCAAAATATATTTTTTAAATTCGTGTTATAAATAGAAAGATGATTATTTAATCTATTTGAATATTAAAATTAAAAACCAGATAAATATGTTTTCAATTGTTTTAAATTCATAGTTTCTTGCTTCATAACTGCAACCTTATCCGTAATCTAAAAAAATGGAAATATTTTAAAATTGAGTTTTTTTTTTAGAAATTCTAAAGGCTTACTGCACATCCTCAAAAGAATCCGGACAGTTTGATACCAAATATGTGTTATACGGATCAGTAATTAAAAAGCCTTGCTCTGGAAACCGTTAATTAGTTTGTCACTGTTTTTAATACAGTTTTTTGTTACCTGTAAAAAGTGATAAGAACTTCTCAGATGTTTCAGAGTACCTGATTCCATCGTTTGGTTTTATTTATAAACTGCATTTTCTTTTAGAAAAGAAAATTAACTCCCGGAACGCAAAATATGGGAACTTTTATGTGTATCAATGTGTATCATGAGTGTATCAAAGTACCTCACCTAAAAGTGTATCAATTAGCCCCCTTTGTTGTTATTATTCAAAAAATTTGGCAAAGGTTATTTAAAATTTAAGGGTAGCCCCTATTTTGGTAACAAGGATAAACTTTTTTTTAATTTACAAATTTCTATATTCTAAATAAAATAGCTTCAGGAAGATTTAACACTTTACTTAAAAATTTACTTTTCGAAATTTATAATAAAATAAATTAATTTCTTTCACTTAAACTTATGTACTTATTACAGAGCTTAACGGTTTCATATGTTATGCTTAGGAATATAAAGGTAACTTTTCTTAAAACACAACCTAAATAACCTTGATAGTTTTTAAGATATTTTAAAGTGTAACAACGTGCCCCTTGTATCAAATTGCCACGTTTTATCATATTTATCATTCATTATTTCTTTCTGAGGTAAAGTAAAGTTTTATATGGTTAACCTTTGTTAAGTGTTGTGTCATACCACAATTATGAATCCCAATCTATGTTGCACGTAGGAAATTCAGAGAGGTGTTTTAAAAGCTAGTAAAATATGAATTTTGAAGACTCTCCCTGATAAGTTTCTGAAGAATTTGATAGTTTTTGAAGGTTTGATTATCAAAGAAAGTTTCCATTTTGAAATTCACTCAATCAACTTTAAAAGAAGGAGCAGAAAATAAAGAAAAAATTACTCATAAAAAATTTCTATCAAAAATACATTAAGGAATACATAAAGAGCATTAAATTTAAGAAAAAATAAAGAGATAAAATAATATGAAGAGATAACTAATATATTAGGTTCATTAGCAGAATTTCTATATACGTTAATAGGTCAAACAACTTAATTCATACACCAAATGCTAATATTAAGTTTTATCTTACAAAGTTGACTTTGTTACTACTGGGAAACTGGTTAAAACTTTGAAGCTATTCAGAAAAAATAATGGTAATTTCAGAAATATATACCACTGATAAATTAATCTTCTTCCATGTGAAAAAATTAAGGTTTCATCCATTTTTACTTATGTAATTATAACCAATTTATGTTTATTTAAGTTTACTCTATATAACTTAAAAACAATATTTACTTATTTACTTATTTTTACTGTAATATAATACTTTAATTTCGTAATAAATTATTTCTTAGTTTAATGAAGAGAAAAAAAAACAACGCAATTGAATGGTTACGCTTCATTTGTAATCAATACTAATCCAATGCCTGTAAAGTTAAATGTTTCATTAAAATAAATTTAAATCTCATGATGTAAAATACGTTTTATGCTTCATAACAACCATTTCGTTTCCAATCATTTTCCTTTTAGTAAATAAATTTTGTGCCTCTGAGCACCAAGTTTCGTCTGAAAAGATGCCATCAAAATTAATTCAGTAATTAAAACATAAATAGTATATTGCCCCTGATTCAACCAACAGGTTCCATTAAAAACCCCAAGAAAGGGGAATTCCAAACACATTCCTACCTCATACCCTTCTACTAACATAAAAACCAAACTATTTTTACCTTCACCAATAGATCCTTTGTCCGTAACGGAAGCCGCATAATTGAAAAACGTTTCTGTCCGTCATTCTATTAACGGCACTTTAGCCACAACTCGTACACATAGATTCCATTATGCAAAAGGTAATTGTGCACTTCAGGAAGAGAGGCAAATTCCTATATTTCTAATCGAATATTCCTTTTCCTCCCTTACCTTAATCACAAGGAGGATTCATCCCAAAGCAAGAATATTTTGTTAAGTTCGGATGCTGAGGTCAATTCCGCACGGAAATGGGTCATAACCCTCTTAGGTCCCACTCGGTCGTCCACTGAGATGCTCCCTCGCTTCTATTGCGGTCCCGCATTCTTGCAAGTGTTCGTTGGAGTGTATAAATACCGGACAAGAGAAAGTGCATCTTCACTTTCACTCCTTCGCTCCATCCTTCCGAAGCTTGGATTTCTTTGCTCAGGTGAGTTCATGTGCTGATAGGATACTAGTGTCTTCAGAATATTTTCTTTTCAACTCTGAAGAAGTTTTATTTCATCAAAGGATTGCTTCTCAGCCTTTAGATCGAAGTGTAATTTCATTATGGATAGTTTTCTTTTCTTGTCTTCAAAGGATCATGTTTTCAACGCAAACTTGCTTTTATATTGCATTTCTTATTTTACGTTTAAAATTATTTTAGTGCAATTTTTTAAAATATATTAGGTTGAACAAATTTATTTTACTTTTGTCTCCATCATTTCCATTTACTTTATAGTTTTCACTAGATACATAGAAATAGGATCCGCTTTTAAAATGTTAAGTTTCAAAATTTATGTTGCTGAATAATGTTAACTATAAGCCTATTTTGGCATAAATCTTAATTTTATGTAATAGTTAGTGTATTGTAATTTTTTAGTTTATCGAAAATATGTATTTTTTATAATGAAGAAGATTGTTTTAAAAGCTTTAAACTGAAAGTTTGTGAATAGTAAAATATTACAAAGTCTTGATAGAATTTGTGCCTCACATATTTTTATCAATGTAAGAAAATTATTTTAAAATTTAAAAAAACTATTTTGTTGCTTTCAAAACTATTAACTTCATTGTTTATGAACAGCTCGATAAAAATTTAAATATTATTTTGAAGAAGGAATTTTTATACAAAGACTAGCTGATTTGCCCGGCCTTGCACGGGTGGAGTGTATTAATTTCTTTTTTAAAGTTCTCCCAAGTTATATGTCCGATTTTTCAAATCACCAATAACCCCGGTGTCCACAGTACTTTTTCATATTCCCGATAGTTTCATTTCCTATTTTCATGTTCCCGATAGTTTTCATAACCCGGTTTTCCCGGAAACTTTTCATATCCGGGTGTTCCCGGTACCTTTACATACCCCCGGTTCCCGATAATTTTCATATCCAGGTGTTTCCAATAATTTTCATCCCGGTATTCCCGGTTCCTTTTCCCCATCCCAGTTCCAACTGTGACACCTCATTCCATCAAATATTTATCCTTACCATGTGATAAAAACAATCACATTGAAATCATCTTTTTTTTTAATCTAGTGTTTAAAATGTTCCTTTTAAAGTGTACCTTTTCATATCCGGATGTTCCCGCTACCTTTTCATAACCCGGTGTTCACGATAATTTTAATGTTCCGGTTTTCCCGATAATTTTCATCCCAGTTTTCCCGGTGCCTTTTTCTCATCCCAGTTCCAACTGTGATATCTCATTCCATCCCGATTTTTTGTCTATTAAACATTTATCCTTCCTATGTGATAAAAACAATCTACTTGAAATCATCTCTGTCATTTGAAATCCAGTGTTTAAAATCTTAAACAGAATTTTCTTAAAGTATTCCCGCTATCCTTTTAAAATTCCGCAAAAATAAATTTCAAAATAAAATAAATTTCAAAAATCCCTCGATAAAAAGTTATCAAGTAAGCTTGTCTTCTTTTTAATAAAACAACTTCTTTAAAAGCTTCTCTGAAAGAGTAAAAACAGATTGCTAGTTATAATAAAAATCTAGTGATTATAGTCTAGTAAACCAATTCCGCTATGAAGCAATTAAATTTTAGCTCTGTTTCCTTGGAAACTTTTAAATTCTTGCTATTTAAATATATTTTTTGAGAAATTAAAATATTAAAGAAAGTAAATTAATTATTTTAATTTACTTCGGTTTTCTGATAACTGTTATAATATTTAAATACAGATATTCACACTGTTTTTCTTCATAAATTTTGTTGCAAATAATAAAATATGTATAAATGTTAATCAGTTATATTCATTCAAGTGAGGCAAGACGTCGCCTTAAGATAGAGAAGTAAACACTGCAATTTATGCATTTAAACAATGCACAATGCTATTTCAATGGGTAAAACGGAGTCGAAAAAGCGCCGAAAAGCAGGGAAGGAGTCGTTCGATTTTAAAATCGTTTCTTAGTGCGCGTCTAATGGCTGAAAGGAAGGTCTCTGTCAAATTTCAAGCCAATCGGTCAGGCAGTTTTGGAGATTTCGTGATGAGTGTTATGAATGATGAATCACCCGTATTTGGATTATCTCTGTATAAATAAAAGGCTAACGGGCGATGTGTGTGTGTGTGTGGGTATGTCCGGGGTAATGTCTTGAAATAGGCCACGGACCGAAACCAAACTCGACGTATAGACGTATTCCGAGTCGGGGAGTAACTTGGGATAGTTTTCAAAGCTTTAAAATCGAACGTTTTCGAGTAATTAACGAATTTATAGCCCGAAACGCTTATTTCTCCATTTCTCTACTAGAGCAGATCCGTTTGACTACCTATTGCGAACGAGATGAAAACTTTAAAAAATCAAATATTTTAACAGGAAAAACTCTATAATTGTCAATTTAAAAAGGATATAAGTTGTGAAAACGCTAAAATAAATTCAAATAATTTATTTTCAAACGTTACTTTCCTTTATTTCAAGATTTTTTTCCTTTAAAATTTAAATATTCATGGAATTTGTAAATTTTATTTTCATGGAAGAGGACTTAAAAACAAAACATTGTTTCAAAGAGACGGTTCACTAGACTTTTCAGATTACCAGATCTTTTATTATTGTTGTTTCAAATTTATACTTTCTTCACTAGGCTCATTAATTTACTAGATTTTTACAATCTGTCACTTTGAAAAGGCATTAGGATATTAAACAATATATATTATCAAAATAAGAACACGTTTGCAAATATATTCTTACTTTTTTACGGGGTGTATGCATTAAATTTAACAGTTGTGAATAAAAAGCGATTATTTTATGTTTTTTTTTCTTTGTTCTGATACTTTTGTTTCTTCAATATGTTCTTAATGCGTTTGAATATAGGATGCTGAATTCGGAAATATGCATTTCTATGTGTTCTGATTAAATTTCTTTAACGGGTATTGGCCACGAATTTCACAATTCTGTCTGAGAGCAATGCGAGAGGTCGCAGGATTTCACGAGTAGCGATTTCATTCTAACTCCTTGCTTTCAACTTATAGTAAATTTTTAATGTAGTAAGCATTCTAGGCTTAACTTATTAGACTCAACACGTTAAAATGCCTAAGAAGAAAAGTTGTCTTGGAAAAACCACGCCAGCAGCTAAAAGAAAAAAGAATTTACGGGCTAATGAAAGCAATATTGAACGAGACCATCGTATTCAGGCTATGCGAGAAGCTGCCTCCACATCTCGAGCTTCAGAACCCGAGGATAAGCGTGAGCTTCGCCTTCAATCGAAGAGGGAGACCTCCGCCCTATCAAGAGCCACGGAAACTGAAGAGGAGCACGAACGTCGCCTTCAATCGAAGAGGGAGACCTCCGTCCTATCAAGAGCCATTGAAACTGAAGAGGAGCACGAACGTCGCCTTCAATCGAAGAGGGAGACCTCCGCCCTATCAAGAGCCATTGAAACTGAAGAGGAGCACGAACGTCGCCTTCAATCGAAGAGGGAGAACTCCGCCCTATCAAGAGCCATTGAAACTGAAGAGGAACACGAACGTCGCCTTCAATCGATGCGGGAGACCAGAGCCTTGAATCTTGCGTTCGAATCAAACGATGACAGAACAGAGAGACTTTCGGAGAAACGTCAATTGCCTAAAATCCACTGGGAATGTCGTTTGAAATCAAGTTTGTTCTTGGAAGGATTTCATTACGACGCTACGAAAACGTACCATGATGATAGTGATTTCCTAATCGGAAAAATGGATCGAGAATGCAAACGTTGCGGAGCCTTGAAGTTTAAGGGAGAACCTTCTGGGATATGTTGCTGCAACGGGAAAGTTTGCCTTCCTGCCCTAGAATCACCTCCGGAGCCTCTGTTTTCCTACATGTCGGGAGCCACACCTGAGTCGAAACATTTCCTAAAAAATATTAGAAAATATAATAGTTGCTTCCAAATGACTTCATTTGGAGCAACTATGGCGGATCAAGGAGGCTTCAAATCCACATTTCGTGTCCAAGGCCAAGTCTACCACAATATCGGGTCCTTACTTCCTCCTGAAGGTGAAACCCCGAAATTTTTACAAATCTATTTCGTGGGTGTCAACGAAGAAGCTGAAGCATCCATACGCTGCAACCACATTCCCGGAGTGAGACCTGAAGTTGTGTGCAGTATTCAAAAGATGCTTCACGAGAATAATATTCTCTTGAAGACCTTCAAAACTTCGCTGGAAGACATGCCTTCTGACGAGTGCACCTTGGTGTTAAATGCAGAGAAGAGGCCGGTAGGGGAGCACGAGAGGCGCTTCAACGTTCCCCAAAGTGACGATATGGCCGTAATCATCACGGAGGGAGCGGCCAACAAAAGAGACGTGATACTGAAGAAAAGAAGCGGACATCTGCAACGAATAACAGAGACTCACCGATCGTACGATGCTCTCCAATATCCCCTAATTTTCCCTAAAGGAGAGGACGGATACGACATCAACATCTTGCAGTCTAATCCTGGTTCCAAGGACAAAAAAGTCAGCATGAAGCAGTTCTATGCTTACCGGCTTATGACGAGGAGGGATTCCTACAACCACATCCTTAACTGCAGATACCTGTTTCAACAATTCGTTGTGGATACATATGCCAAAATCGAAGCGGAACGACTTCTCTATATCAAGCTCAACCAAAGCAAGCTTCGAAGCGAGGAGTACATCCATCTGAGAGATGCCATATCCAAGGATAAAGCCGCCGATGACATCGGTAAAGCCGTCATTCTCCCCGCCACCTTTACCGGGAGTCCTCGCCAGATGCACGAGTATGCGCAGGACGCGATGGCTTATGTACGGGCTTACGGGAAGCCGGATTTATTTATAACCTTCACCTGCAACCCTAACTGGCCTGAAATTGCGGAGGAACTGACTCGTGGACAAACTTCGAGTGATCGACACGACGTTGTCGCCCGGGTTTTTCGCCAAAAACAACAGAATTTAATCCATTCATTGACAAAGAGCTGCGTGTTTGGAGAGGTCAGGTGTTGGTTATACACCATTGAATGGCAGAAAAGAGGGCTTCCCCATTCCCACAACCTGATTTGGCTGAAAGAAAAAATAAAGCCGAGTCAAATCGATGATGTGATTTCTGCCGAAATTCCTAATGAAGACACGGATCCTCTTCTCTGGGAAATTGTAAAGAAGAATATGATTCACGGTCCTTGCGGCAACTTAAACAAGGATTCACCGTGCATGAAAGAGGGCAAATGCACGAAGAAATACCCAAGACAACTCATTAAGGAGACACAAACAGGCGATGATGGATACCCCAAGTATAGGAGGAGAGATATCGACGAGGGTGGACTCACAGTCAAGTTAAAAGTTCGCGGTAAAGACATCGAAGTGGACAATAAATGGATCGTACCGTACTCGCCTCTTCTGTCGAAAATATTTAACGCCCACATCAACGTGGAATACTGCAATTCCGTAAAGGCGATAAAGTACATCTGCAAGTACATCCACAAGGGCAGCGATATGGCTACCTTCGTTTTAACAGAAAACAAGGACGAAATCACCCAATACCAACTGGGTAGATACATCAGTTCAAGTGAAGCTGTGTGGAGAATTTTTAGTTTCCCCATCCATGAGAGATATCCCACCGTGCTGCACCTCAGCGTCCATTTGGAAAACGGACAGAGAGCGTATTTCACTAAGGAAACCGCTGCAAGTGTGGCCTCTAATCCTCCGAAGACAACCCTCACCGCATTTTTCCATCTTTGCGAAACAGACGACTTTGCCAAGACTCTCCTCTACGCGGAAGTCCCTCGCTACTACACTTGGAACGCGGGGAAAAAGATGTTTTCCAGAAGAAAGAGGAGCAGCCATGGATCGGACGAAGGAGGCATGGTATCGAGCGATGCTTTAGGAAGGGTCTACAGCGTTCATCCGTCTAACGCCGAATGCTTCTTCTTGCGAATGCTGTTGAACGAAGTAAGAGGCCCGACTTCTTTCACGAGTCTGAAAACTGTAGGTGGCCACATTTGCGACACATACAGGGAGGCTTGCCAGGAACTTGGACTTCTGGAGGACGACCAGCATTTGGAGAAGGCCATGTCGGAAGCGTCCCTTTCATCTTCTCCCCAAAGAATGCGGGATTTATTTGCCGTCATTTTATCTCTGGCCAATCCTGCGAAACCCAAGGCGTTGTGGGAGAGCTACAGAGATGATATGAGCGAAGATATCCTGTATGGACAGAAAAGGCTCCTCAATCAAGACATGCAAGCCAACGCTGATACTTTCAACAAAGCTTTAGTCCTAATCGAGAGAAAATGCCTGTCTATCTGCGGTAAAACTCTTCCTCAGTTAGGACTAGAGTCTCCCTCGAAGAAGGAGTCGCTCGCCACTGATGCAGAAGTTCTTCGGGAAAGAAACTATGACCCAGTAAAGTTAAGATGCCATATAGAGTCGAGAAAACCTCTTTTGACGGAAGAACAGCTGGCTGCGTACGACGTCATTCTGAAAGGAGTCAATGACGAAGAAGGAGGCATCGTTTTTCTGGATGCTCCAGGTGGGACCGGAAAGACATTTTTAATAAACCTGATTCTGGCGGAAGTGAGAGTAGCGGGAAACATCGCTGTCGCTGTTGCTTCCTCTGGCATAGCTGCAACTCTCATAGATGGTGGTCGGACTGCCCATTCTGCTTTGAAACTGCCTTTAAATGCCGGAAGAGATGAAAATCCAAGCTGCAACATTAGCAAATCGAGCGGTCAAGCCAAGGTGCTCCAATCCTGCAAGATTATCGTGTGGGACGAGTGTACGATGGCTCACAAAAAGTCTCTGGAAGCTCTCGACAGAACTTTGCGTGACATACGATCGACAGACAAACTGATGGGAGGAGTTTTTCTACTTCTTGCCGGTGACTTCCGGCAAACACTGCCGGTGATTCCCAAGTCTACTCCCGCTGACGAGTTTAACGCTTGCCTGAAGATGTCCTCTCTTTGGAAGTTTGTACGGAAAATCACGTTGAAGAAAAACATGCGAATCACCGGAGAGGAGGAGAACTTCGCCGGAAAACTTTTGGAGATAGGAGAAGGCAGATTTCCGACCACTAACGGAGAAATATCCCTTTCAGAGGATTTTTGCACCACTGTAGAATCTACCAAAGAATTAATAGATCATATATACCCTAACATCCACACCAACTTCAGAAACCAAGAATGGCTGCGCGAAAGAGCCATTCTAGCGCCTAAAAACGATGCCGTCCATGAGTTGAACGTCTCGATCCAGAAGAAGATTCCAGGGAAAATGACTTCGTATAAATCGATCGACACAGCGATGGACGACGATGACGCAGTCAACTTTCCACCAGAGTTTTTGAATTCCTTGAACCCCCCTGGAACTCCTCCACATCACTTGGAACTGAAAGTGGGGTCGGTCGTCATGCTTCTGCGGAACATTGATCCTCCCAAATTGTGCAATGGGACAAGGCTAACAGTCAAGAGGCTTTCTGCGAACATCATAGAAGCCACAATCCTCACTGGGAGTGAGAAGGGAGAGGATGTTTTTATTCCTCGGTTACCTTTGATCCCTTCGGATTTCCCCATCCTTTTTAAGAGGATTCAATTTCCAGTCAAGCTGGCTTTTGCCATGACTGTTAACAAGGCCCAAGGACAGTCGATTCAACGGTGCGGCATCAACCTCGGCGAACCCTGCTTTTCTCATGGACAGTTATACGTCGCCTGTTCCAGAGTCGGGTCCTCCAAAAACCTCACCATCCTCGCTCCAGGTAGTAAAACTAAAAATGTCGTTTACAAGCACGTTTTAATTTAAACCAAGTAATTTCATATGTCATTTAATTTTTTATGATAGCGTATTCTTTTCTTTCAATATATTTGTACGGTTTTTCATTAAGAGCTAATATATTTTCCATGCCTCTTTAAATCAGTGTTTCTTCTCTTAAAAATGCATTTCTTATTTTAAGAAGCTACTATTTGATATTAAAAAAAATTGATTTTGAAAATTCAAAGTGCTTTTTAGCGTATTTACCAAATGGAGATTGTTGATAAGTTTTATTTTCTAATTAAGTGATTGAAATTGAGGGAAATTATTTATATATTTTCAGTTCTTAGAAATATCACGTTTTTCAGTTTTCTGTAAAAGAAGTAAAAATACTGTACTTTTGTTAAGCCACCTTAAATATAATTTAAAAGATTATACGTTTATAATGAGAGTGTGTGCTTTAAGTTGCGGTGGATGTTTAGAAATGTATTTGATCTCTTCTCTCTCTCTCTCACTACTTTTGAATTCTGATCAAATTTTGTAAATTGATAATTCTCTCACTGTCACTACACCGTGAAGTTATATATATGTAAATAGTATTCTCTATTTTTATTGACGCACAGTGATTGTATAAATATAAATAGAATAAACTGTATTAATGCACAGTGTATGTACATATGTAAATAGAATCTTCTCAATTAACTCTCAGTGTAGTGTAAGTATGTAAATAGATTCCGCTCTTAAAGTTGCGGTGGATGTTTAGAAATGTATTTGATCTCTTCTCGCTCTTTTTGAATTCTGATCAAATTTTGTAAATTGATAATTCTCTCACTGCCACCGCACCGTAAAGTTATATATATGTAAATAGTATTCTCTATTTTTATTAACGCACAGTGATTGTACAAATGTAAATAGAATAATCGGTATTAATGCACAGTGTACGTACATATGTACAAAGAATCTTCTCAATTAACTCTCAGTGTAATGTAAGTATGTAAATAGATTCCTCTCTTAAAGTTGCGGTGGATGTTTAGAAATGCATTTGATCTCTTCGCTACTTTTGAATTCTGATCAAATTTTGTAAATTCATAATTCTCTCACTGTCACTGCACCGTAAAGTTATATATGTAAATAGTATTCTCTATTTTTATTAACGCACAGTGATTGTATAAATGTAAATAGAATAATCGGTATTAATGCACAGTGTACGTACGTATGTAAATAGAATCTTCTCAATTAACTCTCAGTGTAATGTAAGTATGTAAACAGATTCCTCTCTTAAAGTTGCGGTGGATGTTTAGAAATGTATTTGATCTCTTCTCGCTACTTTTGAATTCTGATCAAATTTTGTAAATTGATAATTCTCTAACTGTCACTGCACCGTAAAGTTATATATGTAAATAGTATTCTCTATTTTATTAAGGCTCAGTGATTGTATAAATATAAATAGAATAATCGGTATTAATGCACAGTGTACGTACGTATGTAAATAGAATCTTTTCAATTAACTCTCAGTGTAATTTAACCCCTTAACTGCCGTCGACGTCAGTTAAGGGGATACAGTTTGGAAATCCGGAGTGTTAAGTGCCAATGGCGTAAATATACGCTTTGTAAAAGTACGATGTGTTTCACCGTGTTTTTACCAAAAATAATACCAAGAATAACCTTGACAATGTTTCCAAAAGAATTTCTTACTTCTGTGAAGTAGGGGGGATGAATTTGAACTGGGTTTTTTTTCTTTAGCGATAAAAATAAAAGCTGTTAAGTTATGGCCTGTGTTTCTTTTTGAGTTTTTTATTCTTTTTTATGCTATATTTTGTGTCTAAAACTTCTTTTTTAGTTCCCTTTGCATAGAAAATGGATTTTTTTTAAATTTCTTTGTCTGCAAGGAATAAAGAAAATTGCTTATAAGGGATCGATTTGATTTACTTCTTATTTATTACTATTTTTTCTTTATTAGGTCATGATTCTGGTTTTAACTGGTACTCCATACATTGAGAGAGTGCAATTTCTTTATACGAAAGAAATAAATAGCTTTTTGAGTAGTTAATGAGTTGAAAAAGAAACGCGCGCTCTGCAAAATTGTAAGTACGCGCGCACGGGAGAAAAACGCTGGCAATAGGGATCCACTTGCTGCAGATTTCCGTGGCAGTTAAGGGGTTAAGTATGTAAATAGGTTCCTCTCTACTCCTCTCTTCACAGTGTCTGTATATATGTAAAAAGGATCAGCTGTATAGTACAGTGTCTGAAGTAAATTGGAAAACAATTTAAAAATATAACATTATTTTGTTTTAAACAAGACGGTTCAATAAACTTTACTGGTTATTTTTTTTAAGTTTCAAATTCGTTATTTTGTTCACTAGACTCATTTATTGTATACTAGAACACCGGGAAAATTAAATTTATCGGGATAGGAAAATTACCGGGAACATCAGGAAAGGAAAACTAAGGAGAAGACTGGGATATGAAAAGTCGAGAGAAATACAGGTATGAGATTGGTAATTGGTATTGAAAATTGTGTTTAAAATTGGGAAAACTTTAAAACATTAATTTAAACGCTCCACCCGTGCAAGGCCGGGTATATCCGCTACTGGAACGGGTTTGGAAAACTAACAGGAATACCGGGATAGGGAAAAGTCGAGGGAGATTCCGGGATGAAATTGGTAAATGGTATTGAAAATTGTGCTTAAATTTGGGAAAACTTTAAAAAATTCATTTATACTCTCCACCCGTGCAAGGCCGGGTAAATCAGCTAGTCTCTGTATAAATAAAAGGCTAACGGGCGATGTGTGTATGTATGTATGTATGTATGTATGTCCAGGGTAATCTCTTGAAATAGGCCACGGACCGAAACCAAACTCGACGTATAGACGTATTCCGAGTCGGGGAGTAACTTAAGATAGTTTTCAAAGCTTTAAAATCGAATAATTACGAGTAATTAGCGAATTTATAGCCGAAAACGCTTATTTCTCCATTTCTCTACTAGAGAGATCTGCTCGACTCACTATTGTAAACGAGATTAAAATCTCAAAAATTAAATATTTTAACAGGAAAACTCGATAATTGTCCATTTAAAAACTATATCAGTTGTAAAAACACCAAAATAAATTCAAATAATTAATTTTGAAACGTTAGTTTCCCCTATTTTAAGATATTTTCCTTTAAAATTTAAATATTTATGGAAAAGTGAAAATTTTCTTCATGGAAAACGACTTGAAAATAAAACATTGTTTCAAATGAAGCGGTTCACTAGATCTTTCAATTTACTAGATCTTTTATTATTGTTTCAAATTTGTTATTTTTGTTCACTAGACTCTTTAATTTACTAGGAAACATTGCCGAGAACACCGGGAACAGGAAAATTACCGGGAACATCTGGATAGAAAAATTATCGGGAACATCGGGATAGGAAAAGTACCGGGAACATCGGGATAGGAAAATTACCGGGAACACGGATAGGAAAAAGACGTCTGGGATACCGGGATGATTGGTAATTGCTGATTTAAAAATTATAAATATATTTTTTAAAAATTTAATTAAAAAAAAATATATACACTCCACCCGTGCAAGGCCGGGCATATCCGCTAGACTCATTAATTTACTAGGAAACATTGCCGAGAACATCAGGAAAAGGAAAATTACCGGGAACATCGGGATAGGAAAAAAAAGTACCGGGAATACCGGGACATAAAAATTACCTCGATCAGCGGGATAGGAAAATTATCGGGAACATCGGGATAGCAAAATTACCGGGAACACCGGGATAGGAAAAAGACGTCTGGGATACCGGGATGATTGGTAATTGCTGATTTAAAAATATAAAAAAAAATACACTCCACCCGTGCAAGGCCGGGCATATCCGCTAGTCTCTGTATAAATAAAAGGCTAACGGGCGATGTGTGTATGTGTGTATGTATGTCCGGGGTAATCTCTTGAAATAGGCCACGGACCGAAACCAAACTCGACGTATACACGTATTCCGAGTCGGGGAGTAACTTAAGATAGTTTTCAAAGCTTTAAAATCGAATAATTACGAGTAATTAGCGAATTTATAGCCGAAAACGCTTATTTCTCCATTTCTCTACCAGAGTAGATCTGCTCGACTCACTATTGTTAAGGAGATTATAAAAACCTTGAAAAATAAATATTTTAACAGGAAAAACTCGATAATTTGTCCATTTAAAAACTATATCGGTTGTAAAAACATCAAAATAAATTCAAATAATTAATTTTGAAACGTTATTTTCCTCTATTTTAAGATATTTTCCTTTAAAATTTAAATATTAATGAAAAATTTTAAATTATTTTTTCATGGAAAACGACTTGAAAATAAAACATTGTTTCAAATGAAGCGGTTCACTAGACTTTTCAATTTACTAGATCTTTTATTATTGTTTCAAATTTGTTATTTTTGTTCACTAGACTCTTTAATTTACTAGGAAACATTGCCGAGAATACCGGGAAAAGGAAAATTACCGGGAACATCGGGATAGGAAAAAAAGTACCGGGATTACCGGGACATAAAAATTACCTCGATCAGCGGGATAGGAAAATTATCGGGAACATCGGGATAGGAAAATTATCGGGAACCTCGGGATAGGAAAATTATCGGGAACATCGGGATAGGAAAATTATCGGGAACATCGGGATAAGGAAAATGATCGGGAACATCGGGATAAGGAAATAACCGGGAACAACGGGATATGAAAAATTACCGGGAACATCGGGATAGGAAAATTATCGGGAACATCGGGATAGGAAAATTATCGGGAACATCGGGATAGGAAAATTATCGGGATAGGAAAGTTATCGGGAACATCGGGATAAGGAAAATGATCGGGAACATCGGGATAAGGAAAATAACCGGGAACATCGGGATATGAAAAATTACCGGGAACACCGGGATAGGAAAAAGGCGTCTGGGATACCGGGATGATTGGTAATTGCTGATTTAAAAATTATAAATATATATTTTGAGAAAATTTATTTTAAAAAATTTATACACTCCACCCGTGCAAGGCCGGGCATATCAGCTAGTCTAATATAATAAAACAAAGTGTATGTATATGTGTGGGTGTGTTTGTCTTTTATACAAATCCACAGTTTACTTCCGATCTGCACCAAACTTGGTATACATACGTAAAAAAACTCGGAAAAAAACATAGGCTATGTTTCGAAAACTTTTAATGACCCCTTGACCCCTTTTTTGTTCTTTTTATGGTCATTTTGCTGAAATAGCTTTATTTCTCCTCCAAAAGAGATCTGTTCACCCCATTGTTACAAAGAAAACTTAATGCTAAAAAATAGGTTTATAATAGAAACACTAGGTGCAAGTCTATTTAAAAATTATATTACTAATTTAAAAATCTATTTCCACGAAATTTTAAAGTTTTATATAGTTAACCATATTTTTATTTGAGATTTTATCTAATTTTTATATTTTAAAAGCTTTATGGAATACCATTGTTGTTAAAACAGTCTCCATGGAAACGAAGATGTAAAATTAAAAGGTGATAATATTTTAGCTTTTAAGAAAGTTGGTTAACAAATAAAAAAATATTAAAACTCCCTTTCAACTAGAAAATATTGATTTTTTTTCTTAATTTGCAAAATGGAATAAGCTTTAGTTATTGAATAATTTTACCGAAAACGTTAATTCCTGAAGATATGATTAATCAAGGGATCTAAGCAATTTTAAATACTTTTTAGATTAATTTTTCCCATGTAAATGTGGAAATCATTCAAAAATTATATTGCTTGAGAACTGAAAGAATTTTAATCCATCTGGGAACACTGGCACTGGGATAAGAAAAATTACTAAGAACACCGGGATAGGAAAAGTTACCGGGAAGACTGGAGTATGAAAAAGACGCCTAGGATACCGGGATGATTGGTAAATGCTGATTATCTAAAATTAGTAATGTATTTGGGAAAACTTAAAAATGAGGCGTTTGCTATCAAAACCAGCTTATTCCATTTTTGGAAATTTTACAGGAGGGAAAAAAACTTCTCACGTCCACAGTTCTGAAGCTAAATTTATTTTTAAATTTTTAATTGTAGGTATAACCACCTAGAATTTGCTTAGTTTTTCATTTTCCTTTCAGTTGCATTACCTTGGGTGTAATTACGCTAATTAGGTTAGAATGAGCTGACTTTGATGCAAAAACACGATTTTTCATACTTTTTTTCAGTTTTTTTTTGTTCAATTAAGTTGTGAAGTAGTTTTTTCCAGTTTATTGGGTTGGAATGAGCTGGGTTTGAGCTATATCCCTTCGCCAGGTTATGAAGGACCCTCTTAACTTTCAAAATATGCAAAAAAGTGGATTTCAGAAAAATATGGAATGAGCTGGTTTTGATAGCAAACTCCTCAAATAATAAATTTATACTCTTCACCCGTGCAAGGCCGGGCATATCAGCTAGTATATATATATAGATTGATTTTTTAGAAGAAAGTAATAATTTGATTACCTACGAAATAATTTGAATTTGTTAGATGAATAAATACCTATACATATGTAACTTAAATTTCCTAACAAATTCATGATCTTTAAGTGAACTGAAAGAGTTAAATGATGAATGTTTAAAGTATATTTAATGTTCTTCATCAAAGAACTAAAACTATTAAATTATGAACAACACACTGAGAGAAATCACAGTTTCAAAATTGAGTAAATCGATGTTTTCATCTTGGTATGAAATTTTTTTTTCATTTTATTTGACGACCCAATGCTTTTAATATTGAAACACCAGACATACTCAATTTAAAACAATTCAATAGTCGCCCACCGCTCAAATTTACTTTTAATTTATGTTTGAAAATTGTATAAAAGTTTTGAAAAATGACGGAAATGCCCCATTTTTTGGTGTGATTTTGGTGTGGTTGCGCGAAACACGACTTTGCAATATCACACCAAATTACTTCTAAAATTAAACTTCTCGTGACACTCGTCGCACTTCGATTTATGCGAACGCCAGGCACTAACTCTAAAATAAGCACTTGATGTTTCATTTTTGAGTATCTGCACATTTTTAAAAATGAGTACATGCATGTTTTTGACTCGGAGCCAGTTTGAGTATGTCATTTACTTAGATTTGAGTAATTTTTTACTCAGTTTTGAAACTATCGTTTTAAGAGTGCATCAATTTACATATATTTTAAACGAAAACATTCAAACCTCCTATTAGAATTCACCTCGTTCTTAATAAAATAAATCAGGCATAAAAATATGCTCTTTAAAATTACCCAAGGAAAAGTATGCTAAACAATTAACATATTTCTCAGACTTAACATATTTCTCTTCCCTCTTTTCTACTTTTCCATCTTACGAGTAACTCCTCTTCCTCAATCCTATTCTAATCATTTTCTCCGTCCGTTCTTATCTATTACCTTTCTCATCTCCTGTATTATTCGTTCTTTATTCACCTTTATTCCTTTTCTCCCTTTAAAAATTCATTTGCGAAGTAAGATACGCTATTTTTTATTTGAACGCATCAAACTATCAACTATCATCAAAAATATCCCATTTCATTTATTTTTGAATTAATTATACTATTCCTTTGGTGGTCAGATGCAGAGAATTTTTTTTACCTACCTGTCCCTCACAAGAATATAAAATCTATAAATTAATTTTTTAACTAGTCTCTAAAACACTTATATCAACAACTGCATTTATTATTTTTTACAGAAAATGAGTAAAATGCTTATAATTATAAAATACTGAGTCGACGTACTGGCCTAGTGGTTAGAGCATGACTGCGAAGCCGTACGACTGGGGTACGAATCCCCGTTAGACATGGATGTTAGTTTCTGTCCTTGTGTGTTGAATTAATGTAGCCCCCCCTGTAAAAAGGGGTTGTGCGAGCGAATGCGTGTGTGTGGCGCGGCTAGTAGTACCTCACCTCCGTGGTTCTGGTCCACAGGTGCCCACTGGGTAAAGCTGAGTAAGTACTTCTTAGGGCTGTTCAGTGGTCAAGGATTAAGTCCAGTAGTACGAGCCCATTGGGAAAAAATAAAATACTGATCTATCGTTTATTTTCTCAAAGAGGCTAAATCAGTTTATTTGCAAGAAATCAACCAGATAAACCTTTTTTTAACCGATTTGTTTGAGTTTCAAGAAGCAACACAGGTTAAAGTTCCTCTCTATTATTGATTGTGTTGTACAATCATCATGTATTTCCTTTCATCAACACAGCTAATTATTCTTAATTATTTCCTTTTGTTTCTCTATTTTCTCTCGATTTGTTTTTGTTTTGTCATGATTAATCAATACATTTGTGTTAAGTAAATCAAGATTGTTGTTCTATCCTCTTAAAGATAAATACATTCGATCACGCTCTAAAGTTTTTTTAGCCCACTTTGGCACTTCAAGTATGTGTCTGTACAGTTCCGTGTTTAAATACGAAACAAAATTACCAATTGATGCAGGCAGTTATTCCTTTTTTTGCCATCTTTAATGGCAATTAAAGATTTCCACACAAGGAAAATTTTGAGATTAATCCCACAAGGTGTCATCATTTTATTTCAAAATACCTTTAAACCAGTTTCTCCTTCGCTCTTTCTCTCTCAATATTACCCCGTAAAAGATATAAAAATCCTTGTGTTAAGTAAATGACTTTATATCTTCTCAGTGCTTGGGCACTACTTGATTGCTAGATCTTGATGTTGGATGGTTAACTAAGATTGGAAGGGTGGTTTAGCTAGCTTTAGAAATTTTAAACGATTCAATAGTATCAGCCTAATTATTTCAAAGCAGTAGACTGGGAGGACAAGTTAACCCCAAACTGAAACATTTATTCGTAACTCAGCTTATCTGATTTTCAGGCCTTCTGCACAATGATACGCCGGAGATTATGGAGTGTGGCTATCGTCATGTTGTTCCTAAGCGCCTCGCTGTACCAGCAAGCAGAAGGTGGTCATCATCATATGAAGAAAATGATTCTAGCATCTATCCTAGCTAAAACTCTCAAGCCAAGATTTATTCCCCTTCCCATCCCCATTCCATTCAAACTCAAGATAAATAAAGGAGATAAATATGTACCGTATCCGTAAGTATATAAAGTATCCTTTACATGTGGTGCAAAATTTAATTTCGAAGTACAAAAGTTCTATTTTAATTTGGGTGAATTGACATTGAGATTTAATGTAGTAAAAACTTGCTAACTTCTACTTACATAGGGAACTAAAATGACCTTCTTTCATGCTTTATATTGATTTCAACTTTTCTTATTTTGATAATTTAATATCTAACCCATTCAGTCCTAGACAGCCCGAGATTAAATCCTATGTCATTAAATCCTATGGAAAATTCGGGGCATCTATAACTAAAAGGGTTAAAATTGCTATTTGTACAAAAGTAAAGCAATAAAAATTCAAGTATAATTTCCATCCTATAATGAGGAAGCATTAATTTTAAAATTTAATAGAATGACTTTAGATAAATAGAATGACTCCTCCGTGCTTATATTATATAGTAGTAATTTTTACAAAACAACAATGCATTATATTAGAACTAAGATCTCAAGCAGCTTCCAAATGATAATTTAGTTCTTTCTCTACTCTATATTCTCAACCATCGGAGTTCATAAGGGAGGAAATGTTTTTACAGGTAAAAATTGTTTTATTTGATCTTGATACCATTTGATCCTCATGTTGGGAATAGCGTTTGCTTTTCTGGCACAACGTAAAATTATCTGCAATTGAATTCTTGGAGGGATTTTGAAGTTTCGGTGGAGGGCAATGAAATTTCAATGAAATGGGCGAAATCAAAAAACTATTTACTCACCAAAAAAGTATGGAAAATTCCGTCGATGGAAAAAAGTTCGGGTGTCAAAGTCAAAACATAATCTCAGATGAGAAATGAGATTTTAAGATCCATACCATGTAGAAATACTAGTACTTCTTATTGGTAGATACTTATAATTATATGAATGGAATATTATCTGAGGTGGTAAAAAAGTATAACCACTTTTATTTTAGATATTGTATTATGACTGAAATGTAAAGGATTAAGTTAAGTAGAAATATCCTATTTTGTTCAATTGTAAAAAATATAATAATAATAATAATAATAATAATAATAATAATAATAATAATAATAATAATAATAATAATAATAATAATAATAATAATAATAATAATAATAATAATAATAATAATAATAATAATAATAATAATAATAATAATAATAATAATAATAATAATAATAATAATAATAATAATAATAATAATAATAATAATAATAATAATAATAATAATAATAATAATAATAATAATAATAATAATAATAATAATAAATTTTATTGAACAAACAAAAGAACAGAACAGAAAAAATACAAACGTAGGTGATCCAGTACATGCATTTGCATATCCCAAAGGAGCTACCGCTCGTCCATGGGGTCACAGAATATCTTTGTTAAAAGTAAGATTAAAAAAAGAAAAAAATCGATTTGGTTTATAGTGGAAGAAGTTGTTTTGCTTTAACACTAGACACTTAAAAAGAATTATATATACAAAAACAAAAAAAAAGAAAAGGAAAACAAAATGGATTGGCTGGCAATTTCTAAGTTTATAGAGAAGAAAATGAGTAAATGATGATATTTAAGCTGACAAAATTAGAATAAGGACTCAATGCTATTTAGATTCAAAATATATGCAATGCACAATTTCTTAAAAGTATTTAATGTTAGTTTGAGATTGAATTTCGCTTGGAAGTTTATTAAAAAAAAGTGACAGAAAGATATTGGAGGTGTTTTTGTATATTTCTTTGTGAGGAATAGGTATATTATAGCAGTTATGATTGCGAAGTTAAATAATTTTAGAAAGTAGAGTACTATATTATAGAAAAAGGTGTATTTTTTAAGAATGGATAAAATAAATCTTAATACCAGTTTCAATTATAAAACGTGTAGATAAAATCTTTTATGTTTAAATTTTATTACGGACTTGAAAAAAATCACTTGAGAATCATTGATATACAGAAGATTTAAAACAAATAATAAATTTTTATTAAAAATATCTTCGTACTTCTAAGAGATATCTTTAACTCAATATAATTACACTGAGGGCTTAGCTTTAGGAATTTTAGGTAACTTACAAAACGTTCGAATCTTAGAGCAGAAGTTTTCAAAACCAATTAACCTGGAATTACTAACTGAAACATGAAAGAAATCAATCTATTTCCTTGAATAAGGAAAAAACACTTAGATTTCTTGTTATTTGAACTACCAAAATTACAGAATGTGCAAATGTGTGAAAAGAAAATTTACCATACTTCTACTTAGAATTTTTGCATAAAGAAAGCATCGTTGTAAAGGTCTTAAAATGTAGAATCCAAGACACTCAAATTCGCAAAATCGATACAATCAAATACAAAATCGTTTTTGAAGATATAAGAGATAACGACTCCCCTTAAAGTTTTGTGAATAATAGTTAGCCAGAGGGAACAAGGGATTCTTGGATTCCTTGCCTTAGAAAATTTTTAAATTTTGCCCCTAAAAATAAGTGTTATGACTCCTTTGTACGCACAAGAATTTTCAAGGAAAACACAATATGTAAGTATTCATGCAGTGTCTCTCGTGGTTTCAATAACAGGGGGCACCCATGGTTAAATTTCAACAGAGCTAAAATGTATATTACACCCCGAAAGAAAAGGGATTTTGCACCAATACAAAAACCAAACATATTTTAACAGAACTTCATCTCTTCCAAAGGAGTATTTTTAATTTAATGCATGAGTTTTCGTAAAACAATTTACAAGTCTGGAACAGGGGTGAATTTTCATTATCTTTCCTTTTACAGTGTTCAGTCTAAGTCCTATTCCATGATGGACAGCTATGGAGGTGGAGGAATGGAATACGGCGGTGGTGGATTCGGAGGTGGAGGAATGATGGGATACGGCGGAGGTGGATTCGGAGGAGGAGGTGGTGGATATGGAGGTGGAGGAATGATGGGATACGGCGGAGGTGGATTCGGTGGAGGAGGCGGTGGTGGATATTAAACATCCTATGACCAACTCATCTCATCCCACGTACACAAAAGATTTTAAGTGCGCGTTTGCATAGACTTACATTAGTGCTCAAGCCATCCTGTACATACCTAAATCGTGTTCATTCCAAATGTGTAAATATATTCGTGAGTGTCCTGTTTTTACTATAAATAAATTGTGTTTGTATTTTTAAATTTTGTATCTTTATTGAGTTACAACAAAGGAATAAAATATGACGTTAAGCTTGAAGGTCTTGCAATGTTAAGAAATGCTATTAAAAAACTAAAAGCTTGGTAAATTTTTATCATTATTTTGTTCACCTAGTACGATCAAACGGTGACTATCAGAATGGATAAAAAAAGGTAAATTCGTATTCCCCCGGATCATTAGATGCATTAAAAACAATGGTGGGCCATGTATATCAAAATTAAAACCTATTTTTATAAGAGGGGTCAAAATAATTTTTCATCAAATTGCAGTTAGTGTGGATTTTTTACCCAATTAACCTCAATAAAACGTATAAAAACTTCAATTCAGTACGATTCCTCTTGTTGTCGACTTGAGTCCTACCTATAAACGATAATATATTTTTTCTTCAGTAAATTTTTGAGGAATTAGTTCAATAAATCATTGTTTAAATCATATTTTTGCTAAAGGGGGTTAAAAAAATGTCCATTAGGTTGGCTAGTAGACAATGTTGAAAAAGACCTCCAGGTGATTGGTGCTGGAAGATGGAGGACAGAGGCATCTAACGGCGAGATGGGAAAAACTTGTTAAGATGGAATTGGCCTGTTCTAGGCTATACTGAAGAAAAAGAAGAAAGTTTTTAAGCTTCTATATAATTTTTTTTTGTCATTGGTGATGATGGTGACCGACCTTCCCTCAATATTTAATGTTCCTTCAATTATACCAAATTTTAAAATTTATATATTCACAAAATTATTTGTTTTTTTTTTACATTTGCAAGGCACAACGTATTTATAGAGCTCTAATTTATTTTTTCTTAATTTATTTTTTTTAATTACAAATTCAACTGAAGATCAGACAATCCGTATAGGCGAATCCCTCACATACACACAAAAACAGTTACACTAACATCCATGCCAAACGGGGATTCGAACCCCAGACGTACGGCTTCGCTGTCAGGTGCTCTAACCACTAAGCCAGTACGTCGGCATTATTATTTAAGGTCGTTATTATTTAAGATACACACTTAAAATTCCGTAAATCAACAAAAATATAGGATTTCTTTTTCTTCCTAGTGTATTCTCTGATACTCAAGTTTCACACAATCAACTGCCCAACACTGAACAATGAGGAAGTTGCATGATTTTTTTAATTTTTTTAATCGACTAGGGAGCTACCGCCCCCTGCTCGCTATCGCTCGCCAACCCCCGTAAACTGCTGACGCAGGACCTTTTGGAATTGCTTCGCAATTCCCACAAATTCCAACTCGCTGAACTTAATACACTTTATAAAACAATTTACAGAAAAAACGTCAACCAACTTTCCAAAAATACTTCACCAAATCCCCTCCATGAATAAATCTCCCTTAAAAGTTTAAATATAGATTAACTTGAACTGATCAAAAATTTAAACGAAATGTTTTTAAAAATATTCATCTTAATTATTTTTAATCTATGATTATAAAAATAACTAATTCTAATTGTTTATCAATATTCGGACCAATCAAAAACCATTATTTTAAAGTAACTTGTTAGTATAATATGCCTAGTGTTTGAAAATAAAACGGAGATGGGCACCGCCTGATAGGCCACTAGGCCTGGGCAGATTTGATTGATTGATTGATTGAATTGAAAATAATAAGAGACAAAACATCACTCTATGTTTACAATTAATTTCGATAAAGTCAGACTAAAAATTATAAATATTGGACAAAAAGTGTGAAATTTTAGTATAAAATGGCGTTCATGTAAGTTTTTAGAATATGTTTTTATCAGTCTTTGAGTGATATTTCATCAAGAAAGTACTTTTTTTAAAAGGTGAAAAAACATGTTTCGTCTTAAAATATAGCGTCAATCGGTCGTTGTGATTGGATGCATAATAATTTGAATGACAGTAGTTGCTTTGTAACTGTGACCTTATCCGTTATATAAAAAATGGAAATATTTTAAAATTGAGAATTGTTTTGGAAAAATCGAAGGGCCTACTCGGAAATCCGGAAAGAATCCGGACATTTTGATACCATATATGTGTCATTCGGTTCAGTAATTAAAAAGCCTTTCTCTGGAAACCGTTCACTAAAAACTTTTTTAGAATAGAGATATTCTTCTTGCAAAAATAAACAACTACCCAAAATTTGAGGCAGATCGAGAGATTTTTTGATTGCCAAAAAAACTAACAAAAATCCACTTTTTAAAAGCGCGTGAAAACGCCAAGAGTCTGGGATCATCGTAGGTTGACTTCATCATATGATAAACATTGTTGTAAAGCAATGGAGTTGATGGTATGATTGTTACTAGAAACACCGGGATAGGAAAAGTTACCGGGAACACCGGAATATGAAAAAAAACGCCTGGGATACCGGGATTATTGGTGCAAGGCCGGGCATACCAGCTAGTATATCTATATAATCCAAATACCACTCACTGACTGACTCACTGACTCACTAACACTCATCACGATATCTCCAAAACTGCCGGACCGACAGGCTTGAAATTTGACAGAGACCTTCCTCTCAGCTATTAGACGCGCACAAGAAACGATTTTAAAATTGAACAACTCCTTCCCTGTTTTTCGACGCTTTTTCGACTCCTTTTTACCCATTGAAATAACATTACACATTGTTGAAATGCATAAAATGCAGGGTTTACTTCTTATCTGAAGGCGACGTCTTAAATCACTTGATAAATATTATTTAAAAACATTTTGTAACTTACAACGGAGTTAGAAAACTAAAATAAATTGGAAATAATTAATTTTGAAACATTTATTACATTATTTTTATATTCTCAAAAATAAATATAGAGCGTGTTGGTTCACTAGACTTATAGTCCAAGAAAGTTAGCTCAAAAAAGGGGTTCAAGTGGAACAAATTGTAAAAGAAAGTTTGATGGGTGATTCTTATAGGAAATTTTTCGTAGAAAACGATGGTGAAACGTATACCAAAACTAACCGTGTCCTTTAGCCAATATGGCGGATTTTCCAAAATGGCGGTCAATCGTTTTTAACTTATTACTTCCTAAAAATTGTTAATAAAATTATAAATTTTGCAGTAAAAAATTTAGTAGTAAAATTAATGGCGAATTGTTTTTTTCTCTTACGATAAGTCATTGATCCAATATGGCGGATTTTCCAAAATGGCGTCCACTAATGTTTATAGTAAGTAAAATTATGATGATAAATTTGTAATTTTTACAGGATGTGGTTAGAATTCAGTCATAATAATATTCATATAAGTTTCATCTCCTCAATGTATCAAATATGGCGGATTTTTCAAAATGGCGGACAATCGTGTTTTACTTATTTGCTAAAAATCGTTAATAAAATAAAACTTGTGCAGTAAATTATTAGAATTCAGTTGCAAAAATAATGTGGAACTGTTTTTTCTCTTACGATAAGTCATTTATCCAAAATGGCGTCCACTAATGTTAAAATACATACATTCTGATGATAAATTCATAATTTGTACAGGATACGGTTAGAATTAAGTCACAATAATATTGATAAAAGTTTCCTCCCTCTCAATGTATCAAATATGGCGGATTTTCTAAAATGGCGGCCACATATTTAGAGCCTTTTTATTTTTAACATTTTTACATATAAATAAATTTTATTTTGGCATAACATAAATATTTATATATTAAATTACCTATAAATAGTATATTAACCAAGATTTTGGGATACATAGAAATAATTTCCAAAAAGGCGGCCCCATATTTCAAACTTAGTGGTAAATGGTAATTTTTGAATTTCTACCTACCTTTAACATTATTTACCAGTAAATTTTAGTAAAATATAAGTATTCTGCTTATATTTTACCTAACAACATTTAATATCTCTAATTATTAAGAAAAAAAAATAAAAAGGATCTAAATAAGTGGCCGCCATTTTGGAAAATCTTCCATATTTGATACATTGAGGGGAAGGAAACTTTTATCAATATTATTGTGACTTAATTCTAACCGTATCCTGTACAAATTACGAATTTATTATCATAATTTATGTATTTTAAACATTAGGTGGACGCCATTTTGGAAAATCCACCATATTGGATAAATGACTTATCGTAAGAGAAAAAAAACAGTTCCACATTATTTTTGCAACTAAATTCTAATAATTTACTGCAAAAGTTTTATTTTATTAACGATTTTTAGCAAAAAAGTAAAACACGATTGTCCGCCATTTTGAAAAATCCGCCATATTTGATACATTGAGGAGAGGAAACTGATATGAATATTATTAAGACTTAATTCTAACCATATCCTGTAAAAATTACGAATTTATCATCAGAATTTTACTTATTATAAACATTATAGTGGACGCCATTTTGGAAAATCCGCCATATGGGATAAATGACTTATCGTAAGAGAAAAAAACAGTTCCCCATTGTTTTTGCTACTAAATTTTAATCATTTACTGCAAAATTTATAATTTTATTAACAATTTTTAGGAAGTAATAAGTTAAAAACGGTTGACTGCCATTTTGGAAAATCCGCCATATTGGCTAAAGGACACGGTTAATTTTGGTATACGTTTCACCATCGATTTCTACGGAAAATTTCCTATAAGAATCACTCATCAAACTTTCTTTTACAATTTGTTCCACTTCAAACCTTATCTTTCTTGGACTATTATAGGAATCTTTTTGATATCGATAGATTTCATCGGCGAGTGAGCGGATGCGAGGAATATTCTTTGTGGGAGGTATTTTTCCCGCTCAGCTCTGTTATTTTAACGTACCCAGCAATATTAAATAGATTTTAATTAACTTGGAGTTGATTGTCCTGCTGAGTCGTCAGAGGATTGTTCTACTTTGTCAGATATGTGAAAAATTTTTGTTATACATGAAACTAAAATTCTATCCTAACATAACATTAAATATGGTTGAAATAAATACATTTTTTCTATTGAGTTTTTGTTAAAAAATACCATGACTAAAAAGTAGAAAATAAAATAAGTAAAAAAAATATTTTTAAAAAACGCTTTTATTGAAGTGTTCTAAAAGGTCAAAAATAATTTTTTCGGTTTGACAAATAATTTATTGGGAAGTAGAAAATAACTTTTTGGTTAGTAAAAAAACTGATTTTCTAATCACTAAAAATAAAAGCGTGGGCGCTAGTAATTCTTAATTCACTATTTATTCTAACTTCTTTATTCTATGTTCTATGAGGTTAAATTTACAAATTTCTCATTCATGAGTTTTGAGTGGGATGGATTCACTTTAAATTCTCTATTAGGTATTTTTATTTATATAAAGTTATACATAAATGCCGACGTAATGGCCTAGTGGTAAGAGCATCTAACTGCAAAGCCGTACGTCTGGGGTTCGAATCCCCGTTCGTCAGGGATGTTACTGTTACTGTCCTGTAAAAAAGTTTAAATTTAAAAAATTACTAGCTCCCACGCTTTTATTTTTAGTGATTAGAAAATCAGTTTTTTTACTTACCAAAAAGTTATTTTCTACTTCCCAATAAATTATTTGTCAAACCGAAAAAATTATTTTTGACCTTTAAGAACACTTCAATAAAAGCGTTTTTTTTTAAATCTTTTTTTTACTTATCTTTTATTTCTTTGATCGTTGAATTATTAAAATTGCTGAAAGATACGGGGATCGTTAACGAATTTTTTCGATTGCTTATCGTGAAGTACTTGTGATTACATACGCGCCGACTCCATAGGGTTTGAGGGGGCTTGAGCCTCCCCAATGTTGGAAGAAGAGGGGATAAGCCCCCCCAATATATTTTGTAAAAATCTACCTATTTTCTTTCATGAACTAAAGAAGGCAAAGTATTGGACATCGTTCTTTTGGTCCCGTTCACGTGGTCTTCACAAAGGGTCTAAAAATGACTTAAAACACTACTATCTAGGGTAAAAATTTCAAAAATTTTTGGGGGAGGACCCCCAAGCCCCTCAAATTTTAAAATATATTATTTACCGTTTTCCCCTGAAACTTCCGTGATTTTTGAGGTTTGATCCTCTTTCGTGTAACATAAGAAGAAAGAATCTACAAAATAAATTTAAACACACAATTTTTAGGGACAAATTTCCAAAAGTTTTTTGAAGTAGGACCCCTAAGCCCCCTTCAAAATTTTGCTGTTTATTATATACTATATACTGGATTTCTTTGAAAATTCTGCTTCTTAAAATGAGCCCTGCTCTAAGGGTGTAACCCAAATAGGCTTCAAAAGGAAATAAAACGCTATTTTGTGGTGGAAATTTCCAAATTTCGGGGGGAGGACCCTCAAGATATCGCTTTGCTTTTAAATTTCAATGTTAATAAAATATTGAAATTAATTTCAAAATTAATATCAAATGTGCAAGTCATCTAACACTTGAAGTAAAAATACTCGTAAGTAAGTAACCCAGAAAAAATATTTAAGTCAAAATCCCTCCCGAAATAAAACTCGTTACGGCTATGAGCCGTTGATTTTAAAAGCGGTATAACTTTCATTTCTTCATTTTATTTAATTTTTTGTGTTCGATTAAATTTTTTAAAAAATATTGCGCTGCTTTTTATTTGAATTTTTATAGCAGTGGTCCGCGGACCTCCGAGGGTCCCCAGCACCTTTCTAGGGGGTCCGCGAGTTACATCTTGGGGAGGGGCTATGTCTAGCATTAGTGGCGATCGAAAGTTTAAGGACCACTTTTATGTGGAATAACTAGTATCTTTTTTGTCTAGTACTGGGCCCCCCCATATATTTGATTAAAGTCGGCGGCTATGTGTGATTATATTATTTTATATGTTTAAATTATAATATTTAGCACACGAATGCTACGTTCAATATTTTTTACAGTTGACAATGAATTTGTCCAACGGTTTTTTAACTGATGCATGTATAAAATTGCTGTAGTTACAATATGAAACGATTTTATAGGTGTAAACAGAGAAGGGGGTTTAGAACCCTTAACCCCCCTTATATACGACACTCTACCAGGGTTCGCTGGATTGGACCCAATGGGTTTTTCAAAAAAAAACACGTGAAAAAAAACACATTTTGGACCCTTTTTGGGTTTTTTTTAGAAAATCAAGATTTTGGCAGTTTTAATATTGAAGAAAAACATTTAACGAAATAACATACCAAGAATTGCGGTTGAGTGGAAAGTTTAAAGTTTAAACTTTATTAAAAAAATTAAGGAGGATGTTTTTAAATTTCAGTGTTTTTTCTAAGTTATATAGATTTCTTTCAATATTGAATGGGTTTTTTCAAAGTTTATGATATTTTTTTTAATTTTAGTGGGGTTTTTTCCAAATATAAACCAGGTTTCAATAAATAAGGTTTTTTTTACAATTTCAGTGGGTTTTTTCAAAGTGCAAAAAGTTTTAACTTTGAAAAACCCTATGGAAAAACTGACATTGTTTTGACAGAACACATTTAACATAGAAAGAACTCACTTAAATTTGAAAAACCCACCTACAATATAGGAGAAAACCACTTAATTTTTAAAAAATCCACACTTTTTCCGAAAAAACCCAGTTTTATATAGGTTTTTTCAGGGTTTTATTGAAAAAACCCGGGTTTTTGCCAACCCTGCACTGTACTGACTAATATAAATACAACTTTGAAAACTTTAAAACACCAAAAACCTGTATACCTATCAAAAATTGGCGAATCTTTACCCATGATATTTTTGCTATAGGTAAGAAAAAGTAATTTGGGGGAAAATATCTTATGAAATTAAATGGACTAGTTAACTAGTAGTTAACTACTTTGGGAAATAATCAACTACTAGTTACAACTACTTCCAAGAAAAAGTAGTTAACTAGTAGTTACAACTACTTTTGCCCAGACTAGTTGGTAGTTAACTACTTTTTGACCAGTAGTTGCCGAACACTAGATTTTGCTGGATCCCCCTCCCCCCACGTGAGATTTACCTACAACTTTTAAAATAATTTTCTATCCTATTCGTTTGCATTTTGTGCTTCACAGCACCTAAAACTGAATGATTATGAAAATTCTTCAAAATACCTCGTTGCCAAATAGTACTAGTTGTTTAAAATATATTCCTTTCATTACTGATAAATATTCGTTATTCTATTTGTCGGGAATAGATGATAATACGGTTGTTATAAAATTTTTAAAGCAATATTTTTGATGAACCAAAATTTTTCAAATGATTTGAATTTTTTTATGGAAATTGCTGTAGTAGTATATGAGTCAGGAAAAAAACGGGTCTATGTGGTTTTTTTTGGTTTAAACCACAGAGTGAGAGCTTATACAATGTTATAAGCTCTATACTCTCTGTGGTTTAAACCAAGTTTTTTTAGAATTTTTTTTCAGCATAAGTTATTTTAGGAGTGATGTGTGAAATTGAGTTGTAAATTAAGACATTTACTTCACGGGTTGTTTATAATTGATAAATGATTTGTATATTTCAATTAATTTTAATAGTTAATTAAAATTAAATTAATTTGTTTTAAAAAAAAATTTTTTTTTTTAAATATTCCAATTTGAATAGCTAATATTATTGTAGTGAATAAAAATCCGTGTTAATTTATCTTGTATAAATGGTTGAAATAATCAAATTATTTATCTTAATTATATATGGATTAATTTATGAACTTCAGGAATTTCTTTAGAAAGAGGAAATTTTATTTTTCAAATAAGTAAAAAGTGAAATGTAAACAAATAATGTTAATTGAAATTGGATAATTGATTGAGATAATTAATTCGATTAATTATTAAATGGTAAAATATTCAAATTAATTATCTTAATTATATGGATTAATTTATGAACTTAAGAAATTTCTTTAGAAAGAGAAAATAACATTTTTTAAATAAATAAAAGTGAAATGTAAGCAACTAATGTTAATTGAAATTGGATAAATGATTGAGATAATTAATCCGATTAAGGAAATCAACGGTTTTTATTAATTTAGTAAAAAAACCAACTGGTTTTTATGACTGACAAGTAAGACAAATTGGTTTTATCAATTAATTAAAATCCAAGGCATCTTTTATCAGTGAAAAACAGATAACTTTTGTGTATCTTTAGTTACTCTTTGAAATAATGTTTCATTTTAAAGAAATTAATAAATAAACTATCTCTTGCAACATATAATAAGTTTAACTTAAGCATTTAAGGTTAAGTTTAGAGAGAATTCAATAAATAAAACCATTTAATTAAAATATTTCTGATTTTTAGTCACCTTAAAATATAACTGATCGAAAGAAAAGAACGAAGAACGAACTGGCAAAAAACAGCTGGCTGTGGCGCTATTTTTTTCTCTCGTGCTCACGAAAAATGTGTCGCCAAATCGAGCCGATGTGTAGCAACCTCGATTCTCAACGCATGCGCACTTGTATTGCACTACCGAAACGGTTGGGATTTCTGAATATGCGTCCCAGAGCAAATCCCAGGGAGTTAAAATTAAAAATGGAGCGACACCCCAAAAAAATTATTGAAAAATTCTATTTGTAGAAACACTACTATTGGTAAAATTTTAATTATGGTCTCAAAAATTGTGGTTTATAATATGATCTTTAAAATTATCTGAAAAGTCTTCACTTTAAAAAAATTTTTATAATGAAAAAAATTAAAAAACCATAAAAAAATGTGAAAATTCTGCCAAAACCTCCTTTTGTATTTCGAAATCCTTTCTTTTGATTTTATAATCTGAAAGATCATAGTTGTAAACCCTTAAGTCCAAAGTTTCACGTAAAAACCATCAATGTTAAACGCTTGAGATCCTGTTAAAGTTCGTTTTTTGCGTGCGCAAACTGGTTTCCTAATAGGCCTGTAGCCGTTTCCAAAACGGCAGTTTGCGGACGCAAAAAACGGACTTAAACCATGCTTTAACAGGCTCTCAAGCATTTAATATTAATGGTTTTTAAGTGGCACTTTGGACTTAAGGGTTTTCAACTATGATCTTTCAGATTATTAAATCAAAAGAAAGGATTTCAAAATACAAAATAAAGTTTTGGCAGAGTTTTCACATTTTTTTGCGGTTTTTAAACTTTTTTGTAATAAAAAAATTTTAAACGGAAAATTTTTAAGATAATTTTTAAGATCAGATTAAACCACAATTTTTGAGACCATAATTAAATTTTTACCAATACTTCTACAAATTGAATTTTTCAATAATTTTTTGGGGGTGTCGCTCCTATTTTAACTCCCTGGGATTTGGTCTGGGACCCCCAAATCCTATGTGATTTTGACTCGTTTAGGTGTCTACTTTCCCCCCTAGAAGTGTGACCCAACATTTATGGGACACCCTGTAGAAGCTAGACCCCAACCATCACCGGTTACCTAACTATCGGCTGTGCAAAGTCTAAAAATCACGTGACCCTTTTACTATCGTTGGCTGATCAGTAATTTGTCTTGAAATATTTTTTTTCTTGTGTGCACTCCTTCCTAGTTATTTTTATGAGACTCATATGAGGCCACATTTTTTTCATTTTAACAGAAAATACTCGGTTAAGAACTTATTAAAAGACATGGTCTTAATATTAGAAGGTTACGAAATAAGAAAATGTCTACCAACCTATAAGAATATTCTACACAAGCTAGTATCTAGCTAGTATTTTCTCTTCACAAGCATCACCGCTTAAAATGTAAACATTGAGGTATAAATCATCTTGCTGCCATTAAGGAACGAATTCAGAAACCATGTAGAAGTCTCATATGTGATCTACATGAATTAGTGAAGTCTGATGAAAAGAAAATAAATTGGCGTGTTTACATCATACAAAAATTGAGCTCATAAGTAGGAGCCTCATATGAGGCCCAGGTTGGAAAAATGTTCCCCAGACCCCCACATGCCACATTTTGCCCGCGGGCTGTATGTTGGGCACCACTGTTCTATGTTGACAACTTAACTGTTTTTTAGTGCATTAATGTGTTTTTTTTCTTTACCTTTTGTCTATGCTTCATGTATAAGCATATTTTATTAATAATTTTGTGTATCGTTGAGATCATAGTTGTAAACCCTTAAGTCCAAAGTTTCACGTAAAAACCATCAATGTTAAACGCTTGAGATCCTGTTAAAGTTCGTTTTTTGCGTGCGCAAACTGGTTTCCTAATAGGCCTATAGCCGTTTCCAAAACGGCAGTTTGCGGACGCAAAAAACGGACTTAAACCATGCTTTAACAGGATCTCCTTGAGTATCTCTCAATCACTGGGGCCCACCAAAGCCTTCAAAAATTTTTCACGCCCCCCAATACTATTTTTATCGAAAATCCTTCTTGGAAAGTATGGCTATCTATGCCCCAACTGGGGGAAATTTTGTTGAAAATTTTTAAATTGCCCCCCTAGAAAATGATATTGCCCCCGGTGGGGTGTGCACCCCACGTTGGGAAACACTGGTCTAAACCCTCTGGGAAATGTAGCAACCCCCAGTCGGGAGCCCAATATCTAGGATTCTAGACGTATAATATCTTCGTCCTTAATAAAGTATTTTAGAAATCCTTAGTGAAGTATTTTATTAAAGTATTCAGTGCTGTAATTATCTACAGAATCCAGTGGCGGATCCAGGGGTGGCACTCTGGAAAGAGCCTCCCCCTTGGAGACCCAAAAAGGTTCTCAAAATGAGTAAAACCCAACTTTTACAGGTCTAATTTCCAAATTTTTTCTGGGTGGGACCCCCATACCCCCCATTAGTATCAAAATAGGGTATTCAGTATTTATTTTTAGGAAATCCTAAAATTTTCGACGGGTCAAAGACAGGTAATAGTGTTAAAAAGTGCCCCCCTTAGACTCAAAACGTTTATAAAATGAGTTAAAACCCTACTTTTACGAGTCAAATTTCAATTTTTTTCCTGGTGGAGGACCCTCATATCCCCAATGGTACCACAAAGGGATCTTGTCTGGAAAAGGGCCCCCCTTGCCTTGGAGCCGCAGGGCCGCCCATAGGGGGCAGCAACCCCGACAAATGTCGGAGGGCCCGGAGCTTTAGGGGCCCGGGCCTACGAGTTCCACTTTGTTTTTGTAGTCAAAGTCTGTACTAGATGTTTTTTTTATTTTCCAAATAAAAATTGAACTCGCTGAATTCATATCATTTAGCATATTCAGTTCCCGAAACGGACGGGCCCGTCAAAAGTGGTCGGTCTCTTTTTCAGAAGTTTCATCTCCAATCAAATTCTGAAACATGAGATAACACAACCCCTTCCCCACGTGACCACTTCCCGCACACTTGAAAAAGCTACCAATATTTCGTCGTGGAAGATGCAATACAGCACATCTAACATCGGAAAAAGACACAGTTTGATGTAGTTGTCGATTGTTTCAATTGGCAGTGAAATAAATAGCCAAATATGGTTTCGTATGGTTGCTTCTTAAATCGAGTCAAAACCAACACCAGCACATTTATTCATCACCAAAGTTAAGCACTTCCAGGTACGGGTAATACTTGGGAGGGTGACTACTTCGGAACATCGCTTTCTAATAGAATTTCTCGTTCTCTTGCCCACATCGAGCCTTTTTCTGCTTTTCAGAAAATAATGTCGATCATTTCTATTAATTTTGTCTATCATAGATAGATAAAATAAACATTTTTATTTTTTTTGTAAATAAGCACTTTTTCTGTTATTATCAGAATTAATTGTTTGATAACTTTATTTTTAATACAATTATTATGGGAAAATTTTTCTTGCCTCTTATCGTTGTATAAAGCAAAAAAAATCATAGGAACATAAAAAATTACAAAACTGTATACATTTTACTTACATTTTAATCACAATAAAATTGTAGTAGGTAACGTACCACGACATAAAATATAAAGCATGCTTTATTTGCATTATTCGGGAACTTTACAAAGCTAATTAAAGGAAAAATAGGTACATGTAATAAAAAAGTAACACATAATCGAAGATCCAGTAATATCTTTTTTAAATTAGTTTAATAATATTCGGAGGAATTGTCAAAACAGAATCGCATTCAAAATAAACCAATATCTTTCACGCTCTCAAACGGTTTCATCGAGATTAATTCTCTAAATATCAGATCATGAAAGATCATGATCTTTGGATCTATAACAGATCATGAAAGATCGGCAACTTTTTTCTGACCAATGTGAAAATGTGTCAAATCACGGCTTACTAGAGCTATAAAGATGTTTTAAAAATTATTTTAATACTTTTAGGTGCGAAGCCTGATCAAGTAATCAAATATCTAAGCATCAATTTCTGAAAAAATTTTGGTTTACAAAAAAAGCACAGCCATATTAAAACCGCCAAACGAAGTCACGAAAACTGTTTGGCGAGAAAGAGGATTGGAATACTAAAGGTGCTTCAAATGTTAGATGTGCCTTATTGCATCTTCCACGACGATTTCTTGCTATGGCATTTTATGCACCAAAATGAGTTAAAACCCTGTTATTTTAAGGTGAAATTTTGAAAAATTTTCTACTTGTAACTCTATTATTACAACCTTATTTTATATTAAGTTGGTCAAACGCGGAAATTCTACCATAAAACCTATATCCGAAATTCGGATGAGGCGTATCAAAACGAGTTGAAAAAGAGGGTTTTTTTACTTTAATTTCCAAAAATTTTCTGGGGGAGGACCCCCAGTCTCCCTTTTAGTAGTTTGAGCAGGATAACTCCACTACCCTTTCCATGTTAAAATCAAAACGAAGATTCAATTGGACTTTGGAAATTCTTAGCCCTCCCCCAAAACCAAATCCTGGATCCGCCCCTGCAGGCAGAATTTAATGAAATTCGGTTTACAGGGGTTTTCGAGGGAGCTCTTTCCGAATCTGTAATAATAAATGAAGTTTTCAGTAGAATAAAGTACTTTTAAATGCTACTCCTTCGCCGGCAAACATTGTCCTCTAGCGGACTTAGGTTCCTATGAAAATCTTGTTGGTCATGGCATGACAGACATGCATGCTTATTTTCTACTCGACCTTTTGAGATACCCTAAGCGATACTTTGTGAAATGTAAATTCCTTATTATACTTCAAAAAATTAAAAAGTTAGGGGGCCCGTGAAAAAATTTTGTCGGGGGGCCCGGTAGAGTTATGGGCGGCCCTGTGGAGCCGTGCTGGATCCGCGCCTGATAGAATCTCCGCACTTTAAAAAGTTGCCATTAGCATCTATGGAGATGTACCCTCTGTTAAGCTCTATACCCCTATACCAGGGGCAGAAGTGGGTCAAACATAATTTTTGTAGAGTAAAAACTCATTAAAGATTTCGAAATGTTATTGTGATCCTAGTTATAACTTCACGTGGTCCGGATGCGGTCCGCTAGTTGCCGACCCCTGCTCTATACTCTGTGGCTTTATTTTAGTTTTGTTGTTAGCATTGGCAACACTTTTCTTACAGCCATTTTTTTGTGTATCAACCGCCAGCGGCCAGCGCCAGCGTTTATTGTTATTGAATTTTAACTACCCGGCTAAATACAATAATTTGGAATTTGAAACAAAAAATATGCCAAATATCATAAAGTATGTTGAATTACTTATACTTATTTCATTGTTAGAAAGCTCTTCACAGTTAAACTCATCAGACACTTAATTACTTCCAATATTGCTTATATAAGTTCAACTCGTTTAATTGTAGTACTATGCCCAATTTAACTCCCTTTTTTGCACTGTCATTCACCTCTCATAAGGTTTTCAAGTCAACGTTTAGGTATTGGGTTTTTAAGTAAACATATTAATGTTAAATAAAGCATGTGATAACCATTTGCGAGGATCAATTTGAAATAAACGAAGAATTCTTTTTTCGTATAGTTTTTTCTGTGTAATGAAAATTAGAAACAGTGTTATTTTAAATTCTGGTGTAAGCACCAATTATCTAAAAATAGTTAAAAATAAATTATCAGAATATCTCAACTAAGAGTACTATTGCCTTCAATTGCATTATTTGCTCTTTCAATCATTATACTTAACCCTTTTAAAGTTTTAGGTTAGAGACATGTTTGATTGAATCTCTTCCGAATCTTTCTAAATTTAATCGAATCTAAATTCAGATTTCCTTCCAATATCTTTGACATTAATTTGACGATAGTCTGCTTACGGAAGGCGGTGAGTATGATGCTTTAAACGTGCCTTCTATCATACTAAATTGAGCTAATTCTCAGCTGCTATCTACAAAAAGACTAGATAAAAGTCCTGGTGATTCCTTTCGTTATTGGTTTTCAAGTTGGCATTATTTTGTTGATAGCTAAAGAAACTATTCATCATGGAAAACCTTCGCCAAAGCTGTACCACCCCGATTATTATTTACGTCCAATTGTCATTGTGATTACTATTTCTGAATTAGATTCTTAAATTTCAGCTAACATGGGAGACAGTGATGAAGAATATGATAGGCGTAGAGCCCGTGACAAATTTCGAAGAGAGAGGAGTGATTATCAAGAGCGAGGAAGAGAAGATAGGGGTAGGAGAGATGATTGGGCTGAAAGGTAATTATTCCCTTCATAATAATATACAAGGTTTTTGCAAACCATCTAGAAATGCATAAGTTATATATTGTTCCTATTTTTTTCAGAGATGGAAGAGGAAGTCGAAGAGAATACAGAGACTATGATCCAAGGAATAGGCGAGATCGCTATAGTCCTGCCCGCCATGATATTAGCCCACCTATGAAGCGCATGAGAAGAGATTGGTATGCTTAAGAATTTTGAAATGTTTTTGTATTTCATTCAAAAACTGTTAATTACTGTTTTAAAAATAGCCTGAGGCTAACTTAAATGTTTTATATGCTTATTGAGTATAATTCACGCCTTAAAGCTTCTAATTGTTCAAGCTTCATTTTATATAGTGTTAAGTGTAATAGGGTTAAAAAATTGCTTGGTTGACTATCAACTTTTTCCGCCAAGGTCATAATTAAGATGTGAACGGATAAGTTTTTACTATTTTATGGTGTAAAGCAGGAGTATTCAAAGTATGACCTGTGGTACTGACAAGACTTTTTCGTTTTTCGGCCAAAAATTCTTTGAACTTTTTAAGTAAATGCAAATAAAAAAAATTCGGTACTCACGTATTAACGCAACCAGGCCAAAATTCGCATAAATCGCCAAATTTGGCGACTTTACTTACGGCAACCCGACGTGGCCAAAATTCGCATAAATCGCCAAATTTGGCGCTCCAAGTAACGGCAACCCTACGTGTTACACGTGGCTCTTCGTAAAGAAAATATTATGCTTACTGATTAGATTGAAAGTCATGGGTATTTGGGATCTGCCTGCTACTGATAAAGATGCAGTTAAAGATGCAGCAATGTTGCATGGCGATAGCGAGGCGGCTCTTAAAAGGATTGTAAACACTGGGTGAGTGGAAAAGTTATTTTCTGACGTTTTTAAGAGTGTTTTATGAGGATAGTAATTTATTTTATTTTATAATGTACTTAACATGCGTTATATAGTCTGGTAATTCAAAACAATGAAGTGTTTAAAATGAAGTGAATTAATGTAATAACGTTCATGTTTGGTATCGTCGGTATCGTAATGTTTGCGTGGCGTAAGCGAATTGTTCGTAAAGGTACAAGGATATTTTAAAGGGTAAATACATTTTAATTTATATTGTGCTGTAAAATTATCCTGTTTTATACAATTGTATCATTGCTTAATTTATCTCATAACCTATAAGATGCCGGTAGTGTATTTTGGATATCCTTTTATTATAGTATTACCTAGTAGCATAGCTCATACCAAATATGTAAAGTTTACGTAACTGCAACTAGAAGTAAACAAAATTTCGCCCTATATGACTAAAATTCGACGAATCTTAAAAATTTGTGCTGCTTGGAATTAGTCGTAGAATTCGGTCAATTGAGTAAATAATACTTTGAAATTATGTTATAACAACCTTAATTTCTTCCCTATTTAAGTTTTAATTAGTTTTGTCTACGTTTTTAACTTTCCGCAGCTTTAAATTTGGCGCGTTTCGCTCTTGGCGACAGAAAAAAACTTGGCGCCAAAAACGCGCCAAGGCGCCAAGTTGGCCAAATTTCGCCAAGTTGGAGCCGACCTGGTTGCGGTAATACGTAAGTACCAAAAATTCTTAAACACTTAAACTTATTTTGTAATTTTAGAATGCCATTTAAAAATAAAAACTTCCACATCATCAATTCAAAATAAAATTTGCTCAGTCCAAGACTACATGTTCCTATGATGCCTTTAAAATTGTGTTTTTATAGGTAGGTCTGTGTGGCCTGCGGGACTTAATAGTCCAAGTAAATGTGGCCTAAAGTATCATATGAGACATTTATAAGCACTTATTAAAAATGTAATATGCTTATTACTTAAGCAAGTTCAAGTGCCTTTTTTATTTAAATAATATAAATATATCTGAAAAATGTCATATTTAGCATTGCTGATATTCAAACTGATGCAATTAATTTCTGTTACAATGGCATATCTATCATCAATATTCTTGGCTTATTGCAGTGTGTGTGCAGGAGCAATCAAATTGAATTTTTAAAAATCAAATACAAAGTTAATTCAGTATGTTAATTTAATGCCAGGTTCATTTGTGAGAAATTTGGTATATTTTTCCATCAAAATTTAAGGATCCAGTACCATTTGTTGAAAACCATTGATGTATGTGCAGATGCTTTATTTCTTTACCTCATCTTTTCAGGGAAGACCGTGGTGGAGGTTACGGTAATAACTATGAAGGAAACTATCCTGGTGGTGGTATGATGGGTGGCATGCATGCTGGATGGGGTGGCATGCATGGAGCTCAGGTTGCTCCTCAAAGGTTAGTCTGCTTAGTGCAAGAGGGTTGGCTGATATGTCCTGATTTTTATATAGGTAGTACATTACTCTACAGCAAAGGTGGCAGTAGATGCAGAATAAATTAAAATTCTTTTGGAGACGTCTTTAAATAATGTAAGATAAAAAATCCAGCAAAATCTCTATAGGTCAGGCATGAGATTCTTCCAATATTTGTCAGATTTTCTGACTTTTTTTACCGAAAAAAATTAGGACAAGGTGTTCCAAAATAAGCTAAAACCTTGATTATTAGGGTCAAATTTCCAAACAATACACATCCATAGCTGCCAACTCTTCCGGTTTAGACGGAAGATCCATTCCTGCCATGTATTAACCTACTTGACGTAACTATGATAGGTAACCAAATTGGCTCCTCAGATTAAGAAAAAATGCTTCTGGTCTTGATTTTTTTAAATCTTCCGTTTTTTATAATTCCAATGTTGGCAGGTATGGGGTCATCCATAAATTACGTCAGGTCAAAAAGGGGGGGAGGGGTTTGGAAAAATCTCGCCAAATCTCACCAAGGGGGGAGGGGGGGTCGATTAAAATCTCACGTCAACTTTTTAAGTTAGAAATTATACTATTTTCTTTTTTTTAAGTGTGAGAAACAGATAAGATACTGCAAATTATTTTTAAAAAGTTGTAGGTAAATCTCACTTGGGGGGAGGGGGGGGTCCAGATTTTGGAAAAAACGCCTCACGTAATTTATGGATGACCCCTATGCACATCTACCAGCAAGTCTCCTGGTGTATCCTACAAATAAATTTTTGTTGGGTAGTTCATAAATATCCAATGACTTATAAATTTAGTTGCGTTAAAAATTAACTGTTTTAATTATTTTTAAATATGCTTGCAAAAGGAGGAATCAATCAATAATCTTGAAATGAAATCGCTTTTATTGGTTAAAATATGTAAGTTCGTCCAATCATTTCAACTTATAATGTTAAATTGTCTGTAGATCATTAGTCCAGAATAATATTGTTTGATGCAGGCATGAGTTTCTTCCTCGGAATCATGATTTTCCACTTTTTCATAAATTTGTGGTCCAAGAACTAATTTTTATTTTTTCAAATAATAAAGTCGGAAATCGCGTCTTCTTGTGAAAGTTTCATTTTGTTTGCAGAGTGCTTTATTGGATGGCCCGCAGGCGTCAAGTTTAAGTCAGCTCCTTAACACGTGTAATTGCCTTATAGGAAAAAACAACTTTACCTTTTTTCAAAAGTTGCTTATTATGGGCGTGGCGGTGGCATAGGGCGGGAGCCTGTTAAAGTTGACGTCTAATGTAATAAGGTCAATTTATGAAGCAACTTTATATTATAGTACAGTGTTTTTGTTTTAGATACCTTATACTATTTTAGATTTTATAAATGCATTCTTTTTTTTCTTTTCTTAGCAAAAATATAAGAAACTATTAAATTATTTTAATATTAACTAATTTCCTTAATTTTTATTTGCAATTTGGTACATTTTGATTATTTTCGTGCGGATGTAGATTATTTGATTATAGGTTCTTATATGTATACAGATAGTTATGCATAAAGTTTAAAGTTCTTAAAATCTTCAAATATAAGCCAGGTGCATTAAAATTTGTTTATTTTTATGTAATAATATTAATTTCTCCTTAAAAATATACATAATTAAGCTTGTGTGCTTTTCCCTCTTTTTACATCTTTGAACAAACTCATGCCTGTTGATGTAAAACACAATTTATTTAAAATTTAAGTCTGATAGCCATGCATTCCACCTTTACGTATATATCAGAATTGAAACTTAGAATTGCTCTATTTTAGTTATTTTTATATGCTTGTTTAAATAGTGAGATATTTGCCAACCCTGCTTTCTATATTCTATTGCTTTAGCTATCTTCTTGCTATAAATTTGCATTTCATAATCTTAAATGACATTTATCAAATCTCTTTTTTTTAAATACGTTTATAGCACACTCATGCTAGTTTGTTCAGGTTATGGATTATGGTTTAAAATGTCTTGAAGTCAATGGGTTTATTATATGTATTGTGTTGAAATTCTTAATAAATAAAGGATATCTTTTTGATTTCAAGAACATAAGGAGAGACATTTTCAAATATTAAGATACTGAGTCAAGTACATGAAAATTTTCTATTATAATATAAGCATTATAGAAGAAAATACAAATTGGAATATACCCTTCCAAAGAAATTAAAAAGCTAATTTATATATTAAGTTCAATAAAGATAATTTGATTTCCTTTCAAAATATGCTTTCGGTATGCTAATTATTGCTAACCAACTATGTTACAAAAGCTTTAAAATAAAAAGTTCTTGAACACTAGAATGATGTATTCCTTCATTCTCTAAAAAAATAAGAATAAATTAATATTCTCTTAACATCAAACTAGAATTGAAGCATTTGCAGCAATACTGAGCTAACTTCAATGCAAAGCTACTGAGTAAGTTTGGTTGCTGCAAGAGCCTCAATTTCTTTGATGTGAAAAGGTAGCATACTTTCTCTCTAGGTCTATCTTTAACAAGGAAAAATTTTTATGATAAACTTTCTTAACTTCATTACTGAACACTATAATTAAATAAAAATTTTGAAAAATCAATAAAAGTTAATGTTTAATATAATCTTTAATTGTTTGAGCTCATTAATGTATTAAAGATAAAAATGTTTTAAATAAAAGAGTTTCTTTAAACCCACCTGTGAATGTGTACACTAGGATGTGTCAGGCATGAGATTCTTCCGATTTTTGTCGTATTTTCTCGACTTTTTCCGAGAATTTTCAGATTTTTTCCTCAAACCTCCCACCGCAAAAAATTCAGACAAGGTGTTACAAATAAGCTAAAACCTTGAATTTTAGGATGAAATTTCCAAGAATTTTCTGGGGAGTACCCCCAAACCCCCTTTTTAGTACTTGGAACTCTATTTTTCAAATCTTTTTTATATTAAGTTCATTAACATGCAAATTCTACCTGAAAACAATATTGAAAATGTCATTCACGCAGTTTTTCAGACTTTTTGCTCTTTTGTAAATCTCATCCCTGGGTGTGGAAAATAACCCATTTATCAATATCTGCTTAGGGAAAATGTGCAGACTTTTAGCCAACTAGCTTCAATAAAATGTATGCACACAAGTTTTCAGCTTTATATGAAATTCCTTCTGCTTGGAACTTGCACCCTAGGATGGGAAAATAAACAAAAAATTTAGAAAATTGATCCCAGATTTTTTTTAAGGATAACGTTTTTTTTTCATTTATTTCTAAGTCTTAGGTTGGAAGTTGCTTGCAAAAAGAATTGTGCTAATTTTTTTGTTTAATTTAATTGTGCTATTTCGACATTTTATTAAAGCTGTTTAATCAAAATTCTACACTAGTCACAGGCGGATTTCCAAATCATGTATTTAAATTTAGTAGGGGTTAAAATGTGTGACAGCAAAAGAAATTCTCGTATGAGCTGAAATTTTTTACACATTTTACTGGTGAGAGCTATGTAGCCAAAAAATCTGCACTTTCGCAACACAGATTTTGAGAAAAGTGTTTTATAAACCCACCCTAATGTACACATTTGTTTTGGTTATAAGCATTCAGGATTATTTTTTAAAAAATCATGTCATGCTGGTTTCTTTTTAGTATGTACAGTATTTGAAAATTTTTTACTTTAATCTAGGGAAGTTGAAACTGGTGTTACCCAGCCCCCTATGATGACATTCAAACAGTTTTTATCTTCCCAAGACGACGGAATTGATGACCAAGAGGCTGTAAAAAAGTATAACGAATACAAGCTAGAATTCAGGCGTCAACAAATAAATGAGTTCTTTGTGACCCATAAAGAGGAGGAGTGGTATGTTACGCAGATTTATGCTAAATGTTGTAATGTGTAACCAGCTACAATAAGTGTTATGAAAGTTTAATTTTATTCAAAATAATTAGCATAACCTATTTATATTCCTTGTAATTGGAATAGGTATTTTATCACTTTTCCCTCTCGAAACCCTTTCAATACTGCAAAAAAATCAGTTTTAAATGTTTTTCATTACTGGGATGAAATTACTTTGCTGTGCAGAGGTCTAAGAGACATAAGCAATCCCTTAATGACATTTCAGCAACCACAATGATGTTTCAAGTTAATGTTTAAATTTATTGATGGGAGAGCATTATGTCCCACCATATTTATTGTAAGGGTTAAAGTCCTTGTAATGGTCTATAATTGTCTTGCAAATATCTTCATCGTTACAACCTTGATACGCCTATCTTAATGTACAAAGAATATTAACTCTATAAACATATCTATTAAAATTATTTATATTTACAATAAGTAAATTAATAAGTGCATGCTGTCTAATAGGGATGTTTATTGTTAATAGCTTATGTGATACTTAAACCTAACTTTTAAAAACTTCAAAATGCTGAATTTGGTGATTCTGTTAACAAATTATCTTTCTTTTCTGTGTAATATTTATGTCTAATAAAATAAATTAAATCAGTAAATAGCTCCACTAACTTAAATTAAATAATAAAAATAACAAAAAAATAGTAAAAAATTTTGGGGTATTTATACAAGTACTTTATACGATTTATAGATATGTTATACGATTTACTTGATTTTTTAAAAAAATCTCGTTTTATTTAATTTCTCGTTTAATTTAAACTTTATTTAACAGAAGTAAAAGGGGGTAATAATAAAACGCGTAACAGTGCTATATATATTTGTTGAACACTTCCAGCTAAAACGAGGCTAGGTACTCATGAGAGAAAAGAGGTTTTGAAAACTTGGTCTTTTTTCCATCTTAATTTCAATCAACTCTACCCCAACTCCTCTGATAATTTAAATAGAGCTGTATTTTGCCTCTCTTTTTGCTGGATTATTGTTATTGTATATTTTTTCCTCCACACAGTGAGCAGGTAGACTGCTGGCATTTTTCCTTGCAAAAGAAAATGCTACTTCGTCACATTCATGTCATGAACTGTTGTGTTCACGAAAGTTGCTTTTGTAGATTGTTGTGTTGTGAAAATGAAAATTTTGCGAGTTGATAGTAGCTTCCACTGTGTTTTATACAGTGTGATCTTTAATAAATAGTAATAATAGTTAGGTTAACCCCCGAAATGTGGGGCCGCGTAAGATTATTTCACCACCAAGCATACAAATGATGGATATATGTAAGTCAGTGTTTAAGTTATTGAAAGCTTTTGTTTTTCATCAGGTTAATATTCCTATGTATCCTTAAAAACTGAATTCTGAAAAATTAAATAATGTATTTTTAACTAGATTTATTAGTTTGCTCAATGCAAGTATAATGCCGTTGTTAATTTTTTTCTAATAGTAAAACTTTGTCAAACACTAACCAAATTTTGAAAATTTCAATAAAATGGTTTTTAAACTAAAAAATAAATTTTATCGGCTTATAGAAGAAATTAACTATTTTGCTTGTAAAGATTAAAGATTGCTTAAACTTATAATGGATTTATTAATTTGAATCTTTATTGCCCTTATTCAAACCTTAAAGTTACAAGTTGGTCAACTTAGTGAATTATAAGTGCCAAGTTTTTGTGATTAAATAATTTCCATTGTGTTTAGGTTTAAATTAAAACACCATCCTGAAGAAAGTGTCAAGCGAAAAGCAGAACTGCATGAAGGACTGAAACGCAGATTGGATGTGTTTATGGAATTGTACGAGAAAGGTTGGGTGGATAATGTTAGTATAGACCAAGAAAATACTGAGCAGATGATTAAATTTCTCGATGCAGGTAATTTTTTATCATTTGTAATTTTTATTCATCAAAAATTCTGAAGTGTGCATTGGTTAGTAACAACTTAGGCAAATATTTGGGGGAGGGGTTTCACTATTTTGGATTTCAAATATGAAGTTCTAAGCCTGTTTCCCCTTTTGTGATAAGTTATGTGGCACGGCACACACCTACCTGTTGCTGGGATAGAAATATACAGATGGATCCTCTTGATGATAAAGAAGTCTTGAGTAACAATTAGGAAAATTTATTTTGATAATTTTTTAAACAATACAATAATGGCCAACGATAAACTGTTTGTGGCAACCATAATTTATAACAATTTAAACTTATATATTTGTAAAACCCATAACCTTCAATTATTTTAAAAAATAAAGCCTGTTGACAGAATCATGGATCCTCTTCATAAATTTGCAAAATTATGAAAAAGACATGAAAATATTTTGCAGACCAATGCATTTGATGGCATTTGCAAAACATAGGATTTTCTTTCACATCTTGATCTCTACTCTGTTTTTCAGTTGTGATAAAATTAGAAGGCGGCTCTGATTTTGATTTAAAAGTCTTAGATCAACCATATGAAGAAGAAAAGGTTAAAGAAACACCCCGGGTTGTGGCTAAGTAAGTCCTAGTTTTTAAAATGAAATATTTGGCTAGTGTTACTTTCATGCAAAAGTATTAAATTGTTTCATCTTTCAGTTCTGAGAAAAAAGATGAAGACAGTGAGGAAAAGGTATGTGTAATTTTTTTCTTACATCATATTTATATTTGCTAAATTTTCCTTTACATACACAAACTGTTGCATGGTTTTGCTAACAGACTCCCCATTTTTAGGTGGAAGTAACCAAGTCAAAGAAAAAGCGAAAACATTCCCAAAGTTCTCATTCGGGATCAGATAGCTCTTCTGATTCTGACTCCGACTCAGGCTCAGAAACACCAGGTTTGTTTTAGTTGTATAGTATAATTATGCTTCCTATTAATTTTAAATAAATGATATGTTCGTATCGGTTAATATTTAAACGCATTTTCAAAATTTCTACTTATTATAAAGGCTAGGATTGTGCTCATAACCAATTCTAGAAAAAATACTCTCATGAATACTTTCTTATCTAAAATTATGTACTTTTACACTTATTAAGTATGGTTTTAGATATAAGTATTTATTCCGATTTGTTCCTTTGAAATAAAATCTATTTTGATGTGTTAATAACCTTAATATCTGGTTTATTTATCTTAAAATGTTTGTAAATAATTTGCAGTTAATGAAGAAGTTGAAAGTCATCATACTGAAAATGGTACAGTGAATGAAGATGCCAAATCACCTGGTGAAAACTCTCGTTCTGGCTCTGAAAAAGAAGGAAGTGTAGAAAAGGAAGATAGTGTGGATAAGTCCGATGTTGTTGTAAAAGAAGAACTGGATGATAGTTTATCTGAAAATGTTGGAAAAGATACTGTAGTTGAGCAAATGGAAACTGAGGATGTTGAAGAAAAGAAGTCAGAAGAAGGTATGCTTTTTAAGTTCAATACTAGAAATTCTGAGTTACTCATAGCAAGAGTAAAACTATTTCGTTTTTGAACCTCCATATTCATATAACTTTTACCGTGTTGAGTCGTACTGTATGGATAAAAAAAATTTACTAGGCTGTTTAAAATTGGTTGTAAAAACTTCAGCTATTCTTTAATTCATAAAATAACAATATTTTGTATTTGAAACAAAGTAACACCATTAAATACACTTCATTTGGGTAAGTTATCAATTTTCTACTACTTAGGTCCTGAAAAGGAAGAGGGTGAAAATGTAGAAGAAAAAAGTGAGCCCAAGCCTAGGGCTCTTCACAAAACACATTCTATCTTTCTCAGATATTTAGCCCCTTCAATTACCAAGCAAGAAGTAGAAGCAGTATGTATCAAAATTTCTAACCTTCAAATTATGTTTATCCCTTCGGTTGTTTCCTAATAAAAGTTAATCAATTTGATGATTATTTGCAGATGTGCAAACGTTTCCCTGGCTTTCTGCGGGTGGCCATAGCTGATCCACAACCTGAACGTAGGTTCGTGAGAAGAGCTTGGGTTACTTTTGAGAGATCAGTCAATATAAAGGAAATGTGCTGGAAATTGAATGGGATAAGAGTGAGTAACTGGCTTGGTTATGTTCTTGAATTAATGTGTGTTAAAAAGGTTTTTGTGTTTCTTATCTTGTGCTTCTTTTTATAGCTCCGTGATAGTGAACTTGGGGCTATTGTAAACCGAGACTTGAGTCGAAGGATACGTTCCGTGAATGGAATATCGGCACACAAGCAAGTGGTGCGAGCTGACATCAAGCTGGCTGCACGAATAATACAAAATCTGGATAAGCAAAAAAAGCTTTGGGAATCAGATGAAGAAAAAACTGAAGAACTGGATGAAAGGGTAAAAATTTCCTTCAGATATTTTTAACATCCAAAATTGAGTCTTGCTGGAAAATTATTAGTTTTCTCTTGGTTTTTTATCAATGGTATAAACCAAACACTGCAAAATCATACACAAAAATTGGATCTTGTGTAATATCACGTCGACCGCACCGCTTAATCAAAAACATCCTCAAAACCCATTGACTTTTCTATTTATGTGCCGCTAAAAATCAAATACTAGTCTTTCTTTTATTTCTAAGATTTGCAAGGTGTTATTTATGAATTCAGCTTGAACTTTTTTTGTAACATTGACTTTGTTGATTCCTCAGGGATTCCTTCTCACTTCCAAAAACCCACTTCTGAAAAACATAACAGATTACTTGATTGAGGAAGCTAGTGCTGAAGAGGATGAGTTATTAGGAACAGGAAGTGATGAAAATAAGGATGGCGAAGAAGGTTCTTCGTTGGAACGCGATGAAACTATCATCAAGGTATGTTCGATATGTTCAACAATTATATTGATAGTTATGTTCATTATATTTGTTTTTATTGAATTTCTATTGTATGTTTTTTTAGGTATTGGATAGACTTCTACTCTACTTAAGGGTAGTTCATTCAGTTGATTACTATAATAGCAGTGAATATCCAAGTGAAGATGAAATGCCCAATCGTTGTGGCATAATGCATGCAAGAGGCTCACCTCCTTCCAGTAAGATCACTCAGCAAGAAATCAATGACTATATTGCCCATTTTGAGGTAAAAAGTCAAATCTTTTTGCAAACTCCAACTTTGTTGGATGAAGAAGAATGCTTGAAGTTGGGTAAAAAAGATCCTGATGTGGAGGTGGAAAAGTTTATTACTGCCAACACTCAAGAGTTGGCTAAAGATAAATGGCTGTGCCCACTGTCTGGGAAGAAATTCAAGGGACCTGAATTTGTCCGAAAACACATTCATAACAAGCATGGTGAGAAAATTGAAGAAGTTAAAAAGGAGGTATGGTTTCTTGTGTTGTAATAGGATAGTGAACTTGTTTAATGCAGTTGTTTTTTGGGGGGTAGAGACATTAAGGGGGGATTTACAGCAGCACATCAAAATATGCAAAGCGGGCAGTGGCTGAAGCTTACCAAGGTTGCCAACCCCGGAAATACTCCATACTCCTGAAGTACCCTTTCCATGTCAAATACTTAACAATCTGTTACTAGTAAGCCCTACTGGAACGCTGACTGGCATTGCAATGATTGAGACTCAAAATGTAGTATTGAGTTCTTTTCTTTCTTCGATAAAATTGACTGCAAAAGACATGGCTAGTGTTTCCAAGTCGGATTATGAACCATGAACGGCTTTAAAATGATGGGGGGAAATCTAGCGGTCATGCTTTCTGAAATATTTGTACTGTTTCGGCAGTTCCAGAGATACTCCTGGAGTAACATAAAAAATCAGGAATTTTTTTCCTGGGCCCCTGAAGCTATCTGGAAAAGGTTGGCAACCCTCGCTTACAAACCTGCCCCTAATCCCACTGCCACTACTCTCACCGGAAACGGGTTGTGGTTTTGTTGCTCATGTTTCCTTCTGTCTCGTTCTGGGGGACTTCATATCTAACAGAATATTAAATATTTTATTTAAATACAAAAAATCAAGCCTGTATATTCTTAAAAACCTTAATAATTAACTGAGCCTGAAAACAAAAAATTCATTTTGCAAAAAAACTTTATTATTTCATTTTTATTAAATGGCAGACATCTAGTCCGGATTTACTAGTATACCAGATTTCATTACTTTACTCAATTGGTTGGGACACTGATTGTGCAACAGCCATCAGAGAAGCACAAAATTGATATTGGAAGATAAAATATTGATGGCAAACTGTGCAAATTAGGATAAAATTGAAAAACGACATATGATTTGCACATAATTTATTAAAAGATATTAAAACCAGACATGTTTCGAGGGTATACTGAACCCTCTTCGTCAGTGAAATGACGATGTAAAGAAATTACATCGGTATTTCACTGACGAAGAGGGTTCAGTATTAGGGTGGGCCGAAAAAACCTTTTATTTTTTATCGAAGTTTTAATAGCGCGGAAAAGTTGCGAATTATATAGACAAAGAAAAGGAAAAAAAAATTTTCAAAATCGGTTAATATCTTCCGATCGCGCAAAGGCCCCAAAGTTTGAAAAAATATGAAAAAACTTGATTTTTGCGATTATTTTTTTTAAAAAATCAAAGATTAAACTATCAATTATTGTTCATGGTTTTTTTATGTGAAACTAATATAGTTATAGACATAATCGTTTAGATTCCATTCTTCTATCACTTTTTTTCGTTAGATATAATTTTTTTAATGTTCATACAAATTTTGTAAAGTTGTTTTTCCTGCATTTTTAAACAGCTAATAACTCTAGAACTATACAACTTAAAAACTTGAAATCAGTCCCATTTTGTTCGTAAATTTTTTGTCTTTGATTTGGTGTGCATCATGATCATCATTTTCGAAAAGTTTTTTTTTTAATTTGAAAAAAGTGAAAAAAAATTTAATAAAAAATTTTTTTTTAATTTTTTTTGAAAAAATATTAATAGCCTTTTAACTCTTAAAATGAACATAACTACCCAATTTCAAGTTGAAAATAAAATTTAATCATGTATAAAAAAATAAAAATAACCGTAATTTAGTCAAATCCCTAAACATTCCCTAAAATTATACACCAAGAGCGATTCACTCATGGAAAATTTATCAAATCACTTGAGGGTGTTTATATGACTTAAAACATGTAAAAAATGTCACATAAATTTAAGAAAATAAGACAATTAACAGATTCGGTTCAAAATCTTACAGTGCTAGTTCCCAACTTTAAGTTAATTCAATTTGCATGAATTTTACCTGAATATTCCTTAGAAATGTGTTTATATCCAATTTTTTTATGTTCTAAAGTTTTTAATTTTCTTTGATTTGACTTGTTAAAAGTAAAAACAATTAGATATAAACATAATTCTTAGAAATTTTCCGGAGAAATGCGTGCAAACTTAACTAAATATGAAAAAACTTGATTTTTGCGTTTATTTTTTTTAATTTGATGTTTTCGTAACGTAATAGTTTGCAACGTCTTCTAATAGAGCCTAAAATCATTGTGTTTTAATTTGGTTTAGATCAGTTAATATAATCCGATCGCGCATAAGCCCCAAAATTTGCCAAAATATTGAAATTTCACACTTTTGCAAGTTTTTTTTATATCTTTAATATATTTTTTAACGTAATAGTTACACTATTTTTATTTGAAACATAATATTTTGAATGTTAAACATCTATTTGGTGGCTTATAAGGTACTTTAAAGCTGGATTTGCTGATGAAGTTCGGCATGTATGATCTAGAGAGCAGAGTGGTACTTATAAATCCTTCTCGTGATCCAGCTCCGCAAACTTTTCCTGAGGCTTCCGTGACGATTAGAAGACGTTGCAAACTATTACGTTACGAAAACATCAAATTAAAAAAAAATAAACGCAAAAATCAAGTTTTTTCATATTTAGTTAAGTTTGCATGCATTTCTCCTGAAAATTTCTAAGAATTATGTTTATATCTAATTGTTTTTACTTTTAACAAGTCAAATCAAAGTAAATTAAAAACTTAAGAACATAAAAAAATTGGATATAAACACATTTCTAAGGAATATTCAGGTAAAATTCATGCAAATTGAATTAACTTAAAGTTGGGAACTAGCACTGTAAGATTTTGAACCGAATCTGTTAATTGTCTTATTTTCTGAAATTTATGTGACATTTTTTACATGTTTTAAGTCACATGAACACCCTCAAGTGATTTGATAAATTTTCCATGAGTGAATCGCTCTTGGTGTATAATTTTAGGGAATGTTTAGGGATTTGACTAAATTACGGTTATTTTTATTTTTTTATACATGATTAAATTTTATTTTCAACTTGAAATTGGGTAGTTATGTTCATTTTAAGAGTTAAAAGGCTATTAATATTTTTTCAAAAAAAAATTTAAAAACAATTTTTTTATTAAATTTTTTTTCACTTTTTTCAAATTTTAAAAAAAACTTTTTGAAAATGATGATCATGATGCACACCAAATCAAATACAAAAAATTTACGAACAAAATGGGACTGATTTAAAGTTTTTAAGTTGTATAGTTCTAGAGTTATTAGCTGTTTAAAAATGCAGGAAAAACAACTTTACAAAATTTGTATGAACATTAAAAAAATTATATCTAACGAAAAAAAAGTGATAGAAGAATGGAATCTGAACGATTATGTCTATAACTATATTAGTTTCACATAAAAAAATCATGAACAATATTTGATAGTTTAATCTTTGATTTTTTAAAAAAAATAATCGCAAAAATCAAGTTTTTTCATATTTTTTCAAACTTTGGGGCCTTTGCGCGATCGTAAGATATTAACCGATTTTGAAAATTTTTTTTACCTTTTCTTTGTCTATATAATTCGCAACTTTTCCGCGCTATTAAAACTTCGAAAAAAAATAAAAGGTTTTTTCGGCCCACCCTATTCAGTATACCCTCGAAACATGTCTGGTTTTAATATCTTTTAATAAATTCTTTACATAGTCATTTCACTGACGAAGAGGGTTCAGTATACCCTCGAAACATGTCTGGTTTTAATATCTTTTAATAAATTATGTGCAAATCATACGTCGTTTTTCAATTTTATTGGAAGATAGTTTTGACATTTCTGTTGAAGAAATCCAAACACACTATAACTGTCTTTTTGCTGCTATCTACCAGATTTTATAAATTTAATTGAAAATATTCTGAGTCCTAATTTTTAAAATTATTTTATTCTTCTTGGCTTGGCTTGCGTTTTTGTATTTCTCTATAGAGTTTAATGTAATTTGGAGTTGCAAGTTTCCTATATATTGTTTTATTCTGTTATCTGTTGTATATGCATGTTGAATGGCTCTTGTCATGGTGCATGCTGTATTTTAATTTTCTATTAAAAAACTGCCTCAGTTCAGGAGTCTGTTTAGAAGAAATTTGAGTCCGTTTTCGGACCATTAACAAAATGTTTCATTGGGAAAACAGAACTTTCACAAAGTATTTTGACCTTTAAATGGACACTATTTTTCACAATACTGCAAATTTGTGAGCTTATTTTCACAAAAACAGGTTCCTGGCTGAAAAGAACTATTTTACACTAAAATTCACAAAATTATGAGTAGATTTTCACATTTTTTAGAAAAACCGGACCCTTCACAAAAAGTCTGGACATACCCCTGTAGTTGACTTGCAGCTTTTTAAACAGTGATATTTTCGAAGCCTCCTTTTGGTTCGTTTGACGCGCTGCTGTAAATCTGTCAGAAGTTCTTTCTTACATCAAGGCGGGGTGAAAAAAAAACAAAAAACATATTTTATTTGTTTTTTACCCTCAACATAGAAAGGATGAAAAAATCCATGAGTTTTAAAAATTTAAATTTGACTTTTCAAATCGAAATTAGATTAATAAAGCTATACTTTTAAATCACCACAAACAGTTCGTTCTTTTAAATGATTTTTGTAAGTTTTTTCACAGCATCATGCTATTTATCAAGCAATGTACTGCCCATGTCATTTCAATTTGGTTGTTTGTACCCAAGCCTTATACTTGGCACCATCTTTTTAGGCTCTGGGTGATCCATACATGAAAATAGTGAGTTTGTTGCCTAAATAAAGGGAGCAACTTGCTAAAAACTACATGTGTTTTAAAAAATGTTTTTTTGCTTTGTTTTAAACGTAACAACCCTGCATTAAGGTTTCTATCCCTTTTTATCCTTGAATCAAATCAATATCTGTAATGTCTTATGATTTGACTAAAAAGCAATTTATCACTAGAAGAATGAATATTCTGTTCTTATTGGATTAAATATGTGTATAATATTTTTTTATTTCATATGACTTAGTGTAACATTTTCTAGCATGGAAGCAGATGTTTAATTTTGCATTATTTTTATGTACTGTAAAACTCCAATTATTCTAATCAACTGGGACAGGACCCCATTTGTATAATAGGATTTTTTCCAAAAAAAAGGTTTAATGTAATCAATAGTATGCATGTTGAAAATGGGAGCAAAAACTATTTTTAAAGAAAGATAGTATTTAATTAATTAAATGAAAATGCAACATTCAGGTAATTGGAGTTCTACTGTATATCTATCTGAACAAAAAGAAATGGGTCTAATTTTTTGTTTCATTTAGGTTGAATACTTCAATAACTATTTAACTGATCCTAAGAGAGCGCAGCTTCCAGAACATCCTTCCAATAAACCTGCCACCTCTTCCACAAGAAATGAGACTGGATACCAGAATGTGAATGCTCCCCAATTTCATTCTGGCCCTTTCCCTCCTCCCATGCCCCCTTATTTTGGACCTCGAGGACCTAATCCAAATTTTGGAGGTAAATTATATTTTCATAACCGATAGTATAATTATTGGTTTGACCCTTTCAGTTCTAAACTGCCCAAGATAGCAGCTGAAACCTATGGAGAACTTTTGGGCAGTTAGGTCTGAAAGAGAACTTCAATTCCTTAAAATTTCCTAGTATTGCATTCCCAGAGTCCATAATTATACTTTTTTTAGAGGAAGTGTTGGTAATATATAATCATATTACCAACTAAATAGATATCAAATTTCGTCACCTTAGAATCAAAAACTATTATCTCCAAAAAATCATGCAGCTTAGTAGTTCAGTTCCGATTGTGTTACTGGCGGTTTTGGCATTGTTATAGGGTTGCTGCAAGGCATTGTTAACCCTTTCAGTCCTAGCCGCTCCAAATTTTCCCTAGGATTCAATGACAATCTCGGGCACTCTGATATGGCAAGCAGGTTGCCACATCAGGTGCTACATTTTCGTCATCTTAAAATCAAATAACACTGTCTTCTGGTCCGATTCATCAATATTCGGAATTGCAAGCGGGGAAGCTCATTTCATTAGTTCCTAAGCGGGACCATCGAGCTGGCAAAGAGCCAAAAAACCAATCAATGAGCGTCTCCAACGATCTGAAGTAATTATCTTTTTTTGATTTAGTGGTAATGGTTCTAAAGTAATTATTATTTAATTTAGTGGTAATGGTTTCAATTGGCGTCTGATCGTAAGTTGCCAAAGATTGGGATCCCCAAAGTTTGCCGAATGGAAATAGTAGTTTTTGATATTACGGTGACGATTTATATAAGTATCAAAATATATGTTAATTTTTATGAGCATTAAATTTTTGATATTTATCTGATATTTTCAGATTTAAATTTAAAAAATACTGTTAATTAGAAATGAATACTAGTCTAAACAAACTTTAATTGAATCTTAATTAGCCAGAGGATATTTGCTATAAATAAAAGAAATTATCAATGTAGCAAGAACTTTTTGCATGCACATTATAATTTTATTTCTAATATTTTTTACTTATAAAAGTTCAGCTTCGCTAATTAATTGAAACACCGATTATTCATTCATGCAATGAAAGATATCAGTAGTTTTACCTTTCTTTTCTTTAAATGAGGATTAGCTAGGAATTATTTAAAAATAGATTAAAAAATGTGATAATTTACAATTAAAATAATAGGATTATAGAAGAAGATTTGAAAATAAGCATTGTCTAGCACTATATCTCAGAAAAATTTAATTAAGATGAAATTCATTGTCTATGATGCTGAACTTTTTTCACTGAATTGAATTTTTTATGCAGAAAAATCATAAGAAAGTTTTTTTTAGGTTATGGAGGACAAGGGTATGGCAGAGGACCTGACATGTACCGAGCTGGTGGTTATGGAAAGCGTAACTTTCAACGGTAAAAATATTTACATTTTTTCAAGCTCAAGTTTGTTTCATTGATTTTTAAACTCTCGCCTTTTTCATTGTAAGGGTGAAATTTCAAGTGTGTCCAAACAGGTTATATGTAATACTACTTAGGGGTATGAGTAAAGGGGGAGAAATACTAATCATTTCATTTTAGGACTTGAGTAGCAACCCTGTTACTTATTCAAATTTATTCCTAATATTTGCCAAGATTCTAGCAATAGTTCCCCCACATCTAGGAGACAAATATATCCTTGCAATTCCTTAAAAGCTTGAAAGATATAAAACTTCTTAACATAGGTCACCATCATTTTCTTGACCCTAATTTGACTTTGAAAAATGATCACCCTGGGTCTTTTTTCTAACAGTACCATAAATCTAAACACTCAGTTTTTGCTTTTGACTCCTTGTAAATTACTTTCATGGCAAATTCGCCCATAGATTAATATTTTAAGGATTAAGCTATTAAAATTAGTACTATAATTAATTTGCTGTCTTGGACACTTTTGGATCAATTTGATCAAATTGCACTGCTTGCTGGACAAGACAGCAACTTAGCAATTTTTAGTGAAAACAAAAAAGCTGCAATGCAATATCCTATTTAAGATTTTTTTATGGAAATTTTTTTATCTGAGGTATGATTGCATACCCCATGAAGGGCCAAATCTGGGGACGGGGGTAGTTATAAACCCCAAGGGTATTAAACTTCCAAATGATTTTTAAAATTCTTTCAATTTGTATTATTTACTGTTAGTTACTTTAATTTTTACTTTTGATTTACATTAAACTGATCTTTGAATACTATCCTTTAAATGTGATTATGTAGTTTCGTACATTTAGCTTTTTTATATGATCATCCTTTTTTATTTAAATAATAAAAAAACTAACTTTACTTCCAGTTCCTATTTCGAACTGTGCATGCTTTCATAAGAAAGAATCAGCATGAAATATTAATACCAAGTTTTAATGAATAGATTTTGCATTAATATAATTTTGTATGCATTTTGAAATGTATTAATAGGTTTTGTTTTCCTGGAAAAAATGCAATTTAATTTTCCTATTTGTATATCTGTTACCCCATAATGAAGTTGTTTTGTTTAACTTAATCTATTACAAACTCAATTGTTTGCGAACCATTTTTTTTCCTTCGTCTCTTGCAGCAATCGAGCTGATCCAAGGGAAATCATTGGGTATCATGACGTGGATGCACCTATGGAGATGGACTATTTTTAAAATATCCTCACCAAAAGTTTGCCTGTGTCGGCCTTCAAAATTATTCATTTTTGTACATATGTTTTTATGCTAAAACTATTTCATCCTCTTAAGGCTTATGTGTGTGGTGATTGTATAACTACGCTTTCAAGGGATATCATTTCAGGAAAATTAATGTGCATTTTGAATGAAATCAATTCAGTTCAGGTTTTTGAAGGTGTTGAATCTAAGTGTTTTAAAATGCTGCAACAATTGTATTGTTTCCATTTACAGAAGAAATCCTCGTTCAGATCCTAGAAAAATGATTGGGTACAGAGACCTTGATGCTCCTGATGATACAGATGTCTTTTAGTTATGTATTATATTTTAAAAGCATTGATCAGCTCATTGTAAAGTCTCAAGGCATCCTTTGTTATCATTAAACATTTTTATATCAATTTTGTTTTTCTTTCAATCATATAATTTAATTCCAGTGCTTATTTAACCCTTTCGCAACAGCCGGGACATATTTCAACAGGGCCACAACCAAAAGCAGATTTTATTGGGAGCTTCTCACTTTAGACAACAATCAACTCTGCTTTAGGAAGAGTTGGTTTATTTACTTATTACAAGACTGAGAAGGCCTGTGGTATGCAGGTTAAGTAAAGCTGAGCTAAACCATTGCATAATTTATTTTATAAAAAGTTTTCAGTTACCAGAATTAGTAGTAAACTTAATGTTAAATGTGGTAGTATTAAAATTTGCCTAGACAAGTTTTATATATTTTCCTTAATAACTGTAGAATACAAGATGCGATATGTTTAAAACAATTACTCGACATTTGAGACGAAGCTAGTACAGTCGACTCCGCTTAATGTTATCATACAAAATCAACAGGTCCTGGTCATTCCTATTGAATATAATGTAAAATACATCATTTAAATGTTATCAAAATTTATCCACATCCCCTTAAAAACGACTACTAGTTTTGTTTTGAAGGTCAGGTTTTACAAGAAAACATCTGGCGCATATTTCTGAAACTAATAGTCACAGTTGGACCGTTATAATTATTTGCTTTGATTGTAAAAAAATAAAATTCCTGTCTCCAAAATGTTGAAGAAAACTGTTGGTGGGCGAATCCATGCTTGTGAATGGCGCACTCTACAGATGTTTCAGATATATTTCCCCTGTTGTTTATTGGAGTGGAAGGATATAAATATATGGACAGTAAAGGGGATCTGTGCGCAATAAATAAAAGTACTAAGTAAGCGATTGTTTCGTTTTTAATAATTGGACCATTATAATTCTCCCAAAAATTTTCAGTACATGGTATAAAATTGTTTCAAAAATACATTCATTATGATAACATAATTTTGATTTTAAAGCAAACAATCTAGTTAAATTGCTTCCTACTTTTGATATGAAATAGCTTATTGTTATCCATTGGATAATGTTATCAGTTTAATCTTGGACAATTGCAATCAATTAAGCAGAGTTGAATATTGATGTAATAAGTTCCATATCTTTAGGCTGTATAGTAAAAAATTTAAAAAGTTAACTATTTATTTTTAATGCATTTCAATCTATAATTTTAAACTTTCAAATCACTCTCCTGAAAAATAAGGTTTTGTGAGATTGGACGTTTTTGAAAGGAGTGAGCGACTCGGATAATGGAGACTTTAATGTAGTTAACTAGTAATTAATGTTTTACAATTATTCAATTTTCTTCCTTTTTTATAAAATATTTATTTTAAAAAATTATCCAACAGAGAAAATTTTAGAAATATATTTTACAATCTCCTGAATTAACCAGATTTAGGAAATTCAGGCTTAGTATAACTAGTAATATGCACCTGTGAGTAGGCTGTTAAACTTTATCTCAACAAATGAGTCATTCAAGCTCATTTGGTTATAACTTTAGATATTTTTGAATTGTTCTTTCTTATCATGAGAGATAAAATCTACTTAATGGACTGTGATAGCTAAAATTCATGAAAACAAGAAACTTAGTAATTCAAAAGGATTATATTCAGCAGATTCCACTTTATAGAAACCAGTTAGACCAGATCATTCCGTGTTTATTAACTAAAAATAATAAAGAGTGCAAGAAACTAAAGATAAAGAAAAACTAGACCTGATATAAACGAACAAGCATTAAATAAAGTAGAACATAGTTTTTTAAGTACATTAACTCAGTATTAAGTACATAACTTGTATAATGCATTAGTCCACTCAGTACCTGTTAATAGCAAACATCCAAAACTAAAAACCTATGTTAACCCAGGGAACAGTTAGGATTGCAATCTTAAAAAGAAAGATCGGTTCAAATGTAATTAATATAAACCCTCTTTTGCAAATGGTAGGAAAGAAATAAAATTTTCCTTAGTAACTTATCAATTACTTAAAAAATGAAAGTTTTGCAAAAACTCAAATTATATTTACTAATCAGAAAACTCACTATTTTTGGCATTTTTATTTCTTTCTGAAACTAAATAATTCAACAATATTAAAAAGAAACTATGAATATATCAATTTATAGCTTAATCTTAACACTTCCTGCCTAGATATGCATTATTTGTTTAAGCGGTTAAAATATTCATTAATTAAATAGTTAGGCTTAGTTTCCAGAGAATTTGCATATATTAAGCGGATTTCCCAGTAAAACGACATGTATGAAAAGCACAATTCACTATAGTAACAAAATTTTTTGAAAAACTTTATATTTTAAAGGAATTAAATATTCTCAGTTCATAAAATAGAATTTTGAATCTATAAGGTATTTCTTAAAAAATATTATATATTCAGTGAAAATCTTATTTTACATAGATGCCTACATAACTTTATACCAAGAAATGTGTTCTAGTTATTTCCATTCATATGATATTACTAATTACACTATATTACAATTAGATTAACTAATTACAGTCGAATCCGCTTAATGTGATCACGGTTAATGTTATCAATCGGATAATGTTATCGAAATCAACAGGTCCCGATCATTCCTATTTAGTTTAATGTAAAATACATCGTTCAATGTGATCAACTATGAATCATCACTCCGCTTAATATTATCAAAATTTGTCCATATTCCCTTTAAAACGACCGCTTTTGAGTTCAAGTTTCATTTTGAAGGTCGATTTTTACAAGTAAACATCTGCCCCATGAGAAGCATCTGGCGCTTCTTTTTTCTGAAACTCAGTATGAGTAAGAGATAAAGAAAACATTCTGCATATATTGAAAGAAAACGGTTATGGGGGGGTCCGAATCCATTCTTGTGATTGGTTAAAGAAACCACAAAGATCGACGCTTTGCAGATGTCTGATAAGAGATTTGAATTTTACCTTGTGTTTAATGAATAAGTGGTTTATTGGAGAGGAAGAATTAAAATGAAGTGGAAAAAAGAGAGACCTTTCTATACAAATAAAAATACAAAGTAAGCGATTATTTTACTTTTATTAACTGAACTACTCTTATATTTCACCCTTAAAATTTTACCTAGTTAAAAATAGTGTTTTGATTACATTTATTACGATTACATGATTTTGATTTTAATGCAAACAATCTAGTTTCACTGTTTGCTGCTTTTGATATGAGATCGCTTATAGTTATCGATCGGATAATGTTATCAGTTTAGTCTCGGACAATTGCGATCACATTAAGCGGACTTTACTGTAGTATCACTTTCTAATTATACTAAAGATATCAAGGTACGAAAATATCCTGATAATAAGATTTGGGCACAACTGCAGTTCTTGTTGCATACAGGTAAATGCCGGGTGTGTGAATTGCTCACTACGCAAAAAATCCACATATTTTTAATTCTTTTCATTCTGGTACAGTAGAGCCCCGATTATCCGCGGAATTGGGTGGCAAGGGTATCGCGGATAGTGAAAATCGCGGATAACCCGAAAAAAGACGAAAAATGGGGTGAAAACAAGAAAAAAATATTTCAGCATAAAAAAACTATGTTCTATTGTACAAAAAACATGATATGTTATACTTTTGAAATATGTACAGTACATCAGAAACCTTTGCTCTGCATCTAAAATCTCTCTTATCTCATCTAAAATTTGCTCTCATCATTAAAAATTCTTTTCTTGGCCCTCGCGGATCATCCGCTCGCGGATAATCGGGGTTCTACTGTATATGAATTAGATCAACATAAAATATATCCACTTTTTATAAAATTAAATGTCTGACTAAAACAAGGTAGTAGATGTATGGTGTCATTCTCCTGGCACAATGTTATTCAATTTAAAATAGAATATACCTATTGATAAGTTTGGGATAGTAAAAGAAATCTTTAATTACTTTTATAATACTTTTTAATTATTCGTCCATTTAAAAAATTCCTTTAAATATACAAACTAAATGTGTTTATAGAGAGGCCGGTATACAGCTTAAATTTTTTACAATAAATAAAACTGAGGAGATAAGAACAACGTACAATTCAAGTTCACATATCGACTTTTTATTTCAACAGGGCACTTAAAAGTACTATGTTAACATAACTATTAATGACTTATTATAGCTCTAGTTAACTTTATTTATCCATATTTTTTCCCTCAATGCCTGGTTTTGTTGCTCTCAGACAGGAAAAATATTATGTGCTGAAGCAAAAATCTTTAGCTTGCTGGACTTATCGAAACAGGTTTTAGGAAAGCTTAACCAAGAGGAGTCATTTAAAATATATCTAAGTATGGGAATAAACTACAAGCAAGTGATCAAGGCTAACATTTTGTGTGTAGATTTTCTGACATTACTCCTATTACCACATAAAAAATTCATAAATATCCTAAAAAAACTGTTAAAACCAATTAAAATACTTAAAATCTTCTCAAAAAGTATACATGTTTTTTAACATTTTGTACGAACCTTTGTGTAAATTCATTTTTCAACAGGTGCCTTACAATATCTAGTTCGATAGGATTTACTCATAAAACAATAATAGATTGGCAAAACATTTTTAGATCATAACAGCTATTAGGTAATATTTTTATTAAAGAACAAGTCCCACACACATCTGCAATTTTTGGGGTGTTGAGCCAAATTTGAAAGCATAACTTCACAAATCTAAACATCAATTAAACCCAAACCCATGTGAGGTTATTTAATTCTTACCATGAATTTTCTGCAGGATATACAAAAATCTTACAATAAGGATATATATCACATTTATACAATGATGTGGAAACTCGTGCAATAAATATGATTTGATACAAAAATATATCGACATGAAAATACATCAATAAAAATGACAGGTTTAAACTTAATTTGTCACAATATATTTACAGACTACTTATCAATATAATCTTATCAGAAAGATTCTAATAGAGATTAGACATAAATAGGAACACTAAAATACTTATGAAAATTATCTAACACATACACAACCAGGGGTGCATCTAGAAAGAAATTGGGGCCGAAAACGGCCCCTTCACAAAATTCCGATCCTCAAAAACAACCCCTTCACAAAATTCCGGTTCCCAAAAACCGACTTTAATCAAGCTATATGCACTCGCTAAGTGTAATTTTAAAAAATATATATTTATTTACAGAAATAGGACCTTATTTTAGAATGAAAAATTATTTTCACAAAATTCAATTCCGTTTTTCACAAAATCCCCAAAAACGGCCCCTGGCAAAAAATCTTGGATGCACCCCTGAGAACTAAAAGTACCATTATAATGTCTGGTACTTTTCCATTATACCGGCGCAAATCTCACCAAGCAGACTTTTTGGCGACAGCAGACAGTTGCCGGAAGAAATCACACGAAGCAACTTCCATTGGCGTTGCATCATTATTGATGACTTTATCGCCTGCCCCGGTATAATGGAAAAGTACCTAATGTCTTAACATACCATCTATGAGAATTAGAAGTGGCATAGCTTCGATAAGAGTCGACCAGCTGCCATGTTTACTCACAGCTCAAATAGATCTATGTGGTTGTGTGTCATCATTTGAACAGTGGGTAAACATGGCGGCTGGTCAAATAGCTGTTCCTTAGAAGTTTCTTAATGAACGATTCCTTTCAATACATATATAAAGGTTAAATATATGTACTCTTCTTAATTTAACCTACACAAGAGAGCAAAACTAAAATTCAAAAATTAACTCTCAAAATTTAAGTTATCAATAAAAAACATCTTAACCTCACAATAGAGACATCAACTCCAAAAAAGAGGGGGACGGATATATATTCATCTAGTTAACTCGAGTTTTCTACTATAAAAGCCTTGTTTAACTGATGATTTCGTAGTCGTAAATTAGTCTTTAAAAATTTAATTCCATCATTAAATGTAAGCATATGGAACAAGTGAAGTGGTTATTTTGAAAAATTATTTTTAAAATAATATTTTTGTAATAAAAAAATCATCTAAGGTAGGACCGAACCCATGTTGTTCAGTTTACGAGAAGGGTATGCTAACGACTGGGCTATTTGGATCTTAAAGTGGTAATGAAATTTAAATATTTAAACTGGTGGGTAAAACTTAGGTGGGCGTTTTCTTCTCGGGGGCTACTGGCTAGTGTGTCATATTAGGTCTAGGGTAGGTTACCCTTTGGGTGTACTACAAACCTACCAAGTTTGAGCCCGAAGTCGGTTTCCGAGGTCTTGCCGTCCCCTTGTAAGATTATTTTGATTAATCACCCAAGCAGGGGCGTCATTTAGGGGGGCAGGGGGGGACAACCGCCCCCCTCAAGTTTTCCACTGTTATGTGAAAAATAGTTGCAAGTCCCTTGAAAATTCTGTAACTTGCACAAGGAGCTTTGGGTGCAACTCAAAAAGTCTCAAAAGGAGTTAAACACTACTTTTGAGGGTTAAATTTCAAAAAATTTTCTAGGGGAGGATCCCCAGCTCCCCTCTAAAATTTTTACGTCGGTGGTTTTACAGATTTTTCCTCCTTAGAATTCTGCCATTTACAAGAAGCTTTTCCCTTTACAAGCTCTCCAAAGAGTTTGAAAGAGATAAAGCACTAGTTTAAAAAGGAAATTTCAAAAAAATTTCTAGGGAATACCCCCAGCCCCCCTCTATAATTTTGACCTCTGTTAAAAAGTGTTTTTCCCCTTGAAAATTTCTGCCACTTACAAGAAGCTTTTCCTTTTTAGTGCTCTACAAAGAGTTTGAAAATGAGATAAAAACGAGTTTAGAGTGGTAATTTCAAAAAAATTTTGGGGGAGGACCCCCAGCCCCCTCTAAAATGTTACACTTACAAGAAGCGTTTCTAGGAGATCCCCCAAAGAGTTTGAAAAAGAGATAAAACACTACTTTAACGGGAAATTTTTTAAAAAATTTCAGGGGAAGGCCCCTTGAAACTGTGACGTCTATTTAAAACACTTTTCCCTAGAAAATTCTGTGGTTTACAAGAAACTGTTCTCTTTGGATGCAGCCCAAAGGGTCTCAAAATGAGTTAAAACACTACCAAATTTTCCTGGGGGTAAATCCCCCATTTTTCCTTGGAGTTCACGTTGTCAATTTTTGACATTATATGTAATATCATTCAAATACTACTTTTCAGTGTTCTAACACTTGACCTATAAATGTGCTCGTTAGGGGATACCTTAAAACTGAAGTTGAGGCACCCCCCAAAAAAAGTCTAGGTACAGCGTGATTCAGACCCATTTAAAAAAATCCTTGCCCCCCCCAACCAAAAACTGAAATGACGCCCCTGCACCCAAGTTAAATATAAAAAAAATATCTCAATTAGCATCATCATTGCTTTGATATTGTTAGTGTAATTCATAAAATGCCGTGAATATGTCTGGTCAACAGGATTTGCACTTGCCTAATCCACAAGTATGGGTATTTTAAAACATGGGATCCTTTTTTAAGTTTTGATAGGAAATAGATGACTTCTCTTCTATCATAGAGAACAGTCCTCTACTTCATGTTACAAATGACATGACCATGAGAAAAATTTTTAAAATTAAAGTAAATAACATTTGCATACCATTCGAGAAAAAGAAGGTATAATATAAATGAGCAACTTTTGTTTTGATAAAGATTGCTTATTTGTATGAGGGGGAGAAATCTTCGTAATTAGGTTTTTTTTTATTAATTAATGGAATAAACATCCTACTTCCACCTTCATCTGTATTAATTTGGCAAGATTCTAACAATAAAAACTTTTAATCATTAGTAGTGTATAAATAGTTTAATAGATAAAGGAATATACCTCTGAGTGTGATCTCTTTACAATAATTATTCTCATTTTTACCACAATGACCTGTTTTAAAAGAAACTGTCATTTTCTTGAGTTCAGCATATAAAGTTATCTTAATCCAGTTCTATGTATCAAACCACAGGTTGTTATATCATAGTGATCTGGCAGTTTAGCACCAACACGACTCAGGTACCTGTTGCGGATGTAGAAATCAGATTTAGGCTGCAATAAATCATGAGTTGTGACCCCAGCCATTGCACCAGCTGCAAGTAGCCTCTCATTCTCTACCAGTTCTTCACTTCTCTGAGCATTTTCTCTGGCTGTTCTTTCACTAATGGACAAATTAAGCAGTCCACCTTTACGTGTATTCAGTATTAACAGAACTATGGTAGCAATTACAGATAGCATGACACAGTAAATAAAAAATATTTCCAGAAAAACATATCCTTTATAATCAACAATAGCACCAGCAGCTATAGAAATAACTGCAAGGCCTAGATTTTGAACTGACTGCATTAAGCCATATGCAGTGCCAAGTTGGTTTTCTGGAACCTCAAGAGCCACCATGGGCCATAAGCCACAAGCAAGAAGGGAATAAGTCAAACCCATTCCAACCATAGGAATCCAGGGATTAACAGTAGTAAACCCTAACAATACATGACAAACAAGGGTCAAACTTACAGACATCAAAACCCACATAAGGTTTCGACCCGTCTTGTCAACCATAATACCCAATACTGGGGAAGCTGCAGCTGATATAAGATATACAATACTGTCAATAGAATTGGAAGTTTCTGGATCCAGATGATACTTTCTGTGAAAAAACACACTACCCAAGCCAATAAAAGGAAATATGGCAGAATAATACATAACACAGATTACTGTGATAACCCAAAAGGTAGCAGGAAAATCTTTAACATCAGAGAGTTTGACCACTTCTCCTGTTTGTCCTGCTGCCTTGTTCAGTATTTTTTCAGCTCTCCAGTCAAATAGACCCATTATAAAAGCAGATATTAATGAGAAGACACAGGTAGCAGCAGCAATAAACAAGGTAGTTCCTAAAACTTCCGTACCAGTATAATGATCACTCATCTCCTTATAGATAGCAGGTGTAACATTGAAATTAACAGCACTTCCAACCCTTGCTAAGCTTAACTGTACCCCAAACACCATGTTTAATTCTTTACCTTTGAACCAACTCACAGCATATGTGTTTTGAGCAACAGCAAGGGATTCTCCTCCGATTCCAAAAATGAACCGTCCTGCCTCCATGACCCAATATTTATCAATAGTAGCACCAAGAGCAAACACCAGTTGTCCAACTAATATAAACACACTGAAAATTATAGCACCTAAACGGATGCCAAATACACGGTCTATAAGAAATCCACCAAAGAAACACAGAATAACATTTGGCCATGAATACCAAGAATACAAGTAAGAAAACTGCATTGTAGATACCCGCATATCGCTCATAATTTGATCTTGCAATGCACCAGGATTGTCATAGCAGAAATAACTTCCAAACCCAAGCAAACACATGAATATCAATGCAAAGTATCGGTGGATAGTTTTTCTTGGATTACATAGTGCCCACAGACAAAATGATCTTTCGTTCACAACGGCGTTCCCGGACTCAATAGCATTTGAATCCCGAGAAAAAGTTCCACTTTCCGATTCATTCATTTTTAAAGGTACAGTTGTTTTCTTGAAATCACAGATAAAGCTTACACACCTCCCTAAAAGTCACTCACATATTCAGATCTGTATTAAGTTATCCAAACAGAATACCGAACCATCCGAATTATTGAATTCTCCGGGAATGTGCAAAAAGACTTCATAGACACTGATAAGTGTTTTCAGATTACTTAATTGATAACAAACATATTGTCACAAGCGAAAGTTGACTCACACATCGCACACAACAAACAAACAAACAAAAGTTTCTAATTTTTGAATGGGGAAGTAGAAGTTTATTTCTTCACATTGCACATGAAATTCACAGAGGTAAAAAACTTGAACATAAAAATTGAGAATTTTCTCTTTACCAACTTAACCATCCCCATACTTAAAAATTATTCGTTAAGACCAAAAAAATTATTCCTAAAAACCAGTTTTCATCCTACTAACCAACCAAGTGTTTGTTCATGTGACGTACACGTAAATACCTGAGAGTTTGGTTTTCCTGATATTGCAGTAGTCATGCAGGAAAAACACTTTCGTAATAGAATCGTTTTTTTCAGCGATAAAAAAATCTTAGCGTTTTATTTTAATCGCAGTAATATTCTTAACTTTTTAAATTTGAATAATGAAATATTAAAATACTAACAGTTAAAGTGAAGTTTTTCGAAGATATTTGATTAAATTTGATAATACTTATTTAACATTTATTTGAAAATTTTTATTCAATGTGAATATTGGGAAGAATATTGGGCAGTGGAACATTTCCAGCTTCCCTGCAATTACAATGCTTGTTCACAAACCATATTCAAGGTTTTCTCTCTATGTTTCTATACTAAAAAAAATAACCAGTGACAGTTATTTAACATTAATTCGAAATTATTTTTACTACAGCAAGTTAGCCCCCCCCACGCAAAATCTATAAACAAATAGGATGTATGGGCAACCTTTATGAATCTGCGGGCCGGACTCAAAGATTATAATAATGAAGTGGAGGGCCGTAGAGTAGATGGTTATTTTTTTTAAATATGTTTTTTACTGAAAAAAAGTTATAGTACTAAAGTTAAACATTAATCTAGACTAGAATTATATTATTTGGTTAACCATTATTATAAGTATAATGCTTAAAGTTACATTAATCTCAGGGGTGTAAATTTAAAATTTATTTCGGGAAGGAGTAATATATTTTCTCAGATTATTCCTCAGCCCCTCCCATCTAAATTTAATAGGTCTAATACAGCATTACAGTACATTTTTGGGTAGAATTTGCATCGTTAAGAACTTAGTAATATAGTTCCACAATCAAAAAGGGGGTCCGAGGGTCCTTCCCCGAAAATTGTAGGGCATTTTATTCCAAAAAACAGGTTTTTAACTGGTTTTGGTGGGGACTGGGGGATCCCCCGAGAAAAATTTTGGAAATTATACTTTAAAAAACAGTTTTTAACTTGTTCTGGTACTAGAATGTTCCGTGGGGAGTGGGGGGCAAAAATAAAAGGTGTGGCGGGCCGGAGGTTGCCCATGTGTGCTCCAGAAGTTGGTTCGGATTGGGGCCTCTTGGTGAATTTCTTGTCGTCAACTTCACTTTGATTGGCGCTACTACTTCACTTGGCAATTGAACCACTTCTAGAGATGAGGCAGTTTTCCCACCATGTCACCCCTTTTTAGAATTAATTTTGGGAGTAAATAAATTTAAAAGTTTCGAATATTTTTTGTGTTTTTTCATAACTAAAGCACTTATCACGGGAGAACTATGATGTTTTAAACACACATAGGCATAGACATACATTTATTTTGTAATGTAATAGATATTACTTTTATTAATGTTTTTTTTCGTACTTTTTTCTTTATAAGTTGTTAATATTACTGTAGAATGTTTTTTATAACATTCAGTTTTTTCAGCTATTACACGTTTGATTAAATCAATTCCTTGATTTACTGTAAAAATATGCAGACAATGATTTATTTAGCATTTTCAACTACAGGTACATCTTTCTACATGAACATGTAACAGGTATATTAAGTGATAAGGTTTGTACATATATTTACTGTTACACATGCAATAGTTGTTCCAGAAAATTACATCAGCACAGATGAGGCAGCCATTACTCTAAGCTATAAAATTTTGGTCAATGATATGTTGACATTCATTGTAGATCAAACAAACCAGCAAAACTTTAAAAAGTAAAATACAAAAATGACAAATTCCATTTTAAAAAGAAATTAAATTATGAAACAATACAAAGAGGTGTTCACTAGCTTTTTTACACTGGATTAGAATTAAAAAGTAAAAAATATAGTTTTAAAATTATTCATATCGAGATATATTTTTTGCCTTTGTTAAAGAGAACTTTTAATCAATTTTATACTTAACTTCTCAGTAAAGAATATGAAATAAAATTAAAAGTAACAGTTAATAGAAATTTTACATACCATCTTGTGGTATGTAAATTTTCTATTAACTGTTACCACATTAACTACTAACCCCTTCATTAGAAAAAATATTTTTAGGATATAGTAAATTAAAATATATAAATTTATTAAACTTGTTTTAATAGTTTACTGTTGATCATGTTAAGAATTATAAAAACACCCCATACTTTTCCTAAAAACTAACTAAACCATTAATAACATAAAATATAAAAAATAAAACAATGATGCACACACATAAAAATTAGTGTAAATTAAAAAAAGGATCACATGTATTTTATTGCATTTTATCTTGCAAATGGAAAGATAATTTTAAAACTGAAATAATTGTAACAATGCAGACTTCTTTGAAGGAGTTTATTTTTTATACCTTAAGAGTAAATAATGGAGTTATATTGTATTATTCAAAACTACATAAGTTTTTCTTAAATAACTTAACATATTCAATAAGCAGTATAGCATACACATTAACTCCATTCAGTCACAGAAAATTCCTCTTTTCATGCTTAATCAAAACCCTCAGGGACAGCTTGCCCCCCCCCCAAAGTTTCCAACATGTCACCTCAGGGCCTCCTTCCTGGATTCGTCTATGAGGGTGATTATTATAGTTTTGATTTTACAAATTAGTAAAAAAATAATTCTAATATTTCATTTAATTATTCCTGAAGTTAGGAGAATCATTTGGAAAAAGAAAAAGCTTCAAAATTGAACAATAGATGGCATTGTACACATAAAAATCCCTATTGACTAATGTTACAGATCTATTTTGCCTGATTTAAGTTTGGTCTGAAGGGGTTTTGACATATACAGAATTTCTGAAATTTTTTCTTTAACAAAATCCCCTTGCTTCAGGAGTACTCGGATGACATATCAGGTCATTCTGACCAGTAGTTTTTTACAGCCCTTAAAATTGAAACTTTAATTGTAAATTAAGATATAGGTGGATTATAGTTAGCCAAATATATTTTTTCATGTAAATAAATTCCAAAACCATTACTACACTGATAGAAATTTTAATTTTTACAAAAAACATTATACCCTTAATTTAATAAAGAAAAATAAACTGAAAATGAACTTATTTATTTGTTCATATCAAGACACTAAAAGTGAAAAACGATAAGATATCTGTTTTCATCTTTAGTAAAATAACTACGATTAACCTACATAAAAACCAGGAATAGTATTAGATTATTATATGGAATAAAATAATTTTGTTAAATTTTTTTTAAAGTAAAGAAAAAAATATTTTTTTGACTGAATTCAAGGGAAAATTTTAATATGTAAAAATCAAAGTTATCAAACTTTTTTTGAAAAGTTAATTAAAACATATGTTGAAATTAACATTCGTTAATCATTATTTTAAAAGCAACAAATATTTGTTTTTTAACACAATGTACAAATATTAATTAAAGTATATTTACAATGAAAATAATTGAAAAATGCTTATTAAGACTGCATGCTAAAACACATTAAAACATTAAAAATGCTTGAAGTATATATTACCAAAGGGTTGCGAGTTTCTCTTAAAATTAAGTATAAAATAATAAAACGACTTGAAGCATCACCGACTAAAAAATTAAGTAGTTTAAATACTATAGGGGAGAGTGTTGTACCTACGGACGGTTGTACCTTCAGCCACCTCATTTTAAAATTTGGGAAAATATGTAAAATTGAATTTGGGGTTGATTTTGAATGTAAATAGATGCTATCTAGTTGCTAACGTGAAATCAGCTCTTTAAAATATTATTTAAATTTTATAAAATAAATTTACTGTTTTTAGATGCTCAAAGTTTCTTTTAGTGCATCACTACATTAATTTTTTTCTTCCCCTATAATTATGATATGATAAAATGGATATATGGGGTGAATCCCCGAGATTTTGATTTTTAGTTATGATATTAGAAATCATCAGACCTCAATTATTTTATGTTTTGTAGAATTTTGAATGCAAAGACACTTGATGCTGTACCTTCGGACACCATTAGTGTTGTACCAACGTTTTTGTTGGTGTCTGTAGCTAATCGGCGTTTTAGAATCAGGTTTCATTTAAGTGAATACATTTTAATGCATGTTAAATTAATTCTAAATGGTTATCTATTTGTCGGCGATTATTTTTAAGTGATTTTTAGATGAAAAATAAAATATTTTGTGATCTAATCTACTTTTTAAAATTGATTCTACTTGACATTTAGTGTAAAATATGGTGTAAAATCAAGGTGTAAAATCTAAAGCACCTTATCACATTTAAGTATGATGATTAAAAAAACTTTAAATTTCCCCTGAAGAAGATTTGCGGAAGTTATTACCACCAAATGCTTGCACAACTAAGTGTTGATCAAATTGTTTTTTATCAGTGAAGTAATCAGATCAATCAGCATGATTGATGAAACTATTAGGGAACATACCCATACTACGTGACCCATTTTTGATCCCCCTCCCCCCCCTTGGTGACCATCCGTAGTATATGCCAAGACCCCCCCCCCTCCCCCTCTAGTTTTCACGTAGTAATTCATAAATATGGTTTGCCATCATTTTTTGCAAACAGAAAGTTTAAAAATATTAATTTTGCTTAATTTGTCTAATTTTAATAATTAATTTGGCTTAATTAGTCTTAATTTGGCAAATTTCAATAATTAATTTGGCTTAATTTTGTCGTATTGACTAGAAGAAATTGACTACGTGACGAAACTCTAAGCCCCCCCTCCCCCCTGTGACCGAGCGTGGTATTTTGAAGACCCCCCTCCCTCCCCTGAATGGGTCACGTAGTATGGGTGCGTTCCCTTACCTTAAATTTTGATCTGAAAATCCCTTGTGATTTATGTGTTTTTGGTAAAAAATCAAGACTTTTATCATTCAACTTCGTTTAAATGATCATTTACGATCTAAAACTACATTACTTTAAAAGATCTATTTCCAATTTTAAAAAGGCTTGAAATAGGTTATTAAAAGGTAATGCATCAATAAAAATATTCATTTTTAGGTTTTTTCAGCTAAAACTTCTCTTTTTACGGGTGTCCACAGGTACAACTGGGTCTGTCCATAGGGAGAGCACGTTGTTGTACCTATGGACACAAATTTCGTCAAGTTATTAAAATTAATTAAAAATCCAATTTCGAAGATTTTAGCTAATAAAAAATATCCCCCTTCTCACAAAGGTTTGGACTATAGGTTGAGGACTTTAAATGGTCAAAATGTGATTTTACCTGTCTTGGAAAAATTCAAACGTGATTTTTGTCCATAGGTAACATTTCACTCTCCCCTATTTAATAAACACTATATAATATCCATAAGGCAACAAAATAATGTACTACATAAAATTGAAATATAAAATAATAAAAAAAATTCTTCACAATTAAGTAGAAATTCGATTTAGATTATATCACAGTTAAAAAACAAAAAATATTTTGTTCAACATTTCAAAATCTTTCTGAACTTCTAATAATCAAAAATACGTATTGCAATCTAGTATTATGCTATTATAAACAAATTTAATACATACGTTTTTAAAACAGTCAAATAAATACAACTATAAAATTGGGTTAACTTGTAAAAAATTATGCTCGATATTTAATAAAGAATCTATAAGCAAAACTTGATAGCTTACAAAAAATATTAACTTGGATAAAAACTGAATTAATCTCATAAAAAAGGCTATGCATAAGGGGCTGTTCAATTACTATATAAGCACCTAAGGGGAGGGGTTTACTGCTTGATAATTTTTGCTGAAAAAGGGAGGGGACACACTTGATGGCCTATATTTAGGGTTTGTTCAACTCTGTACCATAATTTTCTTCCTGTGGATCTTACTATATGTTTCTTACCTTAGTTTTAACTGTAAACAATGTAGCAGGGCCTTGTTTGATGGGGTTAGAAAACATTATCAACTAATGTGTAATAAATAATATAAAATAATTAAACATTTCAAAATAAAAATAATTTGTTTTACTAGTATCACAATAGGAATCATAGCAATGGACGTGAAATTCAGGAGCAGTTAACTTTACTAAAGCTAAAGTTGGTACAGGGTGGATAAAAATAGAAAAATTAGGCAAAATTTGGGTGACTATAAAAAAGTGTATTAGATGGTGTGGGAATTACTGGTTTTGAATTACATAAGAAAAACTTATTAAATTTTAGAAGTAATATGGAACATGCATAATTTTAAGTAATGCATGTATTGTATATCCTACTACTATTATAATTGTGAATGTTTGTCTGTATGTTTGTTACTCTTTCACGCAAAAACTACTGGATGGACTTTAATGAAATTTTACAATAATGTAGCTTATACATCAGAATAACACATAGGCTATAATTAATAAAGAGAAAATCGGTCCTTCATTCTTTTTTTCCAATTTTTCCTTCTTTTTTCACTTATTTTTCCGTGTTTGAAAACCTGTTTTGCCAGTCATGCATGCCAATAATAGGAAACTTTAGTACCAGTGTTGTAGTTACTAGGCAGTTTTATTAATATCTTATCTATGAAATTTTGAAATTAAAGCAAAAAATGGATAGAAAACCAATTTTGAAGCATAAAAATAAAAAATAATTATATAAATTCAAAATAATAATATTGGAACAAAATCTACTTATTTTGTGTTTTATTTAATTTTTAGTATTAATACCAAAAACAAAGAGTCACTTTGTTTTCGAGAGTTCTTGCACTCTTTTGGCATCATAATTATTGATTTCAATATTTGAAGGTGATTTTGTTTTTGCGCGGGATGATGTGATTTAGTTTTGAAGCGAGATTTTGTTTTTTGGAAGTGTAGGAAAAGAGTACCTGCTGAGAATTATGCCGCGAAAGCCTAAGTCTAATATTTCCCAAAGCTCTAATAAAGCTCGAGCTATGAAAGTAGCTAGACTTAACGAGACGTTTCCACAAGCCGAACTGCGAAGACTTGAACAGGCGGAGCTTGAGGCAGCTCATAGAGCTGGTGAGACACCAGGGCAGTCCGGCGCCGACAGAATGCTGAGTGTATGGCATCTCAACGGGCTTCTGATACACCTGAACAATTCCGAGCTCGACGTAAAAATAACACTGAGTGTATGGCATCTCAACGGGCTTCTGAGACACCTGCACAATCCCGAACTCAACGTAAAAAGAACGCTGAGTGTATGTCAAAAATTTTGTTTCAAAGCATAACATACTAACAGCAAATGTTAATTTATTTTCATAATTATTTTAAGACGTAGCAACACACGGCGGGTACCGCTAGTATACATATAAATTGCTTTTATACTAAGGTGAGATTGGCCAACAAACTTTCGCATGCTTGCTTGATGATTATCTAAGACAGTGAAAACTATATTTTCAAGGTTTTTTCATAACTTGCAAAAGTCAATTGATTAAAAAAGTTCAATTAAAAAATTAAATAAAAAAACTCTTTAAAAAACATGTAGGATGGGGTCCAAAATAACCATATAAATGCTTATGTAATATTTGAACAGCTCCTATAGTGCAAAATACTTATCAAGGAGGACAAACTAATACAGATTAATTTTGATAAAGTGAAAACTTTGGTAATAAAGAACCTTGTCCCCAACCAACCAGTCAGCATTAAAAAATGGAAAATTACTTGTAATTATATGAACGTTCACTAAAAAGGGTTTGACTGTATGAATTAGTTCATTTATATAATAAAGAAGAAATATTATTTGCATTACATTGGATTTATAAATTATTCTACTGTAACCTAAACAACATACATAAAGAAGCATTTAGATTTCATATTATATATATATCACATAAAAATCACTTTGTTATAAATTAAAAAAGGTTAATTGCACTAAAAATATCTTTTGGTAGATTTCAAGCACCAAAATAATAAAAAAGCATTAACATAAAGTAAAAAAGACACAACATCACAAAAAAATCTGGAAAAGGGAACTTCCACCGGCAGAATTTACATAGACCCAGCTTAATCTAGCTCTGTACAAAGTGGTTTTAGAATTAAACTGTGTACAAAGCACTATTGAGTTTTTTTCAGATAGATTTTTTAGAAATTGGACACAAATAAATATACTAAATACCAGTGGCGGCTCGTCCATAGGAGCACGTGAACACCCACCGAAAAGTAGAACAAAAATCGAATGTAAAGATAAATAAATATCAAAGGAAATATATTCTCAATATCTTTTTTTTTGCTCAAAATTATGTTTCCCCCCCCCCATCTCCACTCAATAAGAAAAATTTACTACCGGAAACGCGAAAGAAATCGAAAAAAGACGGAACTCTTTTGTTTTTCTTTCCCTTTCCGCACGTGTGAGCGAAAAAAATTTGAGAATCCGAAGAAACCCCGACTGCTTGCCGGAGATCATTTGAGCTTACGGCAAAGCGCAGGAGATCTCCGTTAGCACAGATTTAGTGTGCCGAGGCTTTCACTTTTGAGGCACAGCTTTCTTTTTTGACGACTAATAGAAGTGATTTTATGGGCTAATTGGAAAGTACGAGTAAGAGCACTCCTTAAATACAATTTAAATCTTTTCATCAAAATATTTTAATACTTTTGTTATTAAGATGTTTTTTAAATTATGGCTTTAAGTAAAATTTCCGTGTTTGAGTTAAAGCATCTGTATTTTTCTCAATTACCGCTGGAAAAAAGTTGAAATAAAGAACATCAGACCAACACCTCATCTGACCATTGTCCAAGTTACAGAAGGAAAAGATAGGGAAAACGGATTAAATTAATGGAAATTTTCATTTTTTTGTGTGAACACCCTATTAATTAACTCACGAACCGCCACTGCTAAACACTGAATGGTTATTGCAAATCAACACAAATGAAAACAAACGAATATGTCAACAGATTTTTTTAAAAATAGCAACTGTATAATTATGAAAAAAATATTTGATTTAATATGATTACCTACATGAATAAGGCCTAATAAAGTGTCTCACTATTGACAACTAATAATTGTAAGAAATGGAAGGAAACAATATTAGGTGACCTCTTAAAAAAATTAGGTGCTCTGAAATTATAAGGTATTACGTACATTTAATATTAGGAGACCAATTTGAAAAAAATAACACCTTTAGTATCTAACTTATAAAAATTTTCTTACAAATGAGTAGAAATAAAAGAGCTTAATGATTTTAATGAAATTTTAATTAATGGCAAATGTAAAAATAAAAATAGAACTTTCCCCAGTTCTGTTTCAAATATTAATGAGTAAAAGTCCTCTTATCAACTCTTTTATTTAGAAAGGTCATTTGTTAAGAACACATCCCTCTTTTATGCTGGGTCTAATTGAAATTGTACACAATTAAACATAGTATGCTAAAAAAAGCTCTAAAACATAACTAACTTGACATAAAAAATAAATGCTTTTTGCTTTTGACAATTTTTCTTATTCATATCATATAACTAAAATTATAATTCAATACATTCAAGTAAATTTTGAATAAACATGAAGTATAAAGCAATATCAAAACTAGGAACACTAAACTAAAAAGATTTTACAATTTAGAAACCATAGGACAAAAAAATATAAATAATGTTAAATTTCATTGCATGCATCTAATAAAAAAATCCCTTTTAATAAAATATATATTTCTAGTATTTTTGAGCAGATTTTATAACTAAAAACTCTAACTTTATAAATTCAAAGCTCATAAATGACAGAAATATTCATAATGCATCTCAATATATTTTTTAAAGTAATCAACTCAACTCAAAGTTGTATGCAATTTTTATCAATCCAATAAATAAAAGTATCAAAAAGAAAAAAATCACTATTCTAGAACAATAATTTTTATAGGACAAACTACTAACTAATAATAACACTAAAAAGCAGGAATCTACTAAGTGATTTTTACAAAATTTTTGAACAATGAACATGTCATATTATGTCATGGTGTGAAAATGATGCAACAGAAACGCATATGATAATAAGTTTTAAATGAAAACTTCTTTACAACAGATGTATACTTTTAAAATAAAGTAAAATTTTCTTTGAACACTTTAAACCAGGGGTGGCCAAACTTATGCATACCATGCACCAATATTTCGACAGACTAGTTAAGCCTTATTGCTAGTCACTTCTGTCCTTCGTTCATATTTAGCGTTGGTAAGGAGTATTGACAGCAATTTTCTCTCTCTCAGGGATTTTACTATTTCTTTCTTTTTTAATATCTTAAGTTTTCATATTTCAAGGCCCCCCTTATACTATTGTCATATATTTCAAATTAAAAACCTTTCTTAAATGTTAATGTTGAAACTTAGTTTATAATACTGAGTTCTGAGCAAAAATGGAGAAGGGGTCTGGAAGTTCCCAGTTAAGTTTTTTGGAATTTGACCCTTAAAAGTAGTGTTTTTAACTCATATTTGGATGCACCTCTACCATTCAACTAATGCGCCAACTTTTGGCCACCCCTGCTATAAATAAAAGAGTACAATTACAATTTTGTATCTTACTTTCATTAAATAACATAATGTTATTAAATTCAAAATAAAACCTTTGCAAGAAAACTAACAGTTTTTTTATAAAGGACAGACACAAACTTGCTTTCTCTCAAAATAAGCTACTACAGTAAACATATTAAAGTTGAGTAGTATTAAACATATTAGAATAAATTTACATAATAGTTGTCTTCTAATCTACTAATTTATAATAGTCTAGGAGCCAGGTACAAATTTGGTCAATTATTTCCTCTCGAATGATAATTGGTGAGACACATCAGAGAGGTGTATCATAAAGCCTCATGAACGTCAGCTACGGTTCCGTGAGTGGGATGAGGGTGGTAGCCCCATAAACAAGAAAAAAAAAATATTTTTAGTCATTTCCTCCCAGCTAAAAGTTTATTAAATTATAGCTAACCCAATATCTCAAAGAAAAACTAAAGTAAAAAAAGAAGAAAAACACAAATGGTGTTAAAACGGTACCTCTAATTTGTATACCCGCCCCTATAGATACAAATGCAAACAGCTATGGAATTGTTTTTTCCATAGGAGCAGGACTAGTGAATGATTAGGAAAATATGACTAGTGAATCAGAAAATAACAATGAAAACTAGTGAAATCAAAAATTTTGTTAAGTTTAGTAGTTCTTATTACTAGTCCTCCTTGCGTTATAACTTTCAAAGTATCAGCTGATAATCTTTCCACCAAGATACAGCCAGCTGACTTTTGTTTTTCTTCGAGATATTGGGTTAGCTATAATTTAACTAGTTTTTAACTGGTAGGAAATGACTAAAAAACGCTTTATTTTCTTCGTGTTCGGGGGCTAATACCCCTCAACCCACCCACGGAACCGCGACTGACGTTCACGAGGCATTATGATACAACTCTGATGCATCTTACCAATTACCGCTTGAGAGGAAATTGTTCACCAAAATCTGTCACTGACTCCCGGACTATAATAGATAAAATTATTTTATACTCCAGCCATATAAGAAAACTCAAAACTAAATACAATGAAATGTTATATTGCCTTAAACGTATTTTGGCTTCATGCAAGCAGCACATTGAATTGGGTATGGTACATGGGGTATAAATATATCGTTATCTTTGCCAGCAAAGAATATAGTCAATCTGTAAGAAAATGAAACAAAAAAAATTAGTTTACAAATTATAGTAGTTTCTTTTCACTTCATTACATATGATTCAAAATTTACACACATGAAACAAAAACAATAAAAACAAAAGGAATACTTTTAAAATAAGAGTTAGACTTTAAAGTGTTCCAACAACCTTTTATAATCTGAGCAGTTTAATCACTCTCCAGATGACCAGGATGAGGGGCAGTTTCAATGTTTTTTGAATGATGATAGCGTTTTCTGGAAGCATAATCAGCATTGTCTTCAGTTAATTGAGCTTCTTTCACTTCAAGATCAGGAAGGACAGGAGCAACAACAATTTGGTCATAGTCGACAATCTTGCATCTATTCAGAAGTAGACATAGAAAATTACGTGAAACTTTAAACTCTAAAATTCAATTGAAGTGATTGATTTACTTACCCCACACATCTATAAAATGTGTTCTTAATCCAAGGACATAACCTGAACTCGGCTATTCCTGAAATATGCTTAAATTAGTCTAATGCATAAATTCTCAAGGTGGAAATCTTTCAAATAGGGAGCATGTCAATAATTTTAAAGTTATGTTATCTTGAATAGAATAGCTCTAAGAGTAATGAAAATAGTTCAGAAATGAAAATATTAGTATACTTAAGACATGATGATTGCTTAACAAAATTAAAACAAATTATCTCCCTTTAAGAAACATAACTATTCTGGATTAGATAAAATATATCAGTTTGTTGTAATTATTTAATGCAAATTGAATTTTTAAAATTACCTGGGTTTCTATAATATTTAAGGGGAAAAGAAAATGAAAGCTCAAGTACCATGCTATTTAGTATATATTTTTTCAGTTCTTAAATCTAACTTTATCTTGAAGTTTCTTAAAAGATGCATATTCACCCAAAGATTTAAAGCTTTCACCCTCAGTACTTTTATTATTTGTTCTTTACAATCTTTTAAAAAATAGCAAGGTAAAATTTTAGGTTCTAAAATGAATTGAGAACTGTTAATGATGAAAATATCTGTTACTTAAAAACGGAGTAAGCTCATTGTTGGAGCAAGCACCTCACAAATAAAAAAATTCTATATTTTCCTTGAGTTCAAACCAAACACTTATCTCATACTGATATGGTTACAATAACATAAAACTTTGTACGCTATCCACAAAAAGACCCAATGAAAACAAATTATACGCATATATGACAGCAAAAAACTTGCCTCTAAAGCTTCCAGGGTTGACTTGACCAATGTAAAACCATAATATTAGAAGAATAACTAATGCAGCTAAAGCATAAATCCATTGTACCAAAAACATCATAGAAATTTTTATCGCAGCCTGTAGAAAATAAAATAGTTCATAAACAAGAACATAACCAACTTGAAAAGATGTATGAAATTTGTACCTACTCCAAAGAGAGCTAGCCATCTGTTACAAAAAATAGTATACCATCTCTTTTGTTTAGATCCTATTTCATTTTGATAATATTTAGCTATAAAAATAAACAAAAAATATCATGTTCAATTATCCTTTTGAAATTAAATAATATATTGATAAAAAACAGCAAGCAAAACACACACACAGTAAAAATCTAAGGACTATAGTTTTTTAGAAAATTTTGCTTTATTAGGATCATAATTTTGTACTGAGTGAGATTTAGGTATCTAATAGACAAATGGTCTCCAACCCCTGGTCCGTGGAACAAATGGTACCAGGCTATGGGCCGACCATTTCATTGGAAACTAATTTAAATTCCTAGGATTATACTCCAAATTAATGAAGGAAATTAATTATAAATCACTTTATATTAATTGTTTGGTGTAAATGTATTTATTTTGAAAGCATGTTTAAATACAATTAAATTAAAATTAATAATTCAAATATAATCTAGAATGTAAACAATCAACGCCCCCCCCCAGCGGGCCGCGGTAAAATTATCAAACGTTGACCGTGGTGGTAAGAAGGTTGGGGACCACTGTAATAGACAGTCTCAAAGCTAAATGTTTATTTTACTTTGTGTAAATAACCTTTTATAATGATGAACAATTTTATAAAATGCTTAACAATTTATTTTATAAAAATAATGTATTTCACAAACAAGATCAGAATGGCATCTTCATCCCTTTCGAAACTAATTTTCAAAACTTTTATTTTAAACAAAACTTTAAGTGAGAAATCGGGCATAATTCCATTTTAAAATTCACATATCTAACAATTTCATTTCATTTTAAATTTTTATACCCCTAATATTTACCTTGATCAGAAATAACTTCAGATTGTTTTGCCACACTAATCTGAGAGTTTCTGCTCTCTACGCTTCGTATTGAACTGTGATCATCGGGAGATGTCACTGGGGATTCTGTGGCAGACATGCTCAAGCTGCTTCCTTCACGTACTAAGGTACGCTTATGATGAGGAACACGCTCAGGAAACAACTCGTCTAAATCAGAGTCAGTCTATAAATCAGAAGTATCACCACGTTATGTTTTTGAAAGAGTAACTAACAGAATTGCTGATGAAAGTTACTGCAAAATATGAAGAGGAAATAAAAGAATGATGCAAGATGACAATGAAAGAAAACACCAAGTTTGACCACACTGCAAACAGAAATGTTTGCATAGTTGTGTTTTGCCACATCGTCACATGAACCCCTTGGCTTCTGACCCCCCCACCTATGGGACTATTCATGTTACAAAACATTTAAGGCAGGGGCGAACCCAGGTTTAAGTTCTGTGAGGGTCACCAAGATTTTTAAAACATCTTCAACAGTAAAAACTGAGATATTTTAAAAGAATGTTGAATGGTATTATACACTTTTGGCCATAAATCTACACATTTAACCATTTCAAAGCTTCAAAACGTTTTACTTAGAACTTATCTTTAGATGAGCTTTTTTCCAAAAAAAATTATTCGGAGGGGGGGACACGAGCCCCTTTGCCACCCCCGGGGATTCGCTATTGACCTAAGGGTGAAGAGGGTAACTATTAATTTATTTTTGCTTAAAAAGATGGAGGTAGTTCATATGTGTTCAATTTTATTGTATTATTCATTTTTTACAAAAATATAACAAAAGGAATAGGAAAAATTGCTTTTATAATTAAGTTATCAATGCTAATTTTTGGTAAAATGGGAGGAGGACAGTAAAACAATACCAAAAAGATGTGAAAGTAATACTTGAATAACCTTTAATATAAACCACAATATGCGTTCTTTATTTAGTAATTTTTTATAATTTAATTTTTTTCCTTAAAACCTATAGAAACTATTAAAGTATAATAGAAACATACAGCAAGTAAGCTGTAAGTAGTAATACACTCGAAATTTAAAAAAAAACATAAATTAAAAGGTGTTAAAATACCTTGGTTGGTTTAGTAGCTCCATAGACCATTCTGCCTTGCCCAGTGGAATGGTCAAGAACAAAGGATGGACTCTGTAGCCCTTGCTCAGCGTATCGCTCTTCACGTTTCTTTTGAATATCAAAAGTCATAGCAAGAGAAAAGTAGGCATATTCTACAGCAGCATATGTCAGTAGGAATGGAATAGTGACTATTGGTGCCAAAGTATTTATGCTTCCAACAAGTACAAAAATGAAAGTAACACTAGCAAAAAGTATCAGAGAATAGATGGGTACTTTGTTTGGACCTTTCTGAAATAAAACAGGCAAAAGCTCTCGTTAGGAAAATACTTGAACCTAACTAATAAAGCACAAGTAAAAATACATTAAATATGTAAATTGTAATGAAAGTTGCCTTAACAGGCAGTGTAGTCAGATATTCAGCAGCAAATCTACAGAGAAGTCATAGAAGAAGAAAATCCTCCACCTTTAGCTTATCATTTACCCAAGTTCAAAACTGTTGAATCCCACTTCAATTTAATATTTTTCATTATTTTGAAGCTCTCTACAAACTCTGGCAATTATACATTTTAAAGACCCTTATTATAGTGATAATGAATCAAAAATACTTACACCTTTTCCTAAAAATTTCAGAATAGGAATAACATTTTCATTTGCCATGCTTTGAATTATACGTGGAGTTGCATATAATGCACCTAAACATGCAGACATGGCAGATATGTAGAGTCCAGCAAGTAACAAAACACCAATAGCAGAAACCTGTATTTACAAGAGATATAAAAATTGAATGACCATTTAAATAACTAATTGTATAGAAAAAAACGAAAGTAATAAAATAATGCAAGTATAAAAATGACAAACTTAAACAGATATGTGAAATAAAATAAATCCAAACATTTCTTACTTTGGCTGTAATCATATAATCAGAATGAAGAGCCCATCTTTGACATGTAGCTCCCAGTCCAAGAACAAATGTCATGTATATGAAAAAACTGAAACAAAAAGCAAATTAAAAAATGTTAAGATATCAACTAAAATAAAAATAGTTTAAAATAATTTTCATTAATTTTTTGTACTATTGAAAACACTGGCGGCTCGTGAGTTTATTAACAGGGTGTTCACACCCTTTGTAATATGAATTAAAATTTACACAAGAGCAAGAAAGAGAAGGGATGTTGGACGAATACATAAAGAAAACTTGTTTTCGAACAAAATTATTTATTTCAGGGGAGTTATTTTAAGTTTCCAAAATTTTTCACTGCATTTTTTTAAATATGCGTTTAATGGAAATAAGCAAAACTTATGATAAAGAAGGCCTTTATTTTTTATAATACCCCTAGCCTATAACATAATACCTCAAAAACAACTTTTATGCATGATGTCCACTCGTCTAACCTTTTTTGAAGCAAACAAATTTTTGACACTTTCATTAAAATCATACATAATACCTAATCAAAATTTTTTTAATTAGGAGCATGACAAGAGAACTGGGTCTGTCTACTCAAAGTGCTTGTTATATATGCTTAATCGAACATTTTATTGTGAAAAATACAGGTGATGTGTACCCCAACGTCACTTTAAAAAATAACTAATAACAAAAGAATTAATTATTACAAATTAGCTGACGTGAAAAGTTTAATGATACTTTTAAAAGGTTCTTATCTTGTTTTCCAATCCGGGAAAAAATCCAGACCACAAAAAAGCAAGCTTAACCTCAAAACCGTAAGCCTCGGCACACAAAATCTGTGCGCACGGGGATCTCCAATGTGTTGCCGTAAGCCCAAATGTTCTCCGGCGAGAAGTCGAGGTTTCTTCCGACTCATTCAGTTTCTTCGCTCACACGTGCGTATAAGGAAAGAAAAATAAGAATGTAGTTTTCTCTTTATTTGATAAACACAAAACTTTCGCGTTTCCGGCAATAATTTTTTTGCTGACAGGTGAAAGGAGGGGGTAGAAACTTGATTCGGAGTATGAAAAAGAAATTGAGAATGATTTATGTTTTGTTTTCTTTTGATATTTGTGTATCTTTATATTTGGGTTTATTTCTACTTTTTCACTGGGTGTTCACATGCTCCTGTGCTCCTATGGACGAGCCGCCACTGATTGAAAAAAAAATAGAATCTGGAGGGTTTTAGAACCTTAAAATGTAGCATTTTTTTAACAAAGTAATATCTGAGTAAATGAAATTTTGATAGTGTGATTCACAAAAAGGAATAACATGAAAAAGCCTTAATATAATATTAATAAAAACTTTCGAGCTTTTAAGCTGTGGTCAAAAATAAAAATTTTTTTTTATTTAAAAATTATTTAAAATCATTAAAATTAAAACTCTAAACGTTTCGTCCGAAAACTTCGCCGGACATCATCAGTAGAAGGCGTTTAAAAATATAAATAAAATCCTTCACAATGAATCAGCTGGATGTGATCCAGCTGATTCATTGTGAAGGATTTTATTTATATTTTTAAACGCCTTCTACTGATGATGTCCGGCGAAGTTTTCGGACGAAACGTTTAGAGTTTTAATTTTAATGATTTTAAATAATTTTTAAATAAAAAAAAAATTTTTATTTTTGACCACAGCTTAAAAGCTCGAAAGTTTTTATTAATATTATGGAAACCGGCTGTGAAAATTTCTCATCGTTACTCATGAAAAAGCCTTTTTCCAAGGTCATATAAATTAATATTAAGAAATGAGAACCCAGAATTCAACCCTCCACTTTTTGACATTTTTCATTATTGATATTATTTCTCGTACCACTGTGGATATTTAATTTTTAAGGGAGGACCCCAATATCTAAACTGATTGTAAGCCTTCCCAATCTTTAATAGAGGAAGAAGCCAATTTCTCCAAAGCACTGAACAGAAGGAAGTTTTATACTACATTTAAGATGCAAGTGCTTTTAAATAGGTGCTCTGAGCAAAGTCAGTCTTCAACCTATGGGTGCTTCTGGTCCTAAGACCTACACAAGCCACATAGGTTTTCTTGATCTATGGACTATTATACTTAGTCTTATAGCTTTTAGCTAAGGTGAGCTTTCTTACTCTAAACTTATAGGGGAACTTCCAAACAACATACAATGCAAGCATTTACAATATGCTGCTCAGAGAATACCAGTATGAAATTATTCGAAAAAACAATTTAATATATATTGACTTAAACTCACCTAGTTCCAACAGATGCTAGAGTACCAACAGGTATATCCCTGGATGGATTATGCAGATCACCGCTCATGTTAATTCCAGCAAGTATTCCAGTCATAGCAGGGAAAAATACTCCAAAAACCGTAAACCAATTTTCACTGTTCGTATAATCAGGTCCAGTGTTGTTCTTAAAATTCTCAAAGTCATAACCAATAACACCATGAGCTATAAGAAGAGAACTATTATGGTAAATACTGAAAACTAGGGGAAAAAACTATTTGAGCGTCATTCTCGCAAAATAGTTAGTACGAATACCCAAGAAAAATGTAAGAAGGAATTATCAGCCCACGCTAAAGATTTACCACCTGTTACGTGAATTTTAGGAGGAATAGAATATGATGAAGTCAAAAACCCCTTGTAAACAACATGGTTAGTAGTAGTAGTAACATTTACAGAGAATACACAGTTGAAAGTAAAAAGTATTACAAAATAACTACCATAGGGAGACTTTTTATATACAAGGTAAAAAACTTTTAAAATTATTAAATACATACTAGGGGGCTGCCGCCCCCTGCTCGCTATCGCTCGCCAACCCCCGCGCGAACTGCTTCGCAGTTCGCAGAGGATCGCTTCGCAATCCTGGCTCGCTTCGCTCGCTCGCCATACGCTGGTACAGCCTAGCTGAGATTCATTACCAACTACATTTATTGGTGAAAATAAAGTTTTGTAAATAGAAATATGCAGCATGGAAACATTAAATACAGTGTGTAAAAAATATGTATACCGTGTTTAAGAGCTGAATAAGAGCATATAGCACCAACCAAATAATATGGTATAAATGATTAAATCCTTAAAATCAAAATTTTTCACACGTTGCTAATAGTAAGAAAATTTGTACCCCTTTGTGTGAAGAAAGAGCAAGTAAAACACCATGTCCATGAAAGTTACATAATATCTTAATATGACTGGATAACTCGACCAAAAACTATCTTACCGTGTTACCTAAACTTACTGTGTTACTCCAACTTGTGCTTTGTCACATATGTACGGTTTTCTACCCTCCTAATGCTAGTATTCATTAATAATGGTTACCATTTGTACAATACCCAAATTGCGTTCGACTATTCTGTGCAAAAAGTTTTTTACCCAACAGAATCTCAGAAAACTTTGTCTATACTCGGTTGCAACTTAACTTGAGCCTGTAGAAATATGCTGAGAGAAACATAAGAAAGTAGTTCCTCGTGTGGTGTCGGAATTTCGAGTGGAATTAAGAGATTCAATTTTAAAATATGATTAGTTTTTTAAATCCACGTATATTATGCGTCTTTTCATCCCGATTTGCTAAATGTTGAGTATTAATATTTTTTCAAGTGGTGCAGCGCGTAGTAGTACATTTGTTCAAATAAAACTCGCCAGCCAATAGGAGCTCACAAAGCCCAGAAAGCTTTCTGTTTACTCAAATTTTCTTCCGCGCGGCCATGACGTCAGGCTCAACTTAAGTTGCAATCGAGTATAGTAGAATAATTCAAGTGTTGCAGCTACTGCGAAATTGACTCAACAGACCATCGCGTTGCTGTGAAAATACCACTTACCTACAGCTGTATGGTTAAATAACTTTCGATTGTTTCTGCAAAATAATCGTGGGTGTAGGCTATTTACCACACACTTAAAAATTGTGCTTCGCTGCTGATATGTATGGGCTGCACTTTAGGAAGGAGCACTCACATTTTTTTTGCAGTGTCCTGTGTTTTTGGAAGTATAGGTAATTTTAGGCCACAATGTTAGTGATTCATGCTTGCAAAAGTGGGGAAATTTTTAATTCGGCTTATACTTAACCTTGGCTTATAAATTTAATGCGTGTTACCGACATACCTCGATCGCCATCAAAATTAACGTGCTATTTGAACACCTAAAAACATTTCACCCTGACAACTAATTCTCTGCAATGGTGCTCCGTGAACAATGAAATTTCAGGAATGCTGTGTGCTGCAATCGATCAGACTCGGTCCGATTAGTTCTGCGAATACTCGCTTGCTCGGGAGTTTCATTACTTCTCGAGATTCTTCTACGTTTGTTATTACGAAAATAGTTTGCTGCTCTACATAAATCCATGACATAACTAAAAAGTGGAAAGGTGTCGTGAATCGGAAGACGCGGAAAACATAAACACGAATTCGCAAAGTGTAAACAAACCTATCGTTGCCAACGGCGGGTAACAAATACCGCCCGATTCTGGCGTCACGTAAGGGAATTATATATATAGATTGCAGCTACTGCGAAATTGACTCAACAGACCATCGCGTTGCTGTGAAAATACCACTTACCTACAGCTGTATGGTTAAATAACTTTCGATTGTTTCTGCAAAATAATCGTGGGTGTAGGCTATTTACCACACTTAAAAATTGTGCTTCGCTGCTGATATGTATGGGCTGCACTTTAGGAAGGAGCACTCACATTTTTTTTGCAGTGACCTGTGTTTTTGGAAGTATAGGTAATTTTAGGCCACAATGTTAGTGATTCATGCTTGCAAAAGTGGGGAAATTTTTAATTCGGCTTATACTTAACCTTGGCTTATAAATTTAATGCGTGTTACCGACATACCTCGATCGCCATCAAAATTAACGTGCTATTTGAACACCTAAAAACATTTCACCCTGACAACTAATTCTCTGCAATGGTGCTCCGTGAACAATGAAATTTCAGGAATGCTGTGTGCTGCAATCGATCAGACTCGGTCCGATTAGTTCTGCGAATACTCGCTTGCTCGGGAGTTTCATTACTTCTCGAGATTCTTCTACGTTTGTTATTACGAAAATAGTTTGCTGCTCTACATAAATCCATGACATAACTAAAAAGTGGAAAGGTGTCGTGAATCGGAAGACGCGGAAAACATAAACACGAATTCGCAAAGTGTAAACAAACCTATCGTTGCCAACGGCGGGTAACAAATACCGCCCGATTCTGGCGTCACGTAAGGGAATTATATATATAGATATAATCCTTGAGAAAAAGAGTTTAGCAAAACAAACAATTAAAATTTAATAAACATCTTTCACAAAAAATATTTTTCAAGTCTCGTTAACATAACTTCCCCAATTTAATTTATTTAGAAATTTTCATATAAGAAAACTTAACTAACCAATGTCCACTTGAATAAAAGTTCCAACAGCAAAGTCTAGGGCAGCCAGTAATAATATAATTAGGAGACCAAACTGTAAACGAATTACCCATTTCACTCCAGCTAAATTAATACCTAGATATAGGAGGAGAGGTATTTTAAAATGGATTATTTACTAACAAACTAATCTTTAAATTTAAAGGTAAAATGAACTAAAATTAAAATGCAAGGCTTCATATTAACAATTTCCTTTATTTCATGACAGAAAAAACATAATATTAACCTTGAGTTTTAAACTGTTGAAATTAATTTTAGTCAACATATGGGCTGATCAAATTTGATTTGGGTGAAATCAAATAATTTTTGAAAGTAAGCATATTGATTAAGTCAACTTTACTTAGGGAACGTACCCATACTACGTGACCCGTTCAGGGGAGGGAAGGGGTCTTCAAAATACCACGCTCGGTCACAGGGGGGAGGGGGGGTTGCGTCACGTAGTCAATTTCCTCTAGTCAATACGACAAAATTAAGCCACATTAATTATTGAAATTTGCCGAATTAAGACAAATTAAGCCAAATTAATTATTAAAATTAGACAAATTAAGCCAAATTATTTTTTTAAACTTTCTGTTTGCAAAATATGATTGAAAACCGTATTTATGAATTACTACGTGAAAACTAGAGGGAAGGGGGGTCTTGGCATATACTACGGATGGTCACCAAGGGGGGGGAAAATGGTAAAAAATGGGTCACGTAGTACGGGTACATTCCCTTATTGTTATCACTTTCAGCAGAGATTAAACCAATAACAATATATGATTGATAACATTAAACTATTCAATGGATAAAAAGAAGTGTCAAAACAATAGTGATACAGTATATAACAAGTGTTTGCATTAAAATTATAATCGTTTAGTCCCAAATTATGTACTTAAAACAAGCTTGTATTTTTTAAGTTTAATTTTTTATGAAAAATATAGTAGTAGTCAGGGTTGAGTTTGGGGCAGATGTAAGGAGGCATCCCCAAAAATATTTGGACTTTCCCTTGAAATATTTTGGACACCTCCCAAAATATGGCATTTCAAGCTAAAAATGTTGAAAATAAGAGGTGAGGTCCCCTCCTAATACTTTTTCCAACCTCATAACTGAGAGTGATACATAAAATACTGATAAACAAATTACTCATTTTGTAAAAATTCACCTTGAACACTAGAAAAGTGAAAGTTTTACAGGGACATCAAATGGTGTTGTTGATCACATAAGATGATACACTTTTCATTAAGATAAGTAGGAGTGATTGGGACCTGTTAAGTTGGGAGTGTTGGGTTGGGTTGAAAAAATGTGATCACATTAAGCAGAGTTGACTGTTTTTGAAAATAACTTAGTTTGAAGATAATTTATTAATATATATTTAGTTTTTATACCTTAAAATTACATTTTTATATAATTGTAAGTAACAAATTTCAAAAAATTAACCTTACCCAAAAGGAGAATTATTGTCCCAATTGCAACACCTCTAGTAGCCCAGGGATTAGTAATGGAAACCACTTGAGAAAAGGACTCGGCAAACCCCATCATATGAAGAGCACAACTGACAGACTTTAAAAAAAATAGAATGCTTATTACTCATCATGTGAATAAATTAAATGCAACTTGTGTCATAGCAGAGGGTGGCAGTACTTTTAAGGGAGGCTAAGTTAGAGCAAATTAAAGAATCTCATGTAGTACATTATCAAACAATAATACCATATACTAAGCAACAAATTTTTTTAAAAATTTCTGAAACTTAAGTGGGTTTTCAAGTCTGTTTGTATAAAGACTTTTTTCCTCTGCCCCCACTGACACAGTGAATCTTTTTAAGTGTCCTAGTAGTCATCATTCGATAATTTATTATTACAGGCAGGCTATGTGCAAAACAGCTGTCAGTTTTTATTTTTTTGATTGTTCTATGTGTTTACGATGTTTTAATAATTTTTTGCTTAAATATAAAGATTATAACACAAGAAATGATCATGACTATGTACTATCAGTTGACTACATTGGTTGTATGAAATAAAATGTACATATCTCACTGCAGGCTTTTTAACTACTTTTTGATTAATCATCATGATAAGCTTATGGACTTTTAAAATTGTATAATTTTCCCTCAACTAATTTTGTTTAATTCATTGTCTTTAGTTTCCATTTAATAGTTCATTTCAGAATTACTTACCTGACCAAAACAATAGATCAAGCTCACAGCTCCTCCAATGCGAGCTCCAAATATGTGAGATAACAGAAAATTGACGCCTCCACTTTCTAGATGACATCGCTCACAAATTCCAATTCCAGATAGTACAGTAGTGGTCCCAATTAGGACTGTTAAGCAAACAATTCCAACAGACTGAGCAATTCCAGCATTACCCTAGAATTTGTTATGTTTTCATTAAGCATTTCAAAGAGAAACAAAAAATAAAGAATAATAACTAGGGCTGTGATTTATATGTAATTAAAAATCCAAAATATGTACATATGATATGTGTTTATTTTAGCAAAATATGTATTAAAAAAGGCCAAAAATGTAATAATAAAAAGAAAATTTTAAGTAATTTTTTTAAAGGGGCTCTAAATATTACGCATATACATAGTAGTGAAGGGTGGTTTTCGCTATTTGCCAACAGATCATGTTTTTTATGCTGGCTTGTCGTGAGAAAAAAAAACGAAAACCATGTGTCTACTTCCCTTCTCGGAGCGCCTGACACATTTCATCTGACGATCCCGACTTCACAACCTTTTAAAAGTTAAATTCAGCATTGGGTGCACTAATTTTAACTGCAATTTGAATGCATATTTCATTTTATGGGTTACTTTAATTTGAAAATCGGTGAAACGTGTGATTATTTTTGAAAAACTTGAAAAATGGATAAATATGTAATAAAAATATGTAGTTATAGGTTGAATATGTAAAAATATGGAAATAAACCGAAATATGTGAAAATATGTAAAATAAACATGGTCTTAATCAATTCAAAATCTTTTAAAACGTGTAGAATTCAAGAGCACACTTTAATATCAGATTCCTGAACAAATATGTAATTACATATAAATCCTAGCCCTAATAATAACATATTTTTGGCTTGAATTTCCCATTGGATTCAATGACAGACTCGGACAGTCTATGATTGAAAGGGTAAAAGCTTTTTCACAAGAAAAAGTGTCAGTTTAAAAATCACTGAAGATATGAGAATGTTAATTTTTCAAATCACATTGGTTTAATATCACAAGATAAACTATTCCAATAAATTGATGAAAAATTATAAAAATGAAAAAATCACACATTCCTATGTTTTAACAGACAGGTTAGAGGAATACCTATAGGTGCAGCCTTTTCAGGTGCACTAGCAAATATTTTTTTTGCATATCATGAATCAAAGATCATTAAAAGATAACTTAATTTATGGATTCTGATATATTGATGATTTACATTTATTGAATGAAGATCATTTAAATAATATAATTAATTGTTATCCTGAGCAATTAATACTTAATCGAACCAATAAAGATTCACAAAGTTGTACCTTTTTAGATATGAACATAAAATTGTTAGTTGGTTCTATTTCAATAGAATTCTATGATAAAAGAGATTATTTTAACTTTAAAGTAATAAGACTAACAAGGGGAGGATCCCAACGTGTCATCACCGATTCGGTTCATTTTTGGTGTGTAAGTAGTGCATGACTAGGACATCAATTTGTGAAAATATTAAGAAGCAACTCTCAAAAGTGATTAAAAATTTTAACGTAGTTATATATTTGAGAAAATTCGTGTCTTGCAAGCAGATCGTGACAAAGAGGTAAGGGCTGCAAAATAGGGAAAATGCAGTTATGTCATTTTGCGCCTTAAGCGACGAATAGTTCTTGCAAAAAAAGCCTCTTGACTTTTGTTATCAAACTTGTATAATCTTTATCCAGAAAATTATTGCAATATTGAGATATTTATTAGGGAAATGGGGCTAGATAACAAAAAATCGTAGTTTTAAAATTTCTTTCCTAAAAAAAGATGGCAACAATGTTTACAACAGAAATATTAGTTAAGATGTTTGGTTTTGCCTTTGGTCTGATCCTGTGTGTTGGTGAGTTTTTTTTATTTTTATTCAATTTTCTCTTGGTTTTCTTTTTGTATTTTATTCTATTTTTATGGAGCCTTTTCGGGTCACTACAGTTTTTGGACTTGTGTCCAGCTGCAACAGAAAAGGCTCCTTAGATGATTTCCTGGCTGGGGGTGATGCCTGATGAAGTCCTCAGTCTGGTTGTCCTCCAAGTTGTATTCTAAATTTTTTCTTAATTTTTCAAAGTTATGTACAGAAAATAATGCAAACACTTATTTCTAATGTTACTTTAAGAGACAAAAGATACCCTTTCTTAAATATATAACTTGGATATTTATTATTAGGATAAATATATTAGGGATATGTTTTTTAGATATATGAATTAGTGCTGGTGAAATGGACAATAAGGAAGTTGCATGTGTCAGATTTTTAAAAACAAACAAGTGTTCCGTATGGTTTTTTGCATGGTAAAATGAAATATCTAGTCAGTTTTTCAAAAAAATGTACAGGTAATTAAATATTTTAATTTAAAAGTCGAGAAAAAAACACGTGACTGAAAACGTTTATTGTTTAAACCAGAGCTGGGCATGCGGCCCTCGAAGGGATATTTGGTGGCCCGCCAAGACATACGGAAAAATAAGAAAAATTCAGAATTTCATAGTTCAATGTTTTACATTTTTCTCTCATGCATCGTTCACATTTGAATCAGCTCAATTTCGGTCTTGCTTTCACTTCTTGTAACGTCGTCTCGGCCCCGCTTCCCTCGCCACCCACGAAAATTAATCCTCCTGATGCAGGTGGCGGGTCAAGGATCACTTGCACGGAGTGATCCTTGGAAAAGACAGAGAGGGGGTTCAAAACATAAATAATTTCTGATTTATTGACGTCACGACAGAGATCCTCCCTACCCCATCCACAAGTACACCCCATTCCACTGTCTGGGATTTTCAGGGGTCATTCACTTCATTAACGTGACGCGTACTTGTCACTGTGAATTCCTTGTCTTTCTTGTCCGTGTTCTATTTAATTTTTGCTTAAGATTGTGGAGAGATTTTCTTCAGAAAGGATTACCTTTTTTGTGGGTAAGTTGGATGATTTGATTCTGAGATTTCTAATTTACTTTGATACTAGTGCAGTGTTTGTTATTACCATGATAAATTGGTTATATTTTATGCAAAACTCGTTAAATTTTATTTCTTCAACATATTCAGTAGTTATTATAATTTTTTAATGATGAAAAATTAAAAACAGTTAATATGAAACAGTTAACCCCCTTGGACCCAAAAATGTTCTCAAAATGAGTTAAAACCTTACTTTTACAAGCCAAATTTCAAAAAATTTCTGGGGGAGGACCCCCATACCCCCCTCAGTGGTACCACAAGGGTATCTTGCATGATACTTTTTTTGAAAATCCCCAATATTTTGACATTTTGTGTTAAAAGAAAGGTGATGGCCTGGAAAAGTGCCCCCCCCTTCTTGGACCCACGCTGGATCAGTGCTTGATTGAGCATCACATTATTACTTCATATTTTTTTCTTAATTATATTTGTAAAATGCAAAGTTAACTTGGTAATGCAATCATTTTACATAATCTGCGGCCCGCCGTTAGCTTCTTCTTTAATAAAGTGGCCCCCAAGACAAAACAATTGCCCACCCCTGGTTTAAACTATAAGATGACGTCAACAATAATACCATCAACTCCATTGCTTTACTACAATGTTTAGTATAAGATGACGTCACATCCAAACTCTTGGCGTTTTTGCGCGCTTTTAAAAAGGGGATTTTTGTTAATTTTTTTGACAATCAAAAAATTTCACGAATCGATTAAAAAAATTAAAAAAATCATGCAACTTCCTCATTCTCACATTTTTTTATTATTTTTTTATTCGAAAGAGAGCAATGAAAAAGGAATTTTGGTGCAAAATTTTTCGAATTCCCATTTTTAGTTATTTTTTAATTTAATTTCAAAGTTTGTCTTTTTAAAAAGGCACGAAAACGGCTGCTACGTCACAAACAGTTGTGTGACGTCAGTTGGCATTAATAACAGTATGATCATCCAATCAGGTATATCCTTTTGGCAATTCTTGATGTTTGTTTGTGCCTAAGTATGTTACGCCTGTTTCGACGGCAACTCAAATTTAGCTATTTTTATTTTCAAATATCTAATTAAAGAAATTTTTTTGAAACTTTTAAAGCTGATTTTTGAAAGTAAAACCATTTGTTTTACTGGAAATATTGCTTTTTATCCAATTTTAAAAAATACGGGAATTGTCCATTGAAATGTTATTATTCTAATAACACTAACTTTTTTTTACTTAAATATTTAATTTTGAACACAAATAGTACAGCTGATCTATAACTGAAGAATTGTCATAAAAAATAAATTTTTTTAGAAAAAAAATTAAATAGGACTTACAACAATCCATCCAACTCTGAGGAATATGATGACACTGAACAAATTGATCATACATGATGTGAAAACTCCATCCCAAACCCCAAAAAGTACAGGCTCTGACAAAAAGAAGTTTGTTTTCCACCAAGGCTTGTTATTTGCTAACTGAAAGAAAAGGTTGTTACATTGATTACACTTTACTGAAGAATCCTATTTCAAGAATGATTCACTCATATAAAATTATTTAAGAATTAAAGAGTTCTAAATTTACAAGCTAGCAGAGTTTCTTTTATTAACATTTAGAGTCTTTAATATTTAAAGCAACTCATTCATCCCCTACAATAAAAACAATACCTTTTGGAAGGTAGAAGGTAAATAGGTTATTTTTTACATAGTTTCGGTCTTATTCCATGATAACTGGATTACTATAGCTTTCACAATGTGCGATTCAGATTTTAGAAATGTGAAAATTTGAAGGTGATGCAGTTTTTCTAATTACCACTGTATACTTTATTACTTAATGAAATTAAGCATCCTAAAGATTTTGCTAATTTAAAAGATTTACCTGATCTTCATGAAATAATTCTTTGGAACCCTTGTCATGGAAATGGGAACTACTCTCTCCTTCTCCCCATGAGCCCAGAAGAGGACCCTTTTCCATGGATGGCTCAGTGCTAAGTCCATATCGTTCCCAATCAATTGGTTTATTAGTAGAACGTGCAGAAGCAGCTTTTTCAGCTGACATGATGCACTTAAACCCAAGACTAAAAAATCAAATAATTGCAAACAAATCAATAAATAACATTTACAAAATTTTTTTGAACTTAAATAATTACAAAACTACTAATTTGGCCTTTTATGCTGAAATAGAGTAAAAAAGTAGAGAAATCTCCATAAACAGTGGCAAAGGCTACATTAAATTTCCCTACCCGACATGCAATCTAAAGAGATGAGGTTGCAGTTGAGACTAATTGTTTAAAATTTTTTGGTTCAATTCCGTTAAAAGTCCTACTAAATACCGCCAAGCTCTTTTGAACACAATATATTTTCAAATATCAACAAATTTTTATTGATTCAGTAACTGAAACATTTAACCAATGAGCTTGAAATTATTTAGCAATATTTCTTATTTTTGGTGTCCAAAAGAGCTTGGTGATATTTAGCAAGACGTTAACAGAATTCAACTAATTTGTTTTATCAGTGTGCTGCAATTCACAGGATTTTAGAGATGGTGCTCCAGCAAACAGCTTCGATACCACTGGTTTAACACATTGGCCAGGGGTCATTCCAGAGTATTTGTAAAGGGTTCAGTTTTTGTAAAAATTGTGAAAATCTAATATTTTGTGAATTTGAAATTTGAAGTTAGTGTTATTTTTTCATCCAGGGCCTGTTTTTGTGAACTTTTTAAAAATAGGGTCTTATATTTTTAGTATTGTGAAACAGTGTCCATTAACCCGTTAACGCCCAGCGTCCTCGTTTGAGGACAGTGCATAAAAGGGTGTGTAAAATCTTTCCTTTTTCCGGAAACGATTGTTTATTTTGCATGACGATAGATGGCAATACTACTAAACATGCCACAAATTATCAAGTGTCTGGGTTTGTTTTAAGCTCCTTGATACGGCTCGCAATTTCGCGCTTTTTTCATGTATTACACTTGCGTTGCCTTTCTGTCTAGCTACATCGGCTGAAGTCAAGGTAATAATTTTATTTTCTGTAGTATTTCAAATTAAGGTCATATGTATACATATGAAAGTAAATTAGTAACTTTTAAAAAATTTCGTTTCAAAAATGACCCTCCAATTTTACTGTCCTCGTTTGAGGACGCTGGGCGTTCCAGACAACTTTTTTCCGATTTCTACTCATTACAGTTTTTGGATTTTTTCGATCTACTATCGTGTTAAAGCTGTTCTTCAACTATTATAAGGTAGTTAATAATGTTTATTTTTGTTTTAGAAGGGTTTTTAGTAGTTACGATGGCTCATAGGTTCTTACCGATTGCAAAATCTTATGAATATTTGTTTTCCCAATAAATTGTGAGACCATAAAAGGCAATAAAATGGCTCGATGTTCTCTGAAATCTCGGAAAAAATAGAAAAAGAACCTAAAGGGGATTTGTGAACATAAATTTAATAAGGGAAATAAAATGTCGATGTGATATATTTTGTAAATCATATTTTGAGCACCTTGTTTTCCCAAATATCATACCAAGTGCTAGAATTTATTCAAAATTAACTCGCATTTTGTTCATGTATCATATGTATTTAGTTTTCATGTATTTAGCATGTTCCTCATAATCTCCTAATAAAAGTTTTCCCTCACTATCAACTATCACACTTCGTACAACACAAAAATCTGTACCATTTGATTTACTGAAAAGGAGATAAATTCTTAAAATTGATAAAAAAATAATGCTAATAAGTGTAGTTTATAATTAATTTCATCATAAAGTCTTATAAAATACTGTAAATAGTCCATTTTAAGTTGTTTTGCATACCTATAAACGTTATTTTCCTATTTGCTGACTTTTCTGATCTCTTGATTTTTTTACGCCGGAATGCCCAGCGTCCTCAAACGAGGACGGGCTGTAACTTACACACTAATTAACAAAGTGTTTAAATTTTGGATTTTTTGTCTTAATTGGGTCATAATTACACCAATTTGAAATAATCATACAAATATTTTCGGTAGAATTATTTCGGGCATCAACGGGTTAAAAGGCCACAATACTTTCTGAAGGGTCCTATTTTATGGTAAACTATTTTGTGAAGGGTCCGTTTTCCCTATGAAACATTTTATGAAGGGTCCAAAAACGGACTCAAATTTCTTCTAAACAAACCCCTGTTGACTGACATGCGAGTTGCATTTAACTAACATATTTAGTATCTAATAGGCTTCATGAGATAAATATAACTCCATTTCTTCTACATTTTTCCTTTGGAGCCACATGGACGAATTTGTTTTTTAATGGTGGCAGTCAATATGTTAGGGATTAAACACACTAAAAAAAAGAAAGAAAAGACAGATAAAACAGAACCAAAGGGGGTGCTCCCCCAGAAAATTTTCGGAAATTTGACCCTGAAAACAGGGTTTTAAACTGTTTCTTTGGCACACATAAACCCAAATTTGGACATACATTTTTAGGTAAAATTTTGATTTTAATGAACTTATTATGAAAAGTGTGAATAATAAAGGTTTTAATGCTAAAGGGGGGCCTGGGGGCCCTCCCCCAGAAAATTTTTGAAAATTTGACCCTAAAATACTGGGTTATAACTTAACTGAAAGTTAAGAAAATGTTAATTATTCGGGACTTTGGGGGAGGGCAGCTGCCCCTCCCCTATGACTATAAGATAATTTTTTGGAGAAGCCCAGGGCCCACCCGGGGCTGTCGTGCCCTTGAAGAAGAAAAGAGAAGTGCTAGCAAGGGTATGAGAGCATCGAATGTTTTCTTTTTCTTACAATCAAAGCATAAAACATGAGTGCAGCTGTTAACTCCTTTTCAGGAAAAAGAAATTGACCTTCCAAACGAAACTCAAAAGCGGGCGTTTTTTAGGGGATATGGACAAATTTTGATAACCTTAAGTGGTTAACTCTATCGTTTATTTCTGAAAATAATATTTTATGATATAAGAAAAAATATAAACTTTCCTAATAAATTGGATCAAAGTTTAAAAATTATCTTTCTGAAATTTAGATATTCCTATCATCTCAAGTTCCCAGTCACCCTGCTGGGGGTCCGGTCTCTATATGGTCTCCCGGTCACAGCCAAATAAATCTCAAATTTTTTTGAACAGCCCAGGGGCTGATGGGCGTTTTTTAGGGGATATGGACAAATTTTGATAACCTTAAGTGGTTAACTCTATCGTTTATTTCTGAAAATAATATTTTATGATAAAAGAAAAAATATAAACTTTCCTAATAAATTGGATCAAAGTTTAAAAATTATCTTTCTGAAATTTAGATATTCCTATCATCTCAAGTTCCCAGTCACCCTGCTGGGGGTCCGGTCTCTATATGGTCTCCCGGTCACAGCCAAATAAATCTCAAATTTTTTTGAACAGCCCAGGGGCTGATGGGATCGGGACCCCCAGCAATGGGCATGCTTGGGGTATAGTGGGGGTGCAAGAGGTATCTAAGGACCCCCCTACCTAGCACCCCGCACCCATTCCTAAAGCATGCCCACTGCTGGGGGCAGATCCCGTTGGAAAATCGTGCCCCCATAGGACCCCCCTCAAGCATACATCTTGATAATTTTCAGTGGATAAGAAAGGAATCTGTAAACTTTTATGAGAGATTCGAACATGTTTTGAATTTTTTTACAAATATTGGAAATTCTTGATAACATCAGATGACCTCTCGGTCTCTGGGGGGGGGTTTGGTCCCCTTGGTCCCCCCCGTCGCTGAGCCCCTGGCGGCAAAATTTTGGGGGCGGCAGATTACACAAATTCATAATGCTACATACTATATACAACAGTTTTGAAAAAAAAATGTACCACACAGTTTTCACTACGGGAGGATTCTAGGGTTGAGTCATTCCCAGCATCCGGTCACATCCCCCCAAAATATCCGAACGATACAAAAAAAACAAATACCAAGCAAAGCCTGTTTTCAAGACCCCACATGTGAAGGGGTGGGCGAAATTATCCGACTCTTTTTTCCAACACCCTCGATAAGGTAATCCAACTCCTTGACGGGAAATATTTATGACTTTGGTTTCCCGGAATGGAGAAGACACCAGATCAGATGGCATGGTCATCTTCGTTCTGGCCCAATATTGTCAGTTTGTTACCCTGGATCTCAAGGATAGGAGCTTGTGTTTTTTGTGTGTTAAAATGGATGTGCTTTCTTGAGTGGATCGGCGTAAAGGAAGAAGGTCGGTGAGAGAAAAAATAGTTTATTTTCTTAATTAAAAAATTGTTTCGCAATTTACTTCTAGAGATGTTGATGTTTTAACTCCTCGATTTGTAATCTGTAGAAAATTGAAACCCTAATTCATGTTAAATAGGATTATATGCTAATTTCACCCATGCGCTGTTCCAAGGGGGCACTCTGGACAGTGGCCCCTCTTGGACCCAAAAAAGTTCGCAAAATGAGTTAAAACCCTACTTTTACAAGTTAAATTTTTAAAAATTTTCTGGGGGAGGACCCCCACACCCCCCTGCGGTTCCACAAGGGAATCTTGCGTGATACTTTTGAAAAAATCCTCAACAATTTGATATTTTGTGTCAAAAGGTAAAGACCCCACCTTTAAGCAGTAGACTTTTAGAAGAAACAAGTGGGGTATTTTCTTGAAATAGGAAATGAAATAGAGGGGGGCGGCAGTAAATACGCACAGGGCGGCAAAAACCCTAAATACGGGCCTGGCTGGATATTAGTAAAATGTTCCTATGAAATGTCTGATCAATGATATTTTAGCCCAGGTGATCCTAATGTTCCAAATTTTAATCTGTTAATAAGGAATTTTCAATGATATTTTGAATCTTTTGCATTTAACAGCCGTATTCATCGGTAACTTGACTGGCGGTTAACTGGGAGTCAAACCTTTGATTGGTCGAAAACTAGTTTTCCTTCTTCAACAGCCATTCAGAAGCCAGACTGTCGTTTAACCACCGGTCAAGTAACCAATACGGCTGTTAAATGAGCTTTCTGATTTTTAACCAGAAAGATAACTGAAAAAGCACTAAATTAGTGTGTATCCACTGCAGATATGTCAAGCAACTTCAAACATATATATTGCCTTCATATATTAAAAATATTAGTGTATGAATTTATTCTCTTAAATTTACCTAGTTTTTTACTTAATTACACGGATTTTAAAATTACTCCGATACTCAAACATAAAAATGAAACCCTAATTTCATTTAAAACAATGACATATGGAAGTACAATGAGACCATATGGTAGTATATTTAGTTTTTAGTAGAAAGCAATTTTTCTTTTATAATGATTTGAATAATAATATTTTCATTAAATAATCCTCTATTTTTAATTTTCCCTTAAAATTAATTAATAATTAAGTCATGGGTGACTAATTTGCAATGTTCTAGCTAAGGCGAGAATTTTAACTTTTGGGTCATTTGAATTGTTATAAATAGAAGAAGATTATATTCAATGATTATTTTACATTTTTGATAGGAATTAAAATAGAATAATATTTTGCTCTCGACTTCGTTTAATATTTCAAAAGAAAAAATCAAAATCGTTGTAATTTTAAATAGCTAATACAAACACATTTTGAGAAAAAAAATTATAAACACAGTAAAAAAACTTATTTTATCAAGTAACTTTCAGATTAGATAGAATATTAGTTCTCTCATGGTGTGTCGATCCTCACCATTTTAATTGGATAAAATCATGTCTACTTTTTTAACAGAGCATTCTTTGAACAAGAGAAACAAAATCCTTAGACAACAAGTTCAAAGATAACAGTCAAATTTTAACTAATCACCTAAATCATCAGGTAGGACAATGAACCATATGGATCCAATCAGCTGTCAGTCATGCTTACAGGTGTTCCATTGAACTCCACACCACAACCAACTTACTAAAAATAAATACCAAACAAAACAAAATGGAAAATGAAACAGAAGTAAAAGCAAGCTGGAAATACCTTTAAACATGTTTTGAAGTTTTCTAACAACCCTAATAGCAATCCCTCTAGTGGCAGCTTTTGACATTGACGTATGCGGGAATATACATCGCATGTGATGCGGCGCACGTGAGTTGGCGTATGCGCCATAAAGAAAGAAAATGTTATAACAGTGGAAGCGTGCTTGCACAGCATGCGGCAGTTCGTGGGTCCTATACCAAGACCCTCTATATAACTATTAATTTATTATAAGAATTATAAGAACCCTCTATATAATTTATTATAAGAATTTAAACTGACGATAATTAAACCTTCTATTTATAGTAAGGAAATTAACTAGTGAACTAAGTTCTATTTAATTAGTTTGGTATTCATTATTGCATTTTATGCAGATGGCATCACGTTTTTGTTTGTTGTTCCATCAATTTTTTTTAATTAAAAGACATTTTTGTTTTTTATGTTTATTTCAAATTTCTACTTATTAGACTTTGATTTTAATACCCATAGCCATTAAAAAGGAACTACTTTGATATACACCCCAAAATCGGAAATTTGGCGACAAAATACAATAAAATCTTACTATACCTAAAAATCAAATGTCCGGTCAGTTGAACCGATGAAATCGCTGAAACGTTTTTGGAATATAACAGAAAAACTAATCATAGTAAAACTTTGATATTTGAACCAAGAACAAAAATATTTTTTATAAAAATATTGTAATTTAGTTTTTCCGAAAATTCTCATTAGTTTTGGAATTATTAAAGTTCAAAATTTCAATTTTTTCCAGTAATTCACTAGGCTACACATTACTACTACATATACACAAAAAACAAGAAACAGCAAACCTAAAAAGTCCGTAGGGAGTGCCAGATTTGGCGCGTAATTTTTGGGGGGGTATATCAAAGTAGCACCATTAAAAATTATTACAGCGTTAATTTTACCATTGTTAACTTAGTGTTAAATTACTAAAAACACGGATATTCCTTGTTCACTGTTAACAATTCAGAAAGTTTAAAACATGGCGTCGTGATGATAGTGACGTCAAAGGTGGGTGAAATTGATGACGTTGCATGCACGGCCGAGTTGGATGGCCTGTTATATACAGGGTGTCCCATAAATGTTGGGTCACACTTCTAGGGTGGATAGTAGACACCTAGACGAGTCAGAATCACATAGGATTCGGGGGTCCCAGACCAAATCCCAGGGAGTTAAAAATGGAGCGATACCCCAAAAAAATTATTGAAAAATTACATTTGTAGAAGAACTACTATTGGTAAAAATTTAATTATGGTCTCAAAAATTATGTTTTAATATGATCTTTAAAATTATCTTAAAAGTTTTCAGTTAAAAAATTTTTTTATTACAAAAAAAGTTTAAAAACCACAAAAAATTGTGAAAACTCTGCCAAAACTTTATTTTGTATTTCGAAATCCTTTACATTGATTTAATAATCTGAAAGATTATAGTCGAAAACCCCTAAGTCCAAAGTGTCACGTAAAAACCACCAATATTAAATGCTTGAGAGCCTGTTAAAGCATGGTTTATGTCCGTTTTTTGCGCCCGCTAAGTGCCGTTTTGGAAACGGCTATAGGAAACCACTTTGCGCACGCAAAAAACGAACTTTAACAGGATCTCAAGCGTTTAATATTTATGGTTTTTAAGTGAAACTTTGGACTTAAGGGTTTACAACTATGATCTTTCAGATTATCAAATCAAAAGAAAGGATTTCGAAATACAAAATGAGGTTTTGGCAGAATTTTCCAATTTTTTGTGATTTTTTAACTTTTTTCATATTAAAACAAATTTTAATAGTCCACTGAAAATAGCGAAAAAAAGGGCCGAACCTCGGACAAATTGCAATAAAAGGTTTCTCAACGGTTTTCACTTAGGAATGACCTCAATAATAACATACTAAAAATCGGCCAAAATCGGCTGGAGGGAAGTTTAATTTTTTTAAAATTTTTAAAAAATGGCTGAAAAAAAATTACAAAAAAACCCAAAACAATAATATAGACATGTGATACATGTTTATAGGTTATTTTTGAGTTTTGAAACCGAATATTGCCTTTAGTTTTGAAAAAAAAATTGAAATTTCAATTTTTAAAATTAATTTGAAAAATGAGCTAGATGAAAAAATTAAAACCCCCCTAAAAATCTAACAAAATCACCAAAAGAGATAAATCAAACGGTTTTCATTTAGAAATGACCTAAATATCAACATACTAAAAGTAAAAAAATTTACGAGTTAAAGAAGTTAATTTTTTTTTTAAATTTCAACTTTTTTTTGCGAAAAATGCATTTTTTTTTCAAATTCGTGCCCCAAACTTTTGAGGCTTTTGAAAAGGTCATTTTTCGGTGGATATTGTTCACAGATAGTTATATAATGGAAAACCGGTGGAATTGACCCTCAATGAATTAGTTAATTATTTAATTTAAAATTTTGAAATTGGTAAAATGTGGTAAAAAGTGAAAAAAGGTAATACTTTGGCATATTTACATCAGAATTTAAAATAATTAACTAATTCATTGAGGGTCAATTCCACCGGTCTTCCATTATATAACTATCTGTGGACAATATCCACCGAAAAATGACCTTTTATAAAGCCTCAAAAGTTTGGGGCACGAATTTGAAAAAAAAATGCATTTTTCGCAAAAAAAAGTTGAAATTTAAAAAAAAATTTAACTTCATTAATTCGTAAATTTTTTTACTTTTAGTATGTTAATATTTAGGTCATTTCTGAATGAAAACCGTTTGATTTATCTCTTTTGATGATTTTGTTAGGTTTTTAGGGTTTTTTTAATTTTTTCATATATCTCATTTTTCAAATTAATTTTAAAAATTGAAATTTCAATTTTTTTTCAAAACTAAAGGCAATATTCGGTTTCAAAACTCAAAAATAACCTATAAACATATATCACATGTCTATATTATTGTTTTGGGTTTTTTTTAATTTTTTTTCGGCCATTTTTTAAAAATTAAAAAAAAATTAAACTTCCCTCCAGCCGATTTTGGCCGATTTTTAGTATGTTATTATTGAGGTCATTCCTAAGTGAAAACCGTTGAGAAACCTTTTATTGCAATTTGTCCGAGGTTCAACTCTATTTTCAGTGGACTATAAAGTGAAGACTTTTGAGATAATTTTAAAGATCATATTAAACCCTAATTTTTGAGACCATGATTAAATTTTTACCAATAGTAGTTCTTCAAATTGAATTTTTCAATAATTTTTTTGGGGTGTCGCTCCATTTTTAACTCCCTGGGATTTGGTCTGGGACCCCCAAATCCTATGTGATTCACTGCCTTCTGATTTTTCTATTCTCAGTATAAAATGGACAAATTTGATGATTTTCTAATTGATGACTAGGTTACAAACTGGGCATTTTGGCCTAGGTAGTAATGAAAAACTGTCAAATACGATTGTTTAAATGTGTTAGAGCCCTATTATTCGGCAGCGGATTTTTTAAAAATGTTCGAAAAAATGAGAAAAAAGTCAAATTTTCTAACTTTAGGCCGTTTGGGGCACGTGTTAATATTATCTGATCGATTTATGATTTTGCACACCTTTTTAGGGTACCAAAAGGAAAAAAATTGGGGGGTGGAGCAAAAGTTTCTCCGACTTTTTGAAAAAACGTCTAAATAAGGGACACCCTATTGGGGATGCAAGCTGCCCCTGATGACTTTGAAAGCATGATTTTCCCCAATAAAAATGGAATTTTCTCAAAAAGTTGGGGGTGCAACGCACCCCTTAAAATCCGCTCATGCCCCCTGGAAGTAACTATTTATAAAAAGGGTTTTCACATAGACAACTTCTAGTACTTTGGACCACCTCCTCTCTTCATTTTCAGTCAGCTGTGTCAAACCTCCATGAGTTTCAATCATACTCAACCCAGAACACGCGATTACGTAAAGCACGAAATCTTTCTACTGGCTTAATTCAGTAAATCCCAGTCTGAGTAAATAGATATTACATGCGAATCCAATACGCATTTGTAGCGATTCGCAGACAGAGAAAATACGTCAACAAAAAGGATATAAGGTCAAACAAAAGGATAGCCTACTTCTCAACTATGATACAGCAAAATTATTAAAATACTACTAATGAGGACATATATCTTCAAGAATTTAACCTATTTTTTGGAAGGATTTTTACATTTTGACAAACTTATTATAAAAATAATAGTTGTACATAGTAGAGTGAGTTCTAAGTATAGAAGCGGGGTCCTCTCCCCCCAATAATTTTTGGAAATTTAAGGGAAAAAAACCCAGTTTTTTTCAACTCGTTTTGATACACCTCATCCGAATTTCGGATAAACATTTTATGGTAGAATTTTTGCATTTTGTCGAACTTGCATAAAAAATTGTTGTAAATAATAGTTACATGTACTGAAGGGGGTCCTTCCTTTCCCGCCCCAGAAAATTTGACCCTAAAATAACAGGTTTTAACTTATTTTTATAAATTCATTGCTTGTTAAACGAAACTTTCTTCATGGTCTGATTTTCGTAACCACACACAAAAAAAATCGTCACACCTAAGGATCGCCCCCCCACTCCGTACCTCCCGCAACCCCCTCCTCTGAAAATTCAAGCTTACATTGTTTTTTCTTTGGTTAGCGTTAGACACTACTTTTAGTTGGCCAAATTTTTAAACATATCTTGGGCAGTGGCGGATTTCCAAAGGTGCCGCCTATAGGCTGAAACAAAATTCGCCGCCTATACAGGGTGTATCTGAAATGGTGCAACAAACTTTCAGGGATGATAATACTCATCAAGACGAACAAGAATCAGAATAGAAAGGGGCTCCCAGACCAAATCCCAGGGAGTTAAAAATGGAGCGACACCCCAAAAAATCATTGAAAAATTCAATTTGTAGAACAACTACTATTGGCAAAAACTTAATTATGGTCTCAAAAATTGTGGTTTAATATGATCTTCAAAATAACCTCAAAAGTCTTCACTTTAAAATTTGTTTTATTATGAAAAAAGTTAAAAACAAAAAATGTGAAAACTCCGCCAAAACATTTTTGTATTTCGAAATCATTTCTTTTGATTTGATAATCTGAAAGATCATAGTTGAAAACCCTAAAGTCCAAAGTTCCACGTAAATACAATCAATATTAAACGCTTGAGGCGTTTAACCGCTACTGATCCTTAATTCCCCTTTCTACGAAATTTTGACCTTTACACGTTTTCCGTCGAAAATTCTGTGGTTTTAAAGGATGGATCCCTGATGAAACCCAAGGATATGAGTTAAAATACTTTTAACCCTCTGACTCAGAGTTTCTCAAACTGTGGGTCGCGACCCACTGGTGGGTCACCAGTCAGTTGTTGGGGGGTCGCGAGAATATTTTGAATTTTTCTGAATTATAGTATATTTTTTACAGATAGGTATGTTATTGACTTTTGAAATTTATCAAATTACCATATATAGTAAAAAGAAAAAAAAAATAAGAGCAATAAGAAAAATACCCTACTTAGTGTAATGCAAAAGAATTCATCACACATTAATGTGCTTATAATGCAAAACTAGTTGGTTATTCAAATAAGATTTGATTATAAACGTAGGACCTCCCCATCCCATTCACGGTGGGGAGCAATGCAAATTTTAAGAATTTTTTTTAGAAAATAATGCAACTGCAATTTTTCCTAAATAACTAAAAAACAAGTTTAAACCCAGTTTTCAAGGGTCAAACTTAAAAATATTCTCTGGGGGAGGACCCACAGACCCCTTTTTACTGTCAGAATCATTGTTCACTCATAATTAAACTATTTCATTCACTCAAATACTTTACATTTTATAAAAATTTAATTTTTCTTATAATACGTGCATGTAATTTATCCTAACGAAATAGTTGGTGACCCAACCCCCTCCCCACGCTCGAAGTTAAAATCCTTCTCTTGGGGGCATGAAAAAATTAACTGAAGATGAGGTGGGTCGCGTTGGATTTCGTTTCTAAAAAGTGAATCGCGATGTTCAAAAGTTTGAGAACCCCTGTTCTGACTGTTACATTTCGGGACCGAAATTTGCTTTAAAAAGTGTACTTTTTTATTGCCCAGTGAATGAACACTTAGCATTCGAATTTGCGATTTTCATACTTTAAAAAAATTTCAGGGCTTTTTCTAGGTCAATTTTTAAAAATAAGGTATGTTTCCATAGCTTTTTCTCAGCAATATGATCAAAGTATTTCCAGATATCAGAAATTAATAGTTTTTAAGGAAAAACTGGACGCTCTTCACAATAAAGGAAGAAAAACACATGCACGCGGAAATCGCGGGATGATCAGTCAGAGGGTTAAGGCAAAATATCTAGAAAAAAATTAGGGTTGGGGTGGACTAGTATAATAAATAGACCCTAATATATACCAATAATAAAAGAACCGACTATTTTATTTTACCTCAATAGAAGTGCTCCAAGCCTCGCATTTCAGTTTTTCGAGGACCATTTCCAAAAATATATTACAATTCTAATGATGAAAAGCAATTGAGTTCATCACAATTTTTTTAGATGAGCGAGTATAGGTTCCTCTTTTGCCAAGAATAAGAATTCTCTGTGCATACAAGTCTGGTCACCAATAAAACGCTATTTTACGAACAGCTGTGTTTGCATGGCTTAAGTAGATCTAAGATATAATAGTGATATACGTTTTCATGCAAATGTACAATCGACAAAATTGTTTAATAAGGAAAGTTGTCTAGAACTGGTGACTACTCTTTACCCATCACCTCTAACCTTTGAATGATCCGATTTCATTTGAAGTTCAAAAAACTGAACCCCAACCTTTTATTTTACGATGGTCCACTTAAGTTTAAGAAGCGTTCACCCCGTTGTTACGACTGAAGGTAGACTGCGGAAGGTCACGGCTAAGAGCAATCCTGTCGGGAACCATCTGAATGAAAATTCAGGTCAGTCGGGTTTTCGTGCACTAGCAATGCCAAATTCTAGGTCAACGTCCAGCTAGAATGGAAATTTTGACAGTTCCATAGCGGAAAGATTCACCTGAAGCACGAATATAGAAAGATGGGAGCAATCTATTATTATACATTTCTCATTCACCGATGTGTTTCCCCCCAAAAAAAGATAAACACTTCATACACAAGTTCTGTGGAAAAAAACGTCATTTTAATAGCAATATGAAGTTTATTATACAAAATTTTAAAGACAGGTTTGAATAGAAGAAACAAACATCACTGATAAATTACAAATGGAAATAAGCCCAACAAAAAGTTGCTGTTACAGGCACAGTATAAAAACCTTAAAAATTCTTCAAGCGTCTTTTAAGTCATCGGGCAAAGGCATTTTGGGATGCTTGTTTTCAAAATGTTGCCTGTGTGTCTTGGGGTCAGGCATTTGTGCCTAGAGAAAAGAACACAAAATTACATACACACATAAAAAGAGAAAGTTATGTTCAAACAAAACATACAAGCTTAAGCCTCAAAATTATATTTAGCTATAAACAAAAGGCTGCAGCGCATTTAGAGCAAATATCGAATTAAAAAATTGTCTTGGAAGCCTAAAAAAACTACGATTTAAACAACTTTTACTAAACACAATTTTAAAAGGGTTTCATTTCCCAGTCTGTTTGGGGTTTTAAGCAGGGTTGGGTTTTTCCCGTCCAAAACTAGTTTTTCCCATACCACTGGGAAAAACTGGTAAATACCGGGAAAAAGTGGGAAAAACTGGTAAATACCGGGAAAAAGTGGGAAAAACTGGTAAATACTGGGAAAAACTTCCAATTGACAAAATAATGGAAGTATTAGGTTATGGCCTTTTTAAACATATTATAAAAACTTTCAGTTAAAAATGACTTTTTTGGGAGGGGGGTTAAAATTATCAGGTGGGAAAAATATAAGTGAGCAAGAGAATCATGACATTTAACATAAAATTTGCATATATTTTTTAATATTAATGAATTTCTCAAATAAAAATAGAGAATATTTTAAAACAAATTTACTTATAATATCTGTGTCTTTAAGAAAAGCATTATATACAGTTTTTTTAAATGTAAATAAAAACGTTATTTAAATAAAAACAAAATGTAAATGTAAATCTTGACTGCAAGATAACTTTTTTGAAGTAACAAGGTATGATAATCCGATGAAAAGGGCATAACCATCAAAAGATGACATTCCTCAGACACATGATAAAACCCATATTCATAACATAGGATAAAGCTTATTTAAGGTCATTTTTCTAAAAAAAGGCTGTAAAAACTTTTAAAACATTCATTTTGAACAGAATAAATTCAATAAATAATCAGTTTTTCCCATGTGGGAAAAACCTAGTTTTTCCCAGGACGGTAAATACCGGTTTTTACCATGGTATTTACCGGGGGTGGGAAAAACCTTGCCAACCCTGGTTTTAAGTCTACATTGATACTCTTTGTAGAGGTTGATATATTATAATGTGTGCTGTTTTTTAGTCTAGAGAATTTTTTGTCGAGAAAAAGTAATTCAAAAGATACACACTAAAAAGTAATTAACAACACAAAAACGAAAAAGTAATTAAAGACACACTAAAATCTTGGTCAGTTTCCTCTAATAAGACTTTTCATTCATAAAAAATAAAGAATGTCGGAGAAAAGCTGATAATAATGGAGAATATTCCTTTTTTACTGATAAATGGAAATAAATTTAAATATGTTCAACAATAACTTTGAGATGAAACTTAACATTAAAAAAGTTACATTTGGTTCAGAGAATATTCTCTGAATTCCAATTTCATTATTTCGCAAGATTTTTTAAATAAGTTTTCATTGAATAAAAAATATTTTTAAGTATTAGAAGCAAGTTTTACTGGGAGAATACTCATACAATAAAAAGAAGAGTATAAATTCTTTTCATATAGTTGTTGAAAGCAAAGGTAATACCAATAGTTGTCAAACTGATACCTTTTCAACCTGACATTTAGCTAGTTTTGATAGAACTTTGTAAAATTGGGAGAATATTCTCAAAAGAAAGAGATCACATTAGAATTATCTGTTGAGAAAAATATTTGAGATAACCTTTTTAACTTATTTTACAGATAATAATTTATTGTGAGAAAATTATCTAAGAAATTTAAATTACTACGCAGTTTATTTTACTTTCTGCTTTATATTTTATTTATGTTAAATGCTTTGCTACTCAGCATTTAACTTTCAAACATGTTGCGTCTTTCATATTAAATGGTGATTTCAACACATTTTTCAATTTAGACTTTCTTTTATTTATGACTAGCTGATATGCCTGGCCTTGCAAAGGTGGAGTTTTAGCTTTAGGATTTCTTTTTAAATTTTCAATATATTTTATACCTTATTTTACCAGATGAAAGGTATTAAAATCCATCCAGTTATCAAGCATTTTAATATTTGAACAATGTCTACATTTAACCTTATGATTCCCATAAAAAATTAGATGCAAATCTCCCAAAATTACTTAATATGCCCATTCAGAACCCATTAGGATTTTAATTAACTTTTCTGTGAAATTATTCAATTAATAAAGCGTATTCCATTTGGCAATTTATGAAAAAATCTATCTTAGTTGAAATGGCTTTAACATTTTCAATTGTTTTTGTTTTGTAAATCAACTTTCTTGAAGCTACAATAAGGCTGAGCGCGCACTGGAAACTTTTGTCTCGGAGACTTAAAACACTAGTCACTCGAGAGCAATGCATTTCTATGAAGAAATTCTTGGTCTAGTGATCTTTGTCTCGTCGCTAGATCACTAGGCCAAGAATTTCCTCATAGAAATGCATTGCTCTCGAGTGACTAGTGTTTTAAGTCTCCGAGACAAAAGTCTCCAGTGCGCGCTCAGCCTAAATGATTATTTTTTATTTACATTTTCGTTTCCATGGAGACAGTTTTAACAATGTCATTCCATGAAATTTTTGATTTAAAAGCTAGATGAACTAAATTACCTAGATTAAATATACTTAGATATAATTATTAAAATATACTTAATAACCAGTTTTAAAATTTTAAATATCATTTAATTATATTTTTAGATTATTGTTATAATTTTTAAATAGACTTTTATCTAGTGTTTCTTTTAAAAACTTGTTGTTTTGCATTATGTTTTTTTGTATCAATGGAGTGAACAGATCTTGTAAAAGTATATAATTATTGTGTTAAATGAAAAAGGAATATTCACTGCAACTTTCTACTTTCCCTAGTGTCGCACGTACCTTGCTTTATTTTAGTGCGTGATATTGTTTTGTAAGAAGTTTGTATTATTCAAAATCAGTTTCATTAAAAACGAGTCGTTATATTTTTCTTTCTCTTGCAATTTTACTTTATCGATTATTCTACATAAAAAACTAGATCTCTTCTGGAGGAGAAATAAAGCTATTTCAGCAAAATGATCATAAAAAGGGTCAAGGGGTGAATTAAAGTTTTCGAAACATAGCCTATGTTTTTCCTTTGGTTTTTTACGTAGGCAGGGGTCTGTCCAGACTTTTTGTGAAGGGTCCGTTTTTTTAAAAAATTGTGAAAATCTACTCATACTTTTGTGAATTTTAGTTAGTGTTAAATTATAACTTTTCAGCCAGGAGCCTGTTTTTGTGAAAATAAGCTCACATATTAGCAGTATTGTGAAAAATATTGGTCATTTAAAGGCCAAAGTACTTTGTGAAGGGTCCGAAAACGGACCTAAATTTCTTCTAAACAGACCCCTGGTAGGTATACCAAGTTTGGTGCAGATCGTAAGGAAACTGTGGATTTGTATAGAAGACAAACATACCCACACTTAATTTTATTATATTTGATGACTTCTCATTGTATAATCTTTAATATCTTCTAATTTGAGGTTAATACTGTTTGCCCAACGATATTTAAAGGGTCACAAGATTTTTACAGACTTTGCACGGCCGATAGTTGGGTAACCGGTGATAGTTGGGATCTTGCTTCTATAATATACAAGCACATATCTCTTCCTCTTTAAATCAACTGCCCCATCTCCCCTCCAAAATACTAGTTCCAGCGTTGTCAAAATCTCGTGACCCTTTTACTATCGTTGGTTTAACAGTATATACCTTATAAATTTTTTTCCAAAACAATTTTAGTAGCCTCTAGGAGAATATTCTCGAAAATTTTCCTCGGGGAGAATATTTTCCAGATTATTAATCGAGAATTTTACAACTCTAGTAATGCTAGAAAATTCCCCACAAATGCTTTTTCATTCACACAAATTTAGGCATGTTTAACTAACTTTCATTCAAACGTTTATTCGTTCCAATTTAATTTATTTGAATTGCAAATTGTATTTACTTATTGTGATCGATATGCGCAATTTAGATGTGGATATTGATATTTTTAGAGAAAGAGGTATAAGATAGGGGTTAGTCTTATAGCATTTTTGAGATAGGTTATCCTTGCCATGCTAATAAGTTGTGCAAGCTTTTCATGCATCTGGTGCTTCCTCTGAAAAAGCTTTCCAGTTAGGCGAGATTTTAGAGATGCGTCAAGACTGCTTATTCGTTGGTGCCGTTCCACCGCTTTCAAAAGATCTACCATAATTGACTTGATGCCTTTTGCCTGTAAGCCGAAGAAATATGGGCCTTAAAAAAACAACCCTGGATCGGCCGACTTGATTCACCACTTGATTTATAAAATCGGTTCAATTCCTTTAACATTCCTGCTAAATACCGCCAAACTCTTATGGACACAAAAAAGTAGAAATATGGATATCTTTTTCAGATTTTTATTGATAAACTGAACAATTATTGATCTAACTAAACCTTTTTATCTATGAGTTTGAAATTATTTAGCAATATTTTCTACTTTTTTGGTTGCCATAAGTAGCTGGAATTCACCTTTAATTGTACCGTGCAGGGTTCACGTTCACGCGCTATACTGTTTTAAAGCAAATTTGCGAGAGCAGAAAGCAACTCCAGTAAAATATCAGGTCTACGGGACCCGGAAAATTTTGAAAGAAAAGATGCAAACAAATACGATTTCCAACAAGGAACTCAAATTCAGCCAAACTTCCAGAAGAAAGTCGGACCTGTCGGCTTCTGACCATGGGAAAGTTGTTTTTTCTACATCGCAATAACAACATAAGACACCCGCAGCCGTTTACAAAAGCTGTCACGGGAGGAACGGAACACTCAGAAATTTGCAAGCGATACTTGTAATCATTAAGAAGTAAGAACATTGATTACCCGAAATTTAAAAACATTTTTTTGATTTTTAAATACTAATTAAGTAAGAAACTACGGAAAATCTATTATTTTGCACCACGGTTGGCCGGTTTAAACCATTTGGTTTAAACCATGGTTTTTTTACCAAAAAAACCACTTGGTTTTTTTAGAAATTATAAAATATTTTCAGGATTTTTTAAAGAAAGTGTTATTAAGTATAATCTTTTGTACAAAATTAAAAGGTCAGATTTATAAAAAAATTGACATTTTAAGGTGATTAAAAATCAGAAATCTTTTAATTTAATGGTTTTAATTATTGAATTCTCTCTAAACTTAACCTTAAATGCTTAAGTGAAACTTATTATATTTTGCAAGAGATAGTTCATTTATTAATTTCCTTTAAAATGAAGCATTATTTCAAAGAGTAACTAAACATACACAAAAGTTATCTGTTTTTCACTGATAAAATATGGCTTGGATTTTAATTAATTAATAAAACCAATTTGTCTTATTTGTCAGTCATAAAAACCAGTTGGTTTTTTAGTAAATTAATAAAAACCGTTGATTTCTTTAATGATAAAAACTAAAACCCAGTTGGTTTGTTTATAAACAGATAAAAACCAGTTGTGTTTTTTACTAAATTAATAAAAACCGTTAATTTCCTTAATCGGATTAATTATCTCAATCATTTATCCAATTTCAATTAACATTAGTTGCTTACATTTTCCCTTTTATTTATTAAAAGGGATAATAATTCATTTTAAAAAATTAAATAATCTCTTAAATTAATTAATTAATAATTAAAATTTTCTTAATTTATTTTAATTAAATTAAATTATTAAAAATTAAATATTAAATTAAAAATTAAATTAAATTAAATCTTAAATTTTCTCTTTCTAAAGAAATTTCTTAAGTTCATAAATAATCCATATAATTAATTTGATTATTTTACCATTTAATAATTAATCAAATTAATTATCTTTATCAATTATCCAATTTCAATTAACATTAGTTGTTTACATTTCACTTTTACTTCTCATTTATAAATAAATTTTCTCTTTCTAAAGAAATTTCTTAAGTTCATAAATTAATCCATATATAATTAAGATAAATAATTTGATTATTTCAACTATTTATCCAAGATAAAATAACACTGATTTTTATTCACTACAATAATATTAGATATTCAAATTGGAATATTTTAGAAACAAAAATTATTTTTATAACAAATTAATTTAATTTTAATTAATTAATTGAAATATACAAATCATTTATCAATTATAAACCCCTGAAATAAATGTCATTTACAACTCAATTTCAAACATCAATGCTAAAATAACTTATTCTGATAAAAAAAATTCTAAAAAAACTTGGTTTAAACCAAAAAAACCAAATAAACCCGTTTTTTTTGTTTATTTTAAAAAAACCCGTTTTTTTGCCAACCCTGTTTTGCACCATTTTTAACATACGTTAGTAGCCCTTGTAAAAGTCAAAGAAAATTACTACACGCCTACTTTTAATTCTTGCATATATCGGAGGGTTGGTACTCTCCATACTTTGCATTTTAACCCTGGGGACAACTTTATGACGTCACTAACGCATGTGACATACAAGAAGTCAGACTTCATATCCTTATTTTTCTCAATTCGAATACAGAATTGATGTTAATCATTTATTTCACTAATTTTCTTTTTATATAAAACCTAAATACAGTGTAACTATGCTTATGTACAAAAAATTCTCACCTGCTATTGCCCCGATCGGGCATTTGCTTTATCTACGGCATTATCTCGTATAAATATTTATTTTGATTCCAATTGTTTTTTGAGCACAATCGTATCCTTCAAAAACATTTCCAATAACATTGTTAACTTCTTAAAACTTGATCCAAGTGCGTTTCAATGAATCAACCATCTGCTTATTATAAAATGATGCATTATGGCAGATATTTGACATGTATCCGGACCTGGAAAAAGTGCCCGAACCTACAAACCTGGTTTGAGGGAAGCCCCTGCCAGCTCAATAGGAGCAATACATAAGGTTTGGGCAAATTTTATTAGGTTCAGGAAGGTTACAGCTTTTTTCAGGTCTGCATGTACCTTTATTTTCACTCATAAAAAGCTCTTGAAACATAATAAATCTATTATGCTTAGGCCTTGAATATTTTCATCTTCAGATGAAGGGAAATAATAGATCTTTCATTCACAAAATGATAAAACAGGTGTGAAAAATGTAAAAAGCTTTGCAAAGGGATATGCAACAAAATAAATATGCATTTTACGATGTTCTGCACTAAAACAATAAAAATTTTTATTTGATGGAGGAACCCTCTTGGGTATCTCCTAGAACCGAAAGATAACAAATTTAAGCGATAAGAGTAGAAATAAGAAGGTAAAATAGTCAGCGGTCAAAATGACTATTTTGGAGGGTTCTAGGTAGTTCTTACAATATCTACAAACCCCATTTTGCAAACTTAACCAAATTTGGACAGCAATAATAGCAGTATAAGTTAGGAAAATCTCCAAAGCAGATGTGCTTAACTAATATATTTTGGAAGAGAACTAGTTTTAAAAACGCAAAACAGTCAAAATGACCGCCCTAGAGCTTCTAGTGATAAGACCAGTGATAATTTTAACACCTCTGAGAGCGTATTTCACGCATTGAAAATAGGAAATACGCTTTTAAAAACTAGCAAGGCGTATTTTCATGCTTTGAATTTTTAATAAACGTTTAGCTTAAAAAATGCATGGCACTCCACCGCAATCAAACAAATTTTCAACTCAAATTTGTAATAATAAATATTTTATTTATATTGCTTAATGTAAAATAAATTAATTTTATTTATAATGTTTAATATTTTTTACAGTAGAGCCCCGATTATCCGCGGAATTGGGTGGCAAGGGTACAGCGGTCGTTAATGCCAAATCAAGTTTATTATAGGTTGATTTCTTCATTGTTTTTCTTTTTTTCATCCCAGAACCACTGTCCGACACGATGCAAAGGCCAAAAATTGTCTTTTAGCTTTAAAACATCTTGCACTGGCTCACGGATAATCCGAAATGCGGATAACCAGCTCGCGGATAATCGGGGCTTATACTTATATTAACAGATAATTGTTAAAAACCAAAATAGCATCCTCTTTTTTATATTTCAGTTTTTCACTAAAAAAAGCATTTTTATAAAAAATTTGTCTCTTTATATATAGTTTATGATATTTCCGGTATTTCCCTCCTCATAAATGAATTTCACGCCTCCTAAAAAAGTCGGAGTATTTTAACTCCGTCAAAAAAATCCTAAGAATAACACTGGTTAAGACTATCATTTGAAATGGGCTAAGCACCTGTCATTTGATGACAAATATTTGAATTACATTGATACGATACCAAAATTAGTCTCTCACAATTCAAATTGTGTGTATATAATTCACTAGAACATAATATTAAAACCAATTTTCAGCATTTTATTCAAAAAATTGTGATGAGCATTAATTTTTGGCTAACACTTCATCAAAAATGGTGACTGTCCCCTCTCACAACCTCATTTTGCAGTTTCTTGATTAAATTAAGAATAAGTGCAGTTAACAAGTACTGGGTGATAACGTGAGGTGGTTTTACCAAAATCTGGACCCCCCTCCCCCCTTGATGAGATTTTGCTGGACCCCCCCTTCCCCCCACATGATTTACCTACAACCTTTAAAAATAATATTCTATCCTATTTGCTTGCATTTTTTGCTTCATAGCACCTACAACTTTTACATTATTAATGATATGGGGAAAAAGAACATTAGGGGACATCCATAAATTACGCGAGGTCAAAAAGGGGGGGGGTTTGGAAAAATCTCACCAAGGGGGGAGGGGGGTCAATTAAAATCTCACGTCAACTTTTTAAGTTAGAAATCATACGATTTTCTTTTTTTTAGTGTGAAAAAGGAATACACACAGATAAGATACTGCAAATTATTTTTAAAAAGTTATAGGTAAATCTCCCTTGGGGGAAGGGGGGGTCCAGATTTTGGAAAAAACGCCTCACGTAATTTATGGATGTCCCCTTATGTTATCATCATGTTTTCTTTATCATTAAAATCACGCAAAACTATTTAAAATTTTACAATATCTAGCGTAAAATGATACATATTTACTCATTCCATAGACATTACGCCAGAAAAACTGACAATGAAGTAAGAAATTGATCTACTGAACTACAATAAGGTATTCTTATCTCCACAATTAATTTAAAATATTGGCGATCAAAAGATTAGGTTGGACGGAAAAGTTATGACCAGTCAGGCGACAGAGAGGAGGAATCTTATAGTACAAGAAAGGCTACGAGCTTGGGAGCGTTGAAAGATGAACAGACAAAAACGGCAGCGCAAAACTGCATAATTTTGACTGAGAAAATTTATGACATGTAAAAGAGATAGAAAAAGATAACGGTTCACTCATACTGAGAAAGAAGGATTTAGGCCTAAAAATCACCACAGTATATTATCTGTGTGTATTCCTTTCCCATATTAAAAAAAAAGAAAATCGTATAGTTTCTCATTTAAAAGTTGACGCGATATTTTAATCAACCCCCTCGGGGAGATTTTTCCAAACCCCTCCTCCCTTTTTGACCTCACGTAATTTATGGATGTCCCCTAATTTAACAACTTTCAAGGGTTCATTAACTATGTTAATCAGAAAACTTACCTTGCAGACACAACACACATGGGTCAGAGCTTTTGCAGCAGCAGCTTTCTGGTCATGCACAGAATGTTTCTTTGAATCATTTGCCTTTTTGGCGGCTTTTTGTTGAGACTGAATCTTTTGTTGCCCTCGAGCCATTCCCTAAAAGAAAAGTAAAATACTCGTACTGTCCTTGACCGCATTCTCATATTTACTAACAATATTGTTTAATAAACCTAGATACTATTACTTTAGAAACTTTACTATTACAACTTAATCGTTACAATTACGAACGATATGAAACTTATCAATATATCATGGAAAAGAGCAGTAATTAGAGCAAAAATGCAACTAAAGGGAGACTCGATATTTTACAATCTTAACTAACAGAAGCATTGAAATTCCAAAGAAGGTTTAGTCTTGCATATAATTTTACACTTACCAATTAAATAGTAGTTTAAATATTAAATTTCAAGGAAAATTATAAGATCCTAGGATCTACAATAACAATTTAACGCTGCTGGCCTGCTGGTTCTCTTGGGGACACTGAAGGCGGCTTTAGACCACGCGATTCGCGACAGCGATTCTGCGAGATCCGGTTCGCGACAAAAAATTGACCCTCTTCCCTTAATTGAACAGCGCCATCTTTCGAGAGGTCGCTGAGTTACTGCGGCTGTCGAAATTCCCGAAAACCGCGGAATCACTGTCGCAAACCGGGTGGTGTAAAGCCTCCATGAGCTCGGGGATTGCCAGATAAGTTGACGGCGACTTATCAGGAACACAGAGATCAGGAAGAAGGCCAGAAAAAGGCCTCGCTTTTTTGTGGGTTTGGTTTGATGACGTAAATTTGAAAGCACTGGAACTGCTTTTTTTGTATATAAGGATCTGAATTGATAAATATATGTATTTTTAAGAAGAAATAATGAGAAATAAATTATTAACAGATTAATTAAGATTTTTTAAAGTTCTAAACATACTATTAACATCAGGGTTTCAAATCGCAGTTTGAGAAAGGTCAAGTGTTCCAGGCGTTCCTGCAGGAGATAAGGGAATTTTTCTAAGAGAACTTGAATTTTTCATTAATTTAATATGATGTTTAATGGTAAATAAAAATATAAGGCCCTGTCTAAATCCCCGAAAGTAGCAACTCAACTCTAAAGAATTTCACAAGCTCCTTGAAAGTAACAACTCAACTCTAACGAACTTCGCTAGCTAATACTTTAGCATGGGACAACTTTCGTGGATTTAGACAGAGACACTTCGAAAATTTTTATTGATATTTGTGTATATTTACAGATCAAACTAATCTTATTAAACCAATCAACGACCCACATCGGACTCAATGATCCAATAGAATTAGATCATATATCCTTTCCAGAGTTTTGCAGATGATGAAATCATCGTAAATATAGATATAAATAAACAGAAATTTTCGTTCATTGCCGCAAGTTTTAAACTTCAACATTTATAAGTTTAGAAGCCTGAAATTTAATAAAGAAAAAATTTAGGTAATTTAATATTTTAAGTTGGAAAAAGTTTTATAAGTTTTGATTGTTGGGATTGGGAGACATTATGGGTTATTTTTGGACAAAGTTTCATTACAAGTTTGTTCCTTTTGAAATTTTTCACTTATTTCTAAAAATGTCGTAAATTACTCAAATCACTTAACCAAACAGGTAATTCTGATCCTTATGTTGTCGATCAACATTTCAAAACAAAGTTTGAAATGCATGTTAATGAAGATTTTGTTTAAGGTTAAGGTTTTGTTTAAGAAGGTTTTGTTAATGGTGTTTAGTGACCATTTAAATATTTATATACTAAACCTAACTTACTCTAAGTAATGTTAGACTCGTACTGGCCATGGTACTTAGGGAACGTAGCCTACTACAGGACCCATTTTTTACTATTTTGTCCCCCTCCCCGTTGGTGACCATTCGTAGTATATGCCAAGACCCCCTCCCCCTCTAGTTTTCATATAATAATTCATAAATACAGTTTTCAATCATATTTTGCAAACCAAAAGTTTAAAATAATTAATTTGGCTTAATTTGTCTAATTTTAATAATTAATTTGGCTTATTTTGGATAATTTCAATGATTAATTTAGCTTAATTTTGTCATATTGACTAGAGGAAATTAACTATGTCACGAAACCCTAAGCCCCCCTCCCCCATGACCAAGCGTGGTATTTTGAAGACCCCCTCCCCCTGAATGGGTCACATAGTAAAGGTATGTTCCATGGGACAAACTTTATTTCATTAAAAAAATTAGAATAGTGTAAAAAAAATAAGAATGGACAACACCGCCCCGCTTGGATCCAAAAATGTTCTCAAAATGAGTTAAAACCTTACTTTTACCAGTCGAATTTCAAAATTTTTTCTGGGGGAGGACCTCCAGACCCCCCCCACGGTATAACAAGGGGATCTTGCACGATACTTTTTGGAAAATCCCCAACATTTTGACATATTTTGTCAAAAGACAAAGGTTATGGTCTGAAAATTTTTCCTCTTGGCCCCTAAAAGCTTCTTAAAATGAGTTAACGGCTGTATTCACGAACTTTAAGACAAGAGAGACACGAAACGCAAAAGATGAAAAATCTTACGTTTTGATAACGTTTCGTACTTGAAACGATTATTTTGGAAACGTTCGTCCCGGAGCTCCCGTCTCCTCAAAAACGTGTCGTCCGCCATATTGATCTGAGATTCTGAAGCGCATTCCCATTGCTTTTACACTTTTTGTGGCCCGTTTTAATAGTTTCAAAAATCTAAAACAGCTATTTATTACCAAAATAAGTCCTCAGACATTAATATACAGTATAGGACCCCGTATCCGGTTCGCTCGGGACCGGCATCAGTCCGGTTTACGGGAAAATCTGGTTTTCGAAACAATTCCCAAAAAAAGCTCAGAAAGACCGCATCCGTTTACTAACATAACTGCGGATACGCACAATTCTGCAGGGTCGGGCGAGAGAGCAAAATAAACAACCTCACGCGACCCCTGGCATCCCCCTCCCGAACATTTCCCGTTCTAAAAAGCCGAAGTGAAATTCTTCTTTCAATAAGAATATTCTTAGAACTGCATTACACCCCGACCCCGTAGAAGAAACAATCGTCCGTTTGCGTTCTGGTCTCCGCGGATCTCCAACTGGACAGGGGGGCGAGAGCGGGTCGCGGAATTGGGAGGGGCAGCGGACTGAGGACACTAACATCGGAGTACATCGGTTGGAACTCACTAGATCCTTTCGGAGCACGGATTTGGAACTTTAAAAAAAAATTTTTAATTTTGGAAAAACAGCCGGTTTTCGGAACACTCCGGTTATCGGGACGCCGGATACGGGATCCGATACTGTATTACGAAAGTAATGGACATCTAGTGCCTGTAAAAATTTGTATTAACAGTGTATAATTACTTGTAATGTTTCTAAACAGATGGCAGCACAAAGGAAGCGATGTGGAAACGATTGATTGAGATGACTCGTTAGATTTCATCATTTGCGTTTCTTGTCTCTCTCATCTTAAAGTTCGTGAATATGGCCCTAAAACTCTACTTTTCCAAGTCAAATTTCAACATTTTTTTGGGGGAGGACCCCCAGCGGTACCAGAAGGGGATCTTGCGTGATACTTTTAGAAAATCCCCAAGAATTTGACATTTTTTCCAAAAGTAAAGGTGATTGTCTGGAAAAGGCCCCCCTGGACCCATGCTGGATCTGCGCCTGGATCCATTTAATATCATATATTAAGTTTTGAAAAGTCGTTGATTAAAAACTATTCAGGGTTCCGCGATCATTGGTAACAAATTTGGGGGTTCCACAACCAAAATAGTTTGGGAACCACTGATCTAGGGACTTACCTAAATTTCAAATATTTAATTTTTTTAAACATGATTAAATTTTATTTTCAACTTGAAATTTTGTAGTTATGTTCATTTTAAGAGTTAGCTTTTAATATTTTTTCAAAAAGTTTTTTTCATGAAATTTTTTTTTCACTTTTTTTAAATTTTGAAAAAAACTTTTTGAGAATGATGGTCATGATTCACATTAAATTAAAGACAACAAATTTACAAACAAAATGGGACTAATTTCAGGTTTTTTAGTTGTATAGTTCTAGAGTTATTAGCTGTTTAAAAATGCAGGAAAAACAACTTTACAAAAGTTCTTTGGACATTAATAATGTTTATGTTTTAGGTGCTATGAAGCACAAAATGCAAAAGAATAGGATAGAAAATTATTTTTAAAAAGTTGTAGGTAGATCTCACGTGGGGGGGTACAGCAAAATATCACTAAATCTCACCATGGGGGAGGGGGGTCCAGATTTTGGAAAAAACACCTCATGTAATTTATTGATGTCCCCTAAGAACCCTTACCTTATTTTGTTGATTAAATTCATCTTTATATTTACCTGTGTATTTTAGGTTATCAATACAGTAGAACTCCAATTATCCGAACTCCGACTATCCGAATCGCCGATTATCCGAACCTCTTTTAGAATTAAAACCTACGATTTTAAAATTTATATCAGTGCTTGAAAAATGAAAAGAGAAGTTCTTAAAAGAAAATTAATGAAGGCAGCTAGAAACAGGTATAGAAGAGTTCGTTTTGAAGTGTCTTTTGCCCCAAAGTTCTATCAGAAACCCTATTCTGGGTTAAATTCTCTATGAAAAAACAAAATCTTAGCTCTGAAGCTCGGTTGTACATACTTTAAAGCAGTTAACGGCTGGGTAAGAATCCTTTACACTCAGTTTTCGGTAAAAAATCCAATTATCCGAATTTTTGATTATCCGAATGGGGTCCGGTCCCAATTGATTCGGATAATTGGAGTTCTACTGTAATTTGTATTTTAGGAAAGATATAACTTAAGTTTTGTGTTTTAGTCTTCATCCTACCACCAGTATGTTGTCTAAGCATTCAAGACTGCATATCAAAAATTTTATCCATGTACAAACAAGAAACTTTGCTAAATATGTGAAAAAACAAGATCCTGAGCAGATTAAGAATTTGCCAATCTTCCAATTTGCGACAGATAACACAAAAAAAGCACTACGAGTTTACATGTGGGGAAATGCATTAATGGGAGCCTTAGGCAACCCAAATTTTATAAAGCCCATCGCCCACACACATGTTTTGGAAAACATGAGGCATCCTTGGAGACTACCATTTGCTGACCTTCACAGAGTAATTATTCATTGAGTTCCTCTCCATTCTCTTCTGTTTCTTCCTCATTTATTAACTAGTGATTTTTCTTAAATACTTGTTGTCCTTATTCGGTACTTTTCCATTAGCCAGGCCCAAGCAAAAAATCACCAAATAATGTAGAATTCCGCATAATTTCTTACAACCAAAAGGAGAATGTTGTTTATAGTTGAACATTTTCAACTTTTATTCCGTTGACTGTTTTGTCATTCGCATCGCTTGGCGACTAAACTCGCGGGCATTTGTGCCTTGCTAATGGAGAAGTACCCCTTATTCTTAATTTTTTTCAAAAGCCTGATTGCTATAAAAAGATACAGGAGAAGAATTTTAAGCTGGTGTATTGGTAGAGCAGAGGTTCTCAACCAATAAGTTGCCACCCATTAGGGGGTTGGGGGGTGTGTCTGAGAGGTTTGGGAAATGAGTGTAAAATGAAGAAAAACAAATTGTAAGTTTTGTTTAATCCACGATCAATGCTGTAACTGTAACAAAATATTTGGGAAGGACTCAAATTTTCTTTTTCATTTTTTTACCAAAAATCCCGATATTTCAGTGTGACTGTCTTTCTTAAAGTGATGAGCAATAAATGTTTTAGGGCTCGACCGATGGCACTTTTTTGGCCAATACTGGTTGTTCAAAAATTTCCATTGGCAAGCCAATGGCCGATGGGTCTTTATGAAGCTGTTTGTCGATGCTAAAGGCTGATAGTAAAAATTGCATTAAACTAATTAAGTCCAGTAAAGTCAGTTAAGTCCAGTAAACGAAAAAAAAAAGGAAAAAGGGGTAAAACCAGTAAAAATTCCAACATTTAGTTTACAATATTTAAAAAATTATCTATTTCCCCCTTTAATCTTTGTCCTTTATAATCCCTTTTCAATTAATAATTCTCTGCTATGCCATCTCGCCAACAGTTTTCTTTCCGGGTCGATCAGCCCCCGCAGATATACCAATTGTGGTATAAAACACTAGCTCTATCATATCAAATGAAAATATCAAGAATTTAGCATGCGAATCTGTTAGGAGAAAAGGGGCTGCTTTTCAGCAGCCCCGACCAAAAGAATGATAGATTTTTCCCTTGAAAAAATAAACGATTCCTACTACTAATAAATCACATTGGCTTTTTAGCCTTTCTCACTCCAATGCTGTTTGCATTTTTTATTTATGGCTCTTTTTTTTCTTTTCAACAGAGAGAGAACAAAATATTTTCTGATGTTTCGGCAAGTCAATAAAGATTTATGTTTACTTTTTCGTAGCCAAGTTTTTATTTCTTTTTACAATGAACAAACTTAATTTGAAATGGTCATTTTAGTTTCATTTGCTTTTGAGATACTAAATGAAATAGACTTCATCTTTGATTCTTCATATTCGTAATCAGCTAAATATAGGTAAGTGACAGTTTTTGAATGCTTTATTAAGTGTGAAATCGAAATTTTATATTGTTCCCATCTTTTCTATTCGATTTTTTCCATGTTTTAGTTTAATAGAAAAAGTGAAGCATGGCATTACCTCATGTTACTGTAAGGCATCTTTAAACCATTTCTAAGTTTTTATTTAGAGATTTTTTGGCATTATATCGCTTTAAAGACGTTGCCAACTTGGCACCGTTGGAGCAGCACCCCTTAAAATTTTACCTTCGAGCCGCCACTGGGCTTAGGTCCACAGTTGCCTGCAGGGTAATGCTATGTAAACACTACTATTTGAGTATTTGTCTAGTAATAGAATATCCAATAATTTTCAGTGTATTTGACTTTTTTAAGGTTCGAGATGTTGCCTGTGGGTATGGATTTACTGTGTTTGCTGCTTCCAATGAAGAAAATGACTTTACTGTGTTTGGGACTGGTTTAAATAGTGATTTTCAAATTGGATATCAATGTGCTAGAAGAAGTATGTTCCCTATTTAAAATAACTTTAAATGGTTATTCATGAATAATTATATTTTGTTTCATTGTAACTATGGGTGATATTTCACAGTGGCATAGCAATAGTAAATTTACCCAAATTAGGTTAATATGCTTCTATTGTATATTACAACTAGTTCTTCCATATTTTGCTTGAAGAAAATGCTACTTCTAATCTATTTACTTCATTTAAATTGTTCTTCTAATTTAAGTTCATAAATTTTTCCAGATCAACCTCTTGAGATAGTAGCAGCCCCAGTACCAATTGCATTGCCTTTAATAAATTCTAAAACTAAGGCTATTAAGGTTGGATGTGGCAGAGCTCATACTGTTATACTTACAGATAAAGAAGGCGGTAGGTTTTTACCCATTTAATTTTGGTTGCAGTCTTTGTAAATTTTTTTACGCTTCAGTGTTTTAAAAATTTTGTATGCTAAAAGTTCATAAAGTTTCAGTTGTTATTTTAACCTCTTGCTCTTAAACCATGCAGTATCTTAATAAACATAAGTTGTTATTGTTTTTTTTGTAAGAAGCAGCTTAGATCAATAGCAAAAGTATTAATAAATTTGCAGAAGACAAAAAATATTCAATATCGTATTTATCAATCTAAACCTACTGCCAAGAATTTAAATTTTCTTTTGTTTTTTTGAAAAAATTATCTGAAAAAGATTTATCTTGTTGTTTCTCATTCAGTATCCTTTTTTGCAGTTTTCAGTCTTGGAAATAACAGTTATGGACAGTGTGGGGTTGTAGATAATGTTACTAGAAACAAAAATAAATTTCTGGATGTTCATAAACTTGACCTTCCTGAAAATGTAACGGAGGTACTTATTTCTGGAATTTTTTTTATCTCTCTATATTAAAAAAAGTAACAGTGACTGCTGCTGTCGCTGCTGATTTTGAAAATTTGATTTTTGAACATTTTGAACTCACTACGCAAAAACTATTTAAAGGAATATTATGACTACTTGACCATTGGTAGAAAAATGCATGATAATTATTTTCGTTCCAAAACCTAATTAATTAAATAATTAGTTCTATAGTTATTTAATGTCAAAGTTGAAAATTATTTTTTCTGCTGCGAGTTTGCCTCCAGCAAAATCTATTTACAGCAGAAACATGATTTTTTGCAGACACGTACTCTGAGGCATGAAGTTTTGCATCTCATCGCCGTTTTTTCGAATTAGTTTTTGAGTAATTCAATTTTAAAGTTTCGAAATTTTTGACAATTTTTCGATTTTTTCGTTATAAAAGAAAAAGTTATCATGATAGAGGTACAGTATTTGAAACACATATAAAATTTTTTTTAATAAAAATATTGGCGTTTTTCGTTTTTAAAAAAAAATTTTGAATTAGTTTTAGAATTATTGAGATTCAAAGTTTCAATTTTTTATTTTTTCTGGTTGATCACTAGGGAAACAGCATATTTTTATAAGAGTCTGATTTCTTTTATTTTCAAGGATTCACTAGATATACTCGTGCTGCATATTATAAATTTAAACGTTTCTTAAAGTCTTGTTTTCTCTCTAAGGTGGTTGTTGATAATTAGTAGACTTGCTGGATATTTTTTTTAAACATTTCATTTCAATAATTGAAGGAAGAAGAATTGAAGTTAAGAGATGAATGTTTTAGAAACAGTTTTATTTTTTATATTTTTGGGGGAATGATTCGAATTAAATCATTGATAAACTAGAGAGGTAAGTAGTTTCGGTATCAAAAAGCATTAACTAAGCTGAAAAGCCTGGACTGTTGAGACGAAACAAAGGAGCTCTGCTCGCTAAGAGTTCTGAAAAGAACTGCTAAGCAGTTCTGGGGGTTGGTGAGTGATAGCAAGCAGTTGGCAGAGCCCCCTAGTATGATAAATAAAAATTCAGGCATGTGATTTTTCCGCTAATTAGCGGAAATCCGCTAATTTTAGAGGTGTTAAGAATCGGGATTCCGCTCAATTGTGTGCGGAATTAATATTTCAAAGCTGGAAAAAATCGGAATATTTGTTTCACCAAAACGATTTAAAACCCTGTTTTTTAGGGTCAAATTTCAAAACAATTCTGAGATTGAGTTTAGTAAGATGAGAATCCTATCTTAAAAGTATTAAAAAGCTAAATTGAACCTATTGCATGGGATAGGGATTTGAATTTGGGCCCCTCCCGAAATAAATTTCTATACCACTGTAACTTATCTAGATGCTTCTAAAAAATTTCAGATAATTTCTTTCTTGAGCAATCACATGCCTGAAAATTAAACTGCTCTGCTTACAGATATTAATTGAAGTAAATATTTGGGTTATATTGCAATTGTAAATATTGGGGCTATATTTTTGTTTTTTGATCCTACAGATATAAGTATAATATGCATTACTAGTTAGAGATTAATTTATGATTTTACAATTTTTGTATTGCAAGATAAATTATTCTTTTGCCAAAGTGAAAAAAAACTTGCCAAGATCTTTAAGTTTAATATTGCGGTCAAACAAATTGACTTTATATAATTTCCAACTTGTACAAATTCATACATCAACATCATACTTTGTTAAATATATATTTTATTAAATATTAACTGTGGAAGTTATGATTAAGAATTAATTTTAAAAATATAGTTAAAGGAAATAGTTCTAGAGCAGTGGGTAGCCAAACTTATGAAGCTTGTGCACTACCATACTATTTATTATACCTACTTATTAACCATACCTACTGTACTTTTGCTTGTACTAACTACCAAAAGAAAAAACCAAGGAGGTAGGAGTAGAAGAAGGAGATTAAGCTTTGGTATCTCGCTCACGGGGAGAAATGAAGTAATTGAAAGTCTGCTGCCGCCGCCATGCATCTGCTACCAAAAGAGCGTGTTTTAACATTGAGACTTACGGGAAGCATGCAGATTTTTAATTTTTTTCGATTGAAAAAATAAAAATTTTGCTTCGTCACTTTACAATTTTAGAAGCTCCAGATATTGAATGTGTTTCTAGCGATATAGTTATTTTATTTTACTCAATAAATGGTATAGAAAGTTTTAAAATACAGGTCACAAAGCATTGCCCTCTGATGTCTAACGCTTTTTTTCGAAATTCTAGCGGTGCCCATGCATTTTAAAGCCTAAAATAATCGAAATTAATTTAAGTGCATACCACGTAGAATATAAAATCCTAATTTCAAAAAAGGCATGAAATCGAAGGTGCGCTCATTGCACATAATAATGCATGAAAACGGATAATCTAATGGATTTTAATTTCATATTTTTCAAATTTAGATCCCTAAAAAATTATGTTATTGTTAATTAAATGTACCACTTGAAAAACTTTCAAACAAACCTACGTAAATAATTTTTTCCTGAAAAAATTTTGAAATTTAATAAGTATCAAAAGTTAAGCATTTCCCATTTTTATCTGAACTGAAAATGGTCACTTTATCTACGTTAAACATTAAATAAACTTGGAAATTAATTAAATTTTTCCTTATTTTGAAGTATTTGGATTTTTTTCTTTATTTACTGAGATTATTTCTTTCTTTTAAAAATTTCTTTTCTTTACTGACATTTTGAATCATATTTTGCCCATGCATAAAACATACATGTGATTCTTCCGCCAATTGGCGGAAACCCGCCAATTTGCTTAGCGAAATTAAAATCCGACAATTCGATTTGCAAAACTGAAATTCCACATTCTTATTTTCCAACCGTTTTATACTGAAAACTCCGACCGTTAGTGTGACCAAGTACAAAATTTTAAGAAAAATCGGAATTTTTTTTAAATATCGAAGTAATATGAAAATTAGTTAAGATTTAAGCTGAAATACTATGAATCTAGCATATTGAATCCTAGATCTCGGGCTATATACCACCCTACCTTGGGTCATGCTCTATAAAAACCCAACCAACCTAGATATCAAGAAGTAGAAGCCGATAGACTACCTCTACTTAAAATGAAGAAAAATTTAGGTACCAAATTTTTTTATATTTTCCGCCAATTTTTTGTCAGTGTTATCACATGTATGATAAAAACATGTATAATTATAATAACACCTAAACTATTAAATTTTATAGTTTAATTTTTCCGTAAGCTACCAAGCTTCCATAATTCGAAATAAATTTGGGAATTAATCCAACATATCATTCAAATATGCTCTGTTTTAATTCTAAGAAAAAACATTGGATTCTCAAAATAAAAAAAAGAATGTAAAGGAGAGACCTAAATTGAATGTTTATGAGTGGTCACATGATGGTTAGCCAGTTGCAATGCTTTTGCAGATGTCTTAGCCTTGAAATATTTATGCTTGAGATATTGATGTAGCAGTTAATAAAATTTAGGTATTTAAAGTTAGTTTTGTGACGGCGTAATTTACCCAGCATTTAATAAGTATGCTATAGATACAAGTTTATCCAAAATACTAAGTGTTTTACCTTAAAAAATATATTTCCCATTACTTATTTTAACCCTCTTTTCTACAAAGAATGAACAAAGCAAATTTATGATTCGCCAGGAGGAAAATATTTCATTATAAATATTTATTAATCATTGTATAAATACTTGGTTGTTGACTATTAGTATCTGTTTGCGGGTAATTTAAATTATTCGGTAATTATCGCAATTATTGTTCAATTACCTAATTGGATATTTCCATTGCCATAGAAATTTTACCTCCCATGCTAAGTTTTGTAGTTCTATCTCATTTGGTAATTTCTAAAATGTTACATTCTAAAATAACAAAACTAGTGTTAAAAATTGGCAAAAGTTTTCATTTATTATCATAATTTCTTTATAACTGATGGATTTCCTTTAATAATGTAGTATTTCTTGGTCTAGTACACTCTTATATGAGTTTTAGTGACCTTAGTTCCTTTAAAAGAGTCCAAAAATTGAATTAAAAGGATATTCAAAAATATTCGCGCAAAATGTTTTAAAAACTTTGGAAACTATATTATTAGCTTGATATATGATGGTTAGACACATGTGTACACGAAACAACAGTGAAAATTCGTTTAAAATATCATACAGGCTTAAAATTACATGAGGAATTTACATAGGAATCTACGGGCGAGGAGCGTTTTTGGTAGCACCTATGTGGCCGACCGGTTACTGTGAAAGCTTCACTCAGAAATCGACGTTTCCCCTCCTTCTCTCACTCGTACCTCCATGGAAAAACAGCTAATATATTTAAAAACCTTACATTTATTATCTATAAACTTATATTTGTAGCATTTTGAAACTAATATTATTTAGTGTTTATGTGATTTACCAAAGAACTTGCAGACTACTGGTTTGATCACTGTTCTAGAGCAACAAAATAAGAAGTATTTTAACATGTTTTGTTTTTGTGTTTCTAGATTGTTTGTGGTCAAGATCACACTTTGTTCTTAACATCATGCGGAAAGGTGTATAGTTGTGGATGGGGTGCTGATGGTCAAACTGGTAACTAGTAATCTATATATATAAAAATGAATGTCTGTATATGTATGTCCTTTATAGTTATAAACTTTTCGAACCTACATTAACTATTAAACTATACCACGTTGATCTACTCGCTCCAGGGAAGGTTTCTGAATAAAAATAATTTAAAATCGAAGCGTTCCAACAACTTTTTTGGTCAATATTATGCTTAAAAACCCATATTTCATGCCTAACTTCAGGGCAAAACCACATTGTTGTAAATATAACAAGAGAAGATGTAACATTAATTGTTGTAGGCATATTCTCGATTGTTGCAGTTTAAAATCCATTGTTGTAGCATAAACATAAAAGTGGCTCCTTTATTTAACTATTTCTACATTTAGACTGGCGAAGCCCATCTGTAACACACCAGAATAATCTTCTTTAAAAATGAACTGGCAAAGCCATCTGTAATGCACCAGATGATATTTATTAAAAAAAGTGAAACCCGGGCAAAGCCCGGGTCTAGCGCGTCAGCACTAGTCTATATATATAAAAATCAATGTATGTCAGTATGTCCTTTATATTTTTAAACTTTTCGAACCTACATTAACTATTAAACTTTACCACGTCGATCTACTCGCTCCAGGGAAGATTTCTGAAGAATAATAATTTAAAATCGAAGCATCTTAATAACTTTTTTTGGTCAATTTTATGCTTGAAAACCCACATTTCATGCCTAACTAATATTTATAGCAATCTAAAATAGATTAATTTTTTTAAATATATATGTTTATTTATTAAAAATAAAAAGTAGAGGTTGATTTATACCTTTTGATTAAAATGTCATTGACTGTCACTATATAACTGTATTTCATAAATTCCTAATTTTTAGAGGCTTTTATTATAAAGTCGAAAACTCCTTGCCTCAAAATTTTTTACCTGTCCCTTCATTTTTGTCATATCAAGAGTCTTTGTCACTGTAGTATCTTTATTTATCTCTATGTAATAAAACCTTATGTGGGTATGTGTATGTATGTATGTGTAGGACACATCTCCTCCTAAACCAAGCTGCAGGCGTGGACAAAACTCGGTATTTAGACGTATCTCGAGGTGACAATTATCACTGGAAAGTTTTCCAAGCTTGAAAATCAAATATTTATGAGAAATTAACGAATTTATAGCTAAAAACACTTATTTCTCCATTCCTCTACTGAAGTAGATCTGCTTGACTCACTATTGTAGATGAGGTGAAAACATCAAAAATTAAATATTTTAATAGGAAAAACTTGATAATTGTCCATTTAAAAAATGATATCAGTTGTGAAAACACCACAATAAATTCAAATAATTAATTTTTTAAATGTTATTTTCCTTAACTTTAAGATATTTTCCTTTAAAATAAAATATTCCCATATGCTCTGTGAATGCAACTACTTTTCAGCCAAAGGATTCAAATATTTGGCTGCCATTTAATCGAACCATGGGAGTTACCTAATATTCCCACAAGACAACTGCTGAAATTCGTTTCTGCTATCGTCTCCTTTGAGACTTAACGAGGGGGATAGTACAATAGACCAATGGTCCCAGTGCTAAGGCACTTTTAGCCACCCTGTCACAAATCATTAAAATAAAATATTTATGGAAAAGTGTACATTTTTTTACAGTTTCAAATTTGTTTCTTTAATAAGATAAAGTAAAAAGGCACCAGGATATTAAACATTATCAGGAACACCGGGATTGGAAAATTACCGGGATATGAAAAATTACCTGGAATACTGGGTTATGAAAAATTACTGGGAACAACAGAATAGGAAAATTACTGTGAAGACTGGGATAGAAAAAATTACAGGGAAGATCAGGATAGGAAAAATTACAGGGAACATCAAGATAGTAAAAATTACTTGGAACATGGGGATTAGGGTGGTCCACATTCCTATGGGAAAAAATAAACTTCGTCCTAGACACAACGTCGCCCCCTCTTTTTTTTACATCTACCTATAGTATTATTCTGACAAAGTTTCAACTTCCTACTTCAGTTTTAGGAGGGTGCTCAATGGCCTTAAAAAACTGCACTTTTTAGTTTTTTTTTCCAAATTTTTGCTAAATTGGCTAAAAAATAGTAAAAGATAAATTATTTTGACACCTACTTTATTTATACACTTAATATATGATAATAAATTGAAAATAAAATAGTTAAAGCATCACTTTTTTAAGTATGAATGTTTAGAAACAATATTGACGAGTTAGTTTTTCGTTGACAAGGCAGGGCTGTTACAGGGAATAATTGTTCATATTGTGCAAGAGGCACCAAAATTGGTGGAAATATAGTTTAAAACATGCTGAATCCGAAATCGACCAGAAGCACTCTGGCGGAAGTGCCGTTTGGACTTCCAGTCAAAAACAAAATGGCCGCCCGTGAGCCTATTTTTGGTTCTTTTAATAACAGAAAGACATTTTTGGGGTCAAATATTATGCTTTAAGGGTCAAAAAACATGATTCTGGTTACAAAATATGCAATTTGTTTAAAAAAGTAACAAAAATTCAACAAAAGCTCAAATAGTAATATAGTCCTATGACAAGCAGTTGCTTCAAAAAAAAATTTTTTAAAGTTATTTTCTTCGACGGTTTTATATGTTTTTTGAGGTGCTGATTCCTAATATCTAGTTCCCTTTCACGTTTAAGGTCGGCTTCATATCAAAAAACGCAAAATATGTGAAAAAATTGCAAAATTTTCACTTTATCTTCGGATTTTTTCGTATATTTAAAAAAATATTAGTTTCTCGAAAATTACTTGAATTACAAAGTTAAAGTAAACAAAATTTCCTACAAAATGCACTATTCAACATTTATTTTTCAAGGAATAGTTTTGCTGTTATAACGCACTGAAAAACAGGATTTTAACACAGATGATTTTAACGCATTTTTGCGGATCCAGAGATAAGTTTCGATAAATGTAAAAATTAAACTAAATACAATGTAATAAGACATATTGACGCTTAGAAACATCAGGATTAACGAAAAAAAATTGTTTTTTAAGCACGGGATGTCTAAAAGCAAATCCATAAAATTTTTAAAGTGTCAAAAAGAAGGGTCATTGAGCACCCCTTAAAAATAGGAGTAGAAAGCTAAAATTAAAGGAGGATGATACTATTGGTAAATGTAAAAAAATTAGGGGGCGACGTTTGGGCTGGCTTGAAAAAAGTGTTTTTGGACCACCCTAATGGGGATAGGAAAGAGGCAACTTTTTTTTTATATTTCCAATGGGCGGGTACTACTGGATATTATCCTTGACCACTGAACTGCCCTACGAAGTACCTACTTAGCGTTACCCAGCGAGCACCTGTGGACCAAAGCCACGGAGGTGAGGTACTGTAACCTGCGCCACACACACACACATTTACTCGCACAACCCCTTTTTACAGGGGGGGCACATTCATTCATCACACAAGGACAGAAACTAACATCCATGCTAAACGGGGATTCGAACCCCAGACGTACGGCTTCACAGTCAGATATGCTAACCATTAGGCCAGCACGTCGGTAACTGGAATACCGGGGTGATTGGTAATTTTTCTGTAATTAATTTTTTTGGTAATTAATTCAAATCAGTTTCAACCAACTATGTTTCACAGTGTAATTAAAATAAGAATATTATGTATTCATCCTCAGAAAAATTTTTATTGTTCTTCTGTGATTATTTTTTAAAGTTAGAAGCAAAAGTGAACAAATGTGTCAAAAATATGTTTTTTTTGTAATTTATACTAGGAGGTTTTCTTTTTTGGACCATTTTACTTAAAGTTTTTGGCAAAAACAATTATGTAGTTAATTATGTAATTTCAATTTTTTTCACTAAAGACTTACTCTTAAGATTTTAAGTGATCAGGCTAATGCTTTGTAATGCTAATCTGTGTTTGGGATATAAAATAGTTAAAGCAAGAGAAAATATGCATGATATACCTAAAAACAGTTTTTATCATTTTTACCAGCATTGGTTATAGAGATTATTGTTATAGTTTATTCCACCTGTTGCAGAAACTTGACATCCCTGCCATGTATGTATTTCTGTACAATAATGTCTTTGTTTCTCCTAGGATTAGGTCATTATAACAACCAGTTTACCCCTTCTTTGGTTAAAGGAGACATAGAGGGTGAAAAAATTATTCAAGTTTCTTGTGCAGCTGATTGTGTTCTAGCTGTATCAGGTGAGCTTTTATATGTCTATGCCATTTTAATGTAACTTATTTTGTGTTTGTTTAAGAAATTAGGTGTTTATGGCAACAATGAGCTATCTCTATTGTAAAGCTGTTGGAGTTAGCTCATTGTTGCTGCAAGAACCTCAATTTTTTAATAATTCCTTTATTAAAGCCTTTAATAATTCTTAAATAATTAATTTATTAACCTTTATTAATTCTATCTTCAAAGTAAAAAAATCTTATGCATCATCCATAGTCAAAATAATGTTCAACTGTTGATATAAGCTTGATTTGTTTGCATTAAAACCAGGGTTGGCCGGTTTAAACCATTTGGTTTAAACCATTGGTTAAAACCATGGTTTTTTTGGTTTTTTTAGAAATTATAAAATATTTTCAGGATTTTTTAAAGAAAGTGTTATTAAGTATAATCTTTTGCACAAAATTAAAAGGTCAGTTTTTTAAAAAAATTAACATTTTAAGGTGATTAAAAATCAGAAATATTTTAATTTAATGGTTTTAATTATTGAATTATCTCTAAACTTAACCTTAAATGCTTAAGTTAAACTTATTATATTTTGCAAGAGATAGTTCATTTATTAATTTCCTTTAAAATGAAGCATTATTTCAAAGAGTAACTAAACATACACAAAAGTTATCTGTTTTTCACTGATAAAATATGGCTTGGATTTTAATTAATTAATAAAACCAATTTGTCTTATTTGTCAGTCATAAAAACCAGTTGGTTTTTTTAGTAAATTAATAAAAACCGTTGATTTCTTTAATGATAAAAACTAAAAACCAGTTGGTTTGTTTATAAACAGATAAAAACCAGTTGGTTTTTTTTACTAAATTAATAAAAACCGTTAATTTCCTTAATCGGATTAATTATCTCAATCATTTATCCAATTTCAATTAAGATTAGTTGCTTACATTTCCCTTTTATTTATTAAAAAAGTTAAATTTTCTCTTTCTAAAGAAATTTCTTAAGTTCATAAATAATCCATATAATTAATTTGATTATATTACCATTTAATAATTAATCAAATTAATTATCTTTATCAATTATCCAATTTCAATTAGCATTAGTTGTTTACATTTCACTTTTACTTCTCATTTAAAAACTAAAATTTTCTCTTTCTAAAGAAATTTCTTAGTTCATAAATTAATCCATATATAATTAAGATAAATAATTTGATTATTTCAACCATTTATCCAAGATAAATTAACACTGATTTTTATTCACTACAATAATATTAGATATTCAAATTGGAATATTTTAGAAACAAAAATTATTTTTAAAACAAATTGATTTAATTTTAATTAATTAATTGAAATATACAAATCATTTATCAATTATAAACAACCCCTGAAATAAATGTCTCAGTTAAACTCAATTTCAAACATCAATGCTAATATAACTTATTCTAATAGAAAAAATTCTAAAAAAAACTTGGTTTAAACCAAAAAAACCTGGTTTAAACCAAAAAAACCAAATAAACCCGTTTTTTTTTGGTTTTTAAAAAAAAAACCCGGTTTTTTGCCAACCCTGATTAAAACAGCAAAAGGAGATTTTCTCTTTTTACTGTCTCTGGCTCTCAATTCCCTAATAAATTTTGATTGGCCCTCATGTAGCTAAAGGTGGTTGGATCCCACTGGGCTTATTAATGAAGTAAAAAGTTAATCATTTTTATCAAACACTAAATAAATATGCATTTTATCATTTAAATAAATTATTTAGTTAGGTGTTAAATGTATCCAACAATCAATATTTTTATTGGTATTCAAAAATGTAATAATAAATATTACATCTTTTTCTTTTTTTAAATAGATAAAGGTGATGTTTTTGGATGGGGAAATTCAGAATACAGTCAATTGAACTCTATTACAGATCTACAGCAGGTAAACTAATGCTGCAATATTTTTTTAAAAATGTTTTATTTCATTAGCATTATGATTTTACACTTCATTTGAAAGTTAATTACAGTTTCAAAGATTTAATAAAATACTTTTATTATGTTAAAATTAATATTGCCTTAAGCAATTGATTCTAATATTTCCTTTACAACTGAAAATAGATATTTATAACTTATATTATCATTTGTTATTTTTTTAATGTTTTAGTTTCTTTACTATCTTATAGATAAATGTTCCCAGAAAATTGAATCTAAATGTTGGAAAAGTATCACAAGTTGCTTCTGGTGGAACCATATGTTCTGTATTAAATGGTATTGATTTTGCTATAGTTATCTATGAAATAATAGTTGACCAACTATAGAACTATGTGTTCTGTTCTAAATGGTTTTGATTTGTTATAGTTATTTATGAAATAACAGTGATCCAGTTGTATTTAGCTTTTATTATAAAACAATATTGTAGAATACAGAAAACATAGTAATGTGCATGTTTTTTCTTTTACAGAAAAAGGGAATGTTTATGTGTGGGGTTATGGGATTTTAGGACAAGGTCCTAATGTATCTTATTCAAAAGATCCTACACTGCTTCCAGAACCCCTGTTTGGATGTAATGAATTCAACCCAGATATTAAAGTTCTGCAGTTGAGTTGTGGTTTAAGTCAATTTGCTGCTGTAACAAGTAGGTTGACATTTTTTCCCTATTACAAGAAATTCGTTTTCACACTACATTCTGTTCAGTGTATTTCAATATTAGTTTTTGCTGAAGGTTATAAATTTGTTGCAGGAAGTATGAAATCTTCTTGAGTATTTCTTTTATTTAATTTAGTAAGGATTAAATATAGTTAATACCTGAAATTTTCTTTGTATTTTCCCTTTCAAAATGCAGGATTTTGAAGTGTGTATTGGGTTTATATTAGTGATGGGCAAAATCGATAATTTCAGGTATCGAATACTTTGGTATCGAATACATATAGGTATCGAATACTTTGGTATCGAATACTTATAGGTATTGAGTACTTTTTTTCAATGTCGGGAAATGAACCTGAAGGGACAATTTTTTTAGGGCCTATCCATAATCAGACTAATATTCAAAAAACTGAACGCGATCCATCAAAAACCTCCGTAGCTACGGGCCTGGAGGTGGATAGAGGCGAAGGATTTGGCGGGGGAAAAACCTAGCCGCGTCAAATTTCTCTCGCGGATGATTAACGACTTGGGTTTGAGCGTTGCAAAATGAAAACGGAAACAGGCTGCGTTTGATCTACAGTAGGTATTATAAAGATTACTTCATTGAAAAATTTAAAATGAAATATGTCAATACAGTATCGATACTTTTGTGGGTATCGAATACACTCGATACCTGTAGGTATCGAGTACTTAAGTATTTGGTATCGATACCTGCCCATCACTAGTTTATATTACTCAAACCAGTAGGCAGAAAAAAATATCAGAGGAGTACATTGGAATCGGGAAGGGGGATATGGAGTAAATTTAATCCATCTTCTATGCTGAAAAAAAAGGAAGGTAATTTGATTGATAGAGAGGAATTTGGTGCAATTTGGATTCATTCCAAAGTGGATGTAATTCAATTTGATTGTGCTAAAGTAGCAGTAGATTTTTAACTTTTGAAAAATCCTATACTGTTAAGGGCCACCCTACTTTTCAGATAATGATCCAGATAGCTTAAGGGTAAAAGTATTTCCTACTTAGCATTTTAGTTTCTTATTTAAGAGTTTAAAAAGAATACATAAGTACTTTTTACCTACACCTTCTATCAGGCCCGTATTTAGGGTTTTTGCCGCCCTGTGCATATTGATTTATTGCCGCCCCCTATTTAGTTTTCTATTTCAAGTAAATACCCCCTCCCCCATTTGACTCTCTTTTAAAAAGTGTTGTAAACTCGTTTTTGGATATTGTTCACAATTCAATTGAGTGCCACCCAGGGATGGGCTTTTTCTGAAATGAAGTTAAGCCCTTTAATGATGATTTATTTGATGCATGTATTGTTAGTGAATTTTTATTATCGCCCTCCCATAATGAATTCTTTTGTGGGTCTGGGGGTATATCCCCCAGTAAATTTTTTAAAATATGCTACTTAAAAACTGGGAATTTACTCATTTTTGACCCTTCATGTCAAGGGCGGATCCAGGATTTTGTGTTTGGGGGGGCTAAAAATTTCCATAATCTAATTGGATCTTCTTGATTATCTTAATATGAAAAAGGTAATTTTTGAAAATTTGACCTCAAAATAAAAGGGTTTTAACTCACTTTGGTGAATAAAATGCCCTATTATATAATGTAAAACTTTTCATTTTGGGGGGCTTCAGCCCCCTAGCCCCCCTGGATCCGCTATTGCTTCAGGCCAGGTGAAAACTGTGGTAATTTTTTTTTCAAAACTGTATAGTGTGTAACATTTTGAATTGTTGTAATCTGCCACCCCCAAAATTTTGCCGCCCTGTGCTAAAGCACATGTTGCACGTGCCTAAATACGGCCCTGCCTTCTATTATTAACAATATATAAATTACATTTGAAAAAAATTAACTTCAATTTTTTAATGTAATAAGGCATAATGATAAGCATAACAACTTCACAGTTTCAACCTTGAATTTCCTACCTATATTCCTGTAATCTTATGTTCTGTAGACTTATTAATATAAAAGTTTCAGTTAAAAGATTTTACAAATGAAATTCTTAGATAAGTTGGTTGCAGTTGATTTTAATCAATATTTATATAATTAGCTTTATTTGTAGAGGGTATTTTGTAACCTCAGGATTGAAATAGTGCTTCACACCTTCTAAAAATACATTAAAAACATTTTTGTGAACTGTTTATATTTATATTCTCAGTACACATGCTTCTGTTTTTTTATATTTGCAGATCAATTTCATTTATATATGTGGGGAAGAAACAGAGCTAATTGTTTGGGACTTTCAAAATCTGGTGATCAATTCTTTCCTTATAAGGTAACTTTGAAATCAGTATTTTTCATTGGTTATTATTGCTGAATGGTTCCAATTCATCTACCCAGTAATGAATTGGAACAGTTAGTTGAACAAACTTAAAGTTTTAAGTACGTCTCTAGTATTTCCATTTAAAATGTATTTCAAAGCTATTTTCTTTTTTTATTATTTAAGTGCACATTGTTTTTTAAGGTGTTTAATGAATAGGCAAATTGGACTCAAGAGAAAAATTGAATTAATTTTATAATTTATTTCTTTTTTTATTTTAGTTCTTAATTAAACATTTCTCAGTAATAATTATTTTAAAGTGTAAACACTCTAAATTTTTTTTTTGAACTGTGAGTTATTTTAATGTTCAACAGTACATCAAATTTATCATAAATCATAAAAACATATTCAAAAAAACATTTTAAAAAAGTGTAGGGTACAAATTTACTGTTATTTCAATTATGTTTAAGCATTAATTTTTTACACTAATATTTTTTTAGGTTGGGGTACCTGCAGAAGTTTTGAAAGTTAGCTGTGGTGTTGATCACACAGCTGTTCTATGTAGATCTTTTGCTTAGGCCAATTAATTTATAGTTAATAAATTTGTTGTTTTTAAATGTTTTCTTTTTTTAATACAAATTTAAAATATTTTCATTCATTCAACTTTTAATAAACCGATAGTTGATTTCAAAATAAACAATATCCTTATACAGTAGAGCCCCGATTATCCGCGCAATTGGGTGGCAAGGGTACCGCGGATAACGAAAATCGCGGATAATCCGAAAAAAGACTAAAAATGAGGTGAAAACACGAAAAAAAAATTTCAGCATAAAAACTATGTTTTATTGTACGAAAAACATGATATGTAAAACTTTTAAAATATGTAAAGTACAGCAGAAACCTTTGCTCTACATCTAAAATGTCTCTAATCTCGTCTAAAATTTGCTCTCATCGTTAAAACATTTGTTTCTGGCACTCGCGGATAATCGGGGTTCTACTGTAAAACATATTTAGGAAAAGATAAAAATATTTAAATTATTTTAAATGCTTTCTTATTAAATACTAGCAAACTAATTAAGCTTTTATAATGAACTGAAATTTACATTATTATTTTTTTATATTTTAAAGTTTATTTTAACTCAGTTTTCCCTTAACCCTTCACTGCACGATTTTTTTGTTTCTTTTGAAAAAAATAATTTAATATCTTCTAACAGCCACGAATACAGGAAAAATATTTAAAAAATTCCAGACTTAATTTTTCATTAAGATATATGGTTTTTTTATGGTATGGCACAAACCTAAAAACATGATTTACAGCTGGTGTAATAATTGTATTTACGAAAAATCAATTTAAATAAGAAGTATATGTTGTGTATATAAATGTCACCTAATTTACCAAGCGATATCTTCAAGATTTACTGGTAAAAAAAAGATCAATCAAAATCTTTGATTCCATACAAAATGGATGCAACTGTTATGGAGACATAAAAACCTAATAATCAGTGAGAAGCTGCCATATAGATCCACACTGAGTAGTTAATATTATATATATGTATGTTCTAGATGGGGCACTAAACTCAGATAACTTAAATTTAACACATGTGGGAAAATTTAGGAGTTTTATTGGTATGTGCCGAATTCGGCACACCGTGCAGTGAAGGGTTAAAATATGAAATTATTTAATAGTTTACAATATGAACTAATTTTTTCTCCATATTTGTGTGGTTAGACTTACTCTACTAATAAACAGTATTCCTGTATCATTAATTTTAATATCCCTAACATTTCCTGATAAGCTTTGAAAAAATATTGTTAAAAAAGAATCCATAAAACCTCCCTGAATAGTGAATGGAGGTTAATATATTGAGGTTTCTTTCTTGTCCATTTAGTTAGATTTCCATGTGAGTGCTTGTAGCTGAATTGTAATATAGCTATCTCACCAGTGTTTTTATAAAGGTAAAGTTCTGTGTGGAAAGATTTTCCTCTTAAATGCAAAAATAGTTCAACAAATTGGAGGCAAATTCAATCCATTATTGATAGTTCAAAGAACTTTTTCTATAGAAGAAATAAATCATGTATTCTTCCTAAAAAAAATCTTGGTAAGGTTGAAAATTTAGTTTTCAAAACTGAAAATGGCAGTAAATGTTATAACTATATATCATAGAATTTTTTCAACAGTCTTGTTTTCTCATATTTATTCAAAAATAAGGTTTTAGTAACTTAAGTATAATTGATTAACCAATTTTTCAGTCAAAAGTATAATTAACTGAAAAAGAAACTTAGTGAAAGGGAATATAGTAAATCTTTTGAATTATCTGTGCCTTTTGAAAACAACAGTTCTATGCTTTTATTACAAAGTTATATTAAATATGTTTTAAGACTCATTGTGTAACCATTGTCATAACAAAATTTATTGATTCACATCCAGTAAAACATTTGAATTTGTTTATAATGAAACCCCTTTCTAAAAAGCATTTCCTAAATATCAATTCTTGCTGTCTAATTCAAATGCCTCATTAAGTAATATTCACTCCTCAGGTGTCATATCAATCTTTTATTACTTAGGGACAGTACTCAATGTAGTGTATGCAGGCACGAAAAAGGAAGAAGAGGTGGCAAGGAAATAATAACTTGGTGTAAATTTAACTAGATGCTATTAGGCCCTTACTTGGGATACATTCCACCAGGGGTTCCTGATGGTGATTGTATTGGTTGGACTTTTTAGGGAATCTTGCACACAAAGGATAAGGGTCTATATCTGTAGTTAATATGCTGAATGCTGTTAACTGATTTTCATGTAAATGGAAGCTGTTTATTTCCGGTTAGTTGTATTAAATCTTATTTAATTTATTTTACAGCTAGGTACATCATATTTTTATGACACTATGTCAATTTTTCTTTATGAAAAAAGTATTTGACCTTTTAAAATTTCTCGCACTTCAGTTTGATGCTATAGAGCAGGGAACTCCAAACTTTTCAGCCCGAGGGCAGCACTAGCTATTACATTACACATCAGTTTGAGGGCCAACTACATCCCCAAGGTGGTTGCTCGTCGGTGGTACACAATTATGTTTTGAAAGAACAATTGAGTAACAACCTGACAATTAAATGGCAAGTATTATCATTTAAAAAAGAGGGTGAAAACACGCATTTATGAAACTTACAAATTTAAAATATGCAAATGCGTATCTCATGAATCGTTGAAAAAAGTTTTAGATAGTAACCAGTAAATAGTCTTTTTTGGCTCTCAGTGGCGCATATAAAATTTTATTTTGGTAGGAGCCCAAATATCTTCTAAGAAAATTAATTCATTCTTAGGCCCAAAGCTAGATTTTACACTGGAAATCCCTCCCAAACCTCTCTGATTCATATTTAATGTACCTTTTAAATGCATTTTTAGGCAGTACTCTCATTTTGATGAACCTAATATGAAAACTAATGTGATTGAGGTCCAAGTACGTAAAGGGGGTCCAGGGGTCCTCCCCCAGAAACATTTGGGAAATTTGACCCTAGAAAACAAGGTTTTAACTCATTTTGGTACCCTCTAGTCTTGGATCTTTTATTAAATTGAGTACACCCCATATCGGTATTTTTTTTTCGAAGATAGAAAGGTATCCGCGGGCCGGATAAAAGGGCCTAGTAGTTGGGAGACCCCTGCTATAGAGTATAGAAAATAAGCATCATTGGTTACATTGGGGTAAAAAGTTTCAGTTTACTTTAATTCATTAACTGTTTTAAAATGCCACCGATTTAAGCATTGAACAATCAAAAATATTTTTTTAAAGAAATTTATTTTAAAATTTTGGTTTAAATAAGTTTTTCTAAGTAATTTGCGTTTTTCTCAATTATATTAGTAAAAATCATATTGACTTACGTCTTACGTCTCTTTACGCCTATGTGGCCCATGAGGCCGCTTTTTTCCCCTTTTTTGGTCATCTGCAGGGGGACCGCATGCCATCGCCCCATTGCCAGGGGTAAAAATATATGCGCCTTTGGTTTCAGTAAACAGGGTGTTTTTACGTGGATGGGTGTTTAGCCCATCGCACAACCCTCCTCATCTGACCGGGCTTGGGACCGGCATAGGGACGAGACGAGCTCCAACCTAATCATATATTTTATTTTAAATACTTCAGAAATTAAACAAAGTTAAGAATACGATTGATTTTGTTTTAAAAGGATATTATCTAGCTGAAAAAGAAATATTTAAATCACATTTAACTTCTGACTGATAAATTAAATTGTTTTAAATGTTTGGTTTATTATTTATTAATCTGTTATACATTTACATAAAATAATCTTCGAAATAGAAGGGGGTTTGAGCAATAATCTAATGCAAGTTTTAAGGGAAAATAGTTTTCATGCAATAACACTTGTTGCATGCTGAAGGCCAAGAATATCTGTTCTATTTATTCAGGTGAAAATATGCTATTTCAAAGAATGTGAACAGTGTTCATTTTCAATTCTGCTTTATTTATTAACTTATACTTTACTTATTAATTTATTTTTTACTTTAACCATTGTGGAAAAATATTATTATTATTTGCGTCTGTGTGTAACTTAATATATTTTATTTCATGTATTCAATATTTTGAGTAGGAAGATATAATTTCTTTATCAATTTACGAAAAAAAATATTAACTCTTAAAGGTACTCAATAGATCCTCCTCAAGGTTTTAAATTATTAATGTTTAGCTCTGGATAGAAAGATTCCAACCTTTAAAGTCCATTTCTTTTCCTATAGATTCCGAAAATTCCTTTCACTTTAGTTCGCATTTGAAATTCCGAAATAATTTAAGAGACAAACTGATAAATTTTGAACAAGTGAGCTCATAATCTCTTAATAGTTAGAGAAACGAAGATGAACTATTTTGCGTAATTACCTGTACAATAGTCTGTTCATTTAAATAGGCGGCTGAAACAGGATCAAAAATGCTTAATAACGCTCATCACGCAATTTCAGTCACCGATTCTTTTACAGTATTTTAACTACTTCTGTTTAGACAACCGCGTCATTGCACAAGAAAAAATTTTCTATCATAATTACATTAGTAATGGCTTCTAATGCATTAAGTCTCAGCCGCCTATTCTAAATGAACAGATAATAGGAAAGACCGAGTGTGTGAATCAGGGTTTAATAAAAAACAAGAACCCCATGTTTGATTTGTTTTAAACAGAAATGCTAAAAGAACCCATGATTTTTTAAAATTTAAATTTGAAATTGAAATTAGATTAATAAAGCTATACTTTTAAATACATCATAAACAGTTCGTTCTTTTAAATAACTTTTGTAAGTTTTCTTCACAGCATCATGCTCTTTATCATGCATCATGCTACAGCATCATGCTCTTAATACTGCCTATATGTCATGGCGGTTTAGTGGTTTACTTATACTTGATACTTTTACCTTATACTTGACACCATCTTTTTAAGCTCTGGGTGATCCAAACATGAAAATAGTGAGTTTGTTGCCTAAATAAAGGGAGCAACTTGCTAAAAAATACATGACGTGTTTTAAACAATGTATTTTTTTGCTTTGCTTTAAACGTGTTTAAAACAAGTGTTTTAAACATAACAACCCTTTTTAATAAATAAAGAAAAGATAAGTTTGCAATTAGTTTTGTGTGTAAAGTAAAAAGCAAAGGAGTTCCTACCTATGTCTCTGGGTTTTTTTTGTAATACCGTAAAACGGGGTGAATCGGATCACTTTTGAACTTTAAACTGCTGCCAAAAGTTTAATAACTAAGATTTTGGAATGCTTTGAAAAGAATATTTCGAGTCCCAATTAATACTTTAAGAACCCGTTGAAAAAATTCAATTATCTTGAATGGTTTATTTTATACAAATTTTTAAGTGCCGTGATCCGATTCACCCTCAATGCGGGGTGAATCGGATCACAGCCAGTTTTTATGGAAAAAACGCAATTTTTACGTCTTAAAGTGATACAGGATCCTGAAATTAGCCTTAAAATAGTCTAATAAGGTAAAATGAATCGATTTTACTAAAATAATGAAAAATTTTCAAATAAAATATAGGGTTTTCCGAAAAGTTCTGATACTTTTTACCAAAGGTTCGAGTTTGAAATTTTTTTTTGAAAAACTGGTAATAGGTGGAGATTTCAAATAAAGGGTATTTTGGTTTATGTATATTTAATAATGTAATGTATGGTTTTGAAAGTTCTGGTGGTATTATTTCTTTTCAAAATGGCGGTTAGAAAAGAAGACCGCAAACGATTATTTTTGTAAATTTTTTTTCGAACGCTTTAAAAACTGAGAAGAATGCATTATTTATGGCTAATAAAAGTAAAGTTTTGCTGTATATTTGCAATGTTTACATTAAGATTTCAAAGTTTTGAGATGATTTGATAAGTTTAAGATAGAAAATTTAGCTTTAAAACTGCATATAACTGGTAATTTTCCATAGTTCTTTAGCACTTCTCTCGCTTCGTTGAGCAGCTGGGATCTGGTGTATGAAATAAAATCAAGACAGATGTTTTGCAGATGTTTTTTTTAAATAAATTAATTGTTAAAGCATTGAAAGTCTTTCCATAGCATTATTGTTTTATCTGTTTTTTTTCAGTTTCGAAAAATAAGTGTTATTTTTTTTAGTGTTTTCATATAAAGAAAAGAATATCTTCGTTCGCTTTACCATAAATTTAGCCAGTGCAATTCTCAGAAGCTAAAATAATGCGCTCCTAAATATTGCACTGATTTCTGTACCTATATTCAAAGATAATTTAATATACGGCATATTACTAAACAGCTGGGTCTATATGTAAGTTTTCTTATTGATTTTGATGTCGTTTTAGTGAAAATTTCTTTCGATTGACCAACAAACACTGAGATAGGTTTTTCGCAATAGATGTTATGTTTGAGATCAAAATTTCTCATCTAAAACTTATCGGTTAACCTTAAAACTTTGACACATTAATGTAAACATACAGCAAAACTTTTATTAGCCATGAATCATGCATTCTTCCCATTTTTTAAAGTGGCCGAAAAAATTAACGAAAATCGTCGTTTGCAGTCTTCTTTTCTAACCGCCATTTTGAAAAGAAATAATACCACCAGAACTACCAAAACCATACATTACATTCTTAAATATACATAAACCAAAATACCTTTTATTTGAAATCTCCACCTATTACCAGTTTTTCAAAAAAAAAATTCAAACACACATTTTTAAGACTGATCCGATTCACCCCGCATCAGTAGTCGGAATGGACTTGTTTTACTAAAAAATTCAGCAAAAATCGGAATTACCATTTATTTAAAATTTTATTGCAAAGAAATATTTGGAAGAGTTGGGATCACACGGGGGATACTGAAAATTGAGAAAAGAAAGTTATTTTTTTGGTGCAATAAGCAAAGTTTTGACAGCCACGTTTTTGTGACCTTTTTTGTATTCAACTTAAAAGCCTTGGTAGACCTAAGATATTATCGCAAAATAATTTTTGATGGCTGAAACAACTTCTGAACAATGTGTGGAATAAGTCAGAACTTATCCTGATTTTATAACTCTAACACAACCGGAGCTATGATGATTTAAAAAACTTTTTTTAAAAGTGATCCGATTCACCCCGTTTTACGGTATGGAATAAAGGCATAAAACAAGCAGTATATTTGTGGCAATTAGGTTGCGCAAGATCGTGGATATTCCCATTATTAGTAAAAGTTATAGACCAGAGTTACTCCTTGCGCATTCAATCCCCCCTATACAAGCAAGGGTTTTTCAATAGTAATTTCTTTAGCATGCTTTACTTTGTAAAATATTTTGATATTTGATGTTTTCTTAAAATTCTAGCTTCCATTCTTTTCTATAGACCATTGACAGTAAGTAAATGAATTCTTCAGCTTTTACCTACAGAAATCAAAATTGGGTAAGGTGTATAGAACGCACTGAAATACCACGAGCCCGCATTGTCCGCGCAAAGTCAAGATTGTTTTAAAACTTTAAACAGCTAAAACAACTGGATAGAATTGGATAAAAATTTGCATTTTTCCTTACGTTCATGCTTGAACATATTTTATTTAGCATACAAAATTTCATGAAAATCTGAGAATCTAAAGGCGGCTTTAGACCACCCGGTTTGCGACAGCGATTCCGCGGTTTTCGGGAATTTCGGGAACCGCAGTAACTCAGCGACCTCTCGAAAGATGGCGCTGTTCAATTGAGGGAAGCGGGTCATTTTTTTGTCGCGAACCGGATGTCGCAGAATCGCTGTCGCGAACCGGTTGGTCTAAAGTCGCCTTAAGGCGTAAAATTGAGCAACGTGATGAAATTTCCGAAAGTCGAAGTCAAGATTTGGGAGTTCATTTTTGGAGGAGATACTGTTGGAGGGTGATACCAGTAGGAAAATGGCTGTTGATTTAAGTGAAACATGTGACATTAAAAAAAGTAAAGATCTTAAAAAAAAAAATCAATGAAACGTGGGTTTTGAATGAGTCGTGTAAAGTTGGTTTTTTCGCATATAGTATACCTTCAAGGAAAAACCCGTTCTACAGGCGAGTTCTTGTGAAAGTGATGCGTACTTTTTTTCCCGCACGTACGTCTATTTTTTTGTCTTTCTATTCGTGACGTCAACAGAGAATCTGATAGAACTTGTATCGTCAGTAGATAAAGGGTCATTTGTAATAAGGAAGTAGTGTACATAGAAATGTATTTCGGGAGGGGTCCAAAATTATTGCTCAGCCCCTCCCATACGTATTTAATAGGTTTAATGAAACTTTTTAAAGCATTATAGGTAAAATTTGCGTCTCAAAGCGCTAAATATAAAAGAAGTTGTGAATAATTAAGTTCAAAGTACCAAAAGGGGGTCTGGGGGTTCTCCCCCAGAAAATTTTGACCCTAAAAATAGCATTTTTTAACTTTTTTTTTCGAATCAAATCAAATTTATTAAACACAGACAAAAAATACAAAATAATGTGAAACAAATTATATCACCTGGGATCGCTGATCCATATAGGTGAAATATAGATAGTATTATGTAATCGACAAAAGAAAACATTTTTTTACAAAACATGATAAAGTGACAGAAAAAACACAAGAAATTTTCAAAATTGCAAAAAAACATTTAGTATTGGGATGGCAAAACGGTGTCAGGTGTTTTATGCAATTATTCAGTCAAATTAAAATAACTGTTCAATGTCTGTTAAAGAAAATAAAAGTTTTTAAGACATTATTTTTTTAATTAGAGGGTTCAGAATAGAAATGAACCAAGTCCACTTTAGCTACTTTTGAGCTACAGACGTTTAAAGTTAAAGCTTCATAGCAAAATTACATGTTAACGCAACAGAACTTGCTGCTGCCAAGCGGATATTATCAGAACTAGGACTTGGTTCACTATTGCGCTGAAATTTTACAGGTGCATGTTATAGCGTTGCTAACTCAAAAATGACAAAAAGTGGACTTGGTCCATTTTAATTCTGAGCCCTCCAATTATCGGTTGTACTGCTTTGAATACCAAGGGGTAAACTACTGTAGAATTTGGGGTCTAAGTATGAAAATGTTTTGCGCATGATTTCCTGAGAGGGATATGGAAATTTATAAATTTCATTTCTTCGCCTTATATTAATATGTAATTTTTTGTCACAAAAATATGGATTTCTTAAAATAAATAAACATATTTTATAAAAATAAAAATATCGTAGTGGCAGAATATTCATTGATTTGTAAATAAAAATGTCAGGATGGTTAAATGTGTTACAATTTTTAAAAGTTTATTGTGAAGTGAATATAACACTGAAAAATTGCTTACATAATCACCACTCCACACAGACAAACCAAAGGAAAATATAGGGTGAACCAAAGCATAGTACAACTGAAGCAAAAATTTACTCTCTGTATAATAACGTAAATGTTTTATTCTAAAAAGTAGAAATCTTAGTTTCTTGATGACAGAAGTAATATGTGTTTTCCATTTTAATTTAAAATCAATATATGCGCCAAGATATTTAATTGAGTCGACGTTCTCTAGAAATTTCGGTCTCGAGACTTGTTTTCGTATACCTAGCCTGAATTTTTGAGGGGGTGGGCAGGGCCCTCCTGGGCCCCCCTTATATACTCCATTGTAATGAGATTAGTTTTAAAATTTTGATGGATGACTATTTGGGTGGTTAAGGGCTAGTATTTATAAATTGTGTTTTTTCAATGAAAATTCTTTGGCGTACAAGCAGCAGTCTTTTTTTAGGTGTCATGCTAAGGCCCCAAATATCCTAAAATGAGTTAAAAACAATTTTAAGGTAGAATTCGACTGTTTAAATCGTTAATAATTTTTATAAAGCATAGTAAATTATTCAATAAATTCAATAACTAATAGTAATAGGTTCTTTCATTTAAATATTATCTGAAAACATTTTATTAGTTACTGTAAAGAAGATTTTTAAAAACATTTTTAAATGAATGACTAAAAAAGGTTGGGGACAAATTACTGGTTATATAAAAAACCATCGTCTTTAATTCGGTGTTTTCAGTTCAATTGAACCAAAATTAAAATTAATTTGGGTGAATCGCGCTATCTTTTTCAAATATAGTATCAAATCTTTTATTTCATTCTGCAATAGCTTCTATCTTAAATTCTGTCTTGTATCCAAAACACGTGCTGGAGTCTCAGCTTAATTTAATTATATGTTTTCCTCTTGAGTCATGTCACCCAGAAAAAATAAACGTGTTTGATCACAAGAAACGTCTACCTTTCAAGTTCCATTTGAATGAGCATGAGTGTCTTCAAAGAAGAAGTAACGCCTTATGCCTAATAGAATATTCAGGAACATTCTCTTATTGGAACACCTGCTCGGAAGTTCCGATTCCCACCTTGTCTTAAAAGGATCCAATTATATGAAAATTGCAAAATGACGGACAAACGGAACTACAATGATGACGGTTTGTTGTTTTTAAGCACCTTCCGCATGTGGGTTTCAGCAAGAGGACACATCATAAACCGAAAGAGTTGCAACTCCCTAGCCGCGAATTTTATAGGTAAATCATGCATATTAATGTTGTTTGTCCATCTGTATTGTGACGTTGGATGTTTCGTAAACTGGCCATAGATCACATATGAGAACGTGATAAAATTCTCGCCCTCCGCATTGTCTTTGGTATCCATTACGTGGTACTCCAGTCAGAGTGAGAGAAGCTGCTAAACGACAAGTAAGTGCTCCTTTGTTGTAAAAATTTATGTGAGCGTGTTCGCTTGGAAAGTTTACGACCGTGTCTAGCGAAAATTTTTGGAGAGTTTTTCTTGTTATAAGAGTATAGTAAATTTGTTAAGTATAGAAATTAAAATTGCTTTTGTAGCCCTTGAATTAATATGGAGTATAGAGTAGGGTAAGGAATATCAGTATTTCTTAAATACATCACTGCAGTGCAGAGTGATTACAAAAATGAAAACCTTAAAGTTGATAGGTGTCTCCGTATAACAAAATATTGAGAAGGGATAAAGATGCAATATTTTTAAAAAAAGTTTTTTTAGATACTAAAATGTATATAATGCTTAATATTTTGTAAATTTAAAAAGGGATTTCATTTTTTCACTCCGTTTATGGATGTATATATAAATTCATTCCTAAATATAATATACTCCTTTCCCAAAATTATATAACTTCATTCCCTCTTACACCAAGTTTATAATGTCGAGATAAAAGGTTTCGAATTTTTTTGTACTTTGTGTTTTTCCATACAGTATCATAATTTATAAATCTTTAAAAATAATTTAAGCATAATTTTTGTAGGTTAATTCTCGTGGCGTGACATCTTCATACAAATTTTCAAGCTTAGAAATTTTAAACTGTTTTTGATAGGGGAAAATACTTGATTCTAGGAGGAAATTGTTGCTCTGTTAACCTTTTACCTGCCGATGTTCCCAAATGGGAACATCATTTTAAGGAATTTTTTACCACTTAGTTTTTCATGCAGGAATTTGATACTTGGTAGAAAGCAACTCAAAGATATGAAGTTTTTTACATGCAAAAGTTTTTCACGTGCAATTTAATCCTTTTTGTAGAATTTACATCAAAATAAGATATTTTTGGATCTTCCAAAATTTGCACAAGTTTCAACCTTGTGAAAATTTTTAATAAATTTAGTTTTAAATAATTTTGCTGTGTTTAGGTAGCTTAAGTACACATCTTCCCATTTGGATTGACAGAATAGCTTCATATTCCAATTTTGGAGAGTAATTATCAATACAACGTATATGTTCCCAAATGGGAACATCGGAGTTTGGGGTATAGGATTTGAGGGGATTTTTATATGCAAAAATTCAAGTTACTTCCTATTTTCTTTTATTTTTTGAACCTTTTTTGTCACAAAGGATATAAACAGGTTAAGAATGATGTTTTAAATTCAAAAATCTGCAATTTTTATTTTTTTCACCCGATTTAAGAAAAAAAGCCCAAATCTTTATAGCAGATTCTTACACTTGTATATTTTTTTAACTCCCCGATCGATTAATTTTCAGTAATTATCATTAGGGGTTATGCAAAGAGTAATTTAGAGAGCTTCTGAGGGTTTGCGTATATACAGGGTGTTTCAGATATGTGGTACAATATTTTAAGGGGAGATAGGGGACATCTGGACAAGTCAGAATCACATAGGATTTGGGGGTCCCAGACCAAATCCCAGGGAGTTAAAAATGGAGCGACACCCAAAAAAAATTATTGAAAAATTCAATTTGTAGAAGAACTACTATTGGTAAAAATTTAATTATAGTCTCAAAAATTGTGGTTTAATATGATCTTTAAAATTATCTCAAAAGTCTTCACTTTAAAATTTGTTTTATTATGAAAAAGTTAAAAAACCACAAAAAAAATGTGAAAATTCTGCCAAAACCTCATTTTGTATTTCGAAATCCTTCCTTTTGATTTTATAATCTGAAAGATCATAGTCGTAAACCCTTAAGTCCAAAGTTTCACGTAAAAACCATCAATATTAAACGCTTGAGATCCTGTTAAAGTTCGTTTTTTGCGTGCGCAAACTGGTTTCCTATAGCCGTTTCCAAAACGGCAGTTAGCGAACGCAAAAAACGGACTTAAACCATGCTTTAACAGGATCTCAAGCATTAAATATTGATGGTTTTTACGTGGCACTTTGGACTTAAGGGTTTTCGACTATGATCTTTCAGATTATTAAATCAAAGGAAAGGATTTCGAAATATAAAATAAAGTTTTGGCAGAGTTTTCACATTTTTTTGTGGTTTTTAAACTTTTTTTGTAATAAAAAAGTTTTGAACTGAAAACTTTTAAGATAATTTTAAAGATCATATTAAACCACAATTTTTGAGACAATAATTAAATTTTTATCAATAGTAGTTCTTCTACAAATTGAATTTTTCAATAATTTTTTTGGGTGTCGCTCCATTTTTAACTCCCTGGGATTTGGTCTGGGACCCCCAAATCTTATGTGATTCTGACTCGTCCAGATGTCCCCTATCTCCCCTTAAAATATTGTACCACTTATCTGAAACACCCTGTATTTTGTTCAAGTACTTTTTTTACATAAAAATTTTAGGAAAAAAATTGAAGAATTTTGAAAATAAGGAAAAAAAGGGTACATCTAAAACCACTATTCTAACGTATGTTGGATGTAAGAGATATGTGGTTCAATTCGGAATCTTCCATTAGAAACACATCTTTAATGAATCAATGGAGATAATTATGATTATCACTTTCGAAAGCTAATTAGATTTGAATGCAATTAGATGATTTTATGCTAGATATCCGTATAGAACCGTAATTAAAACAAATTTTTCTCACAGAAACGTAACTGTTTAGCTTTGAAGCGCATGGGAACACTCTTTTGTATTTTTTATACCAAAATATTACCCATAGAGCAAGAAAAATATACGGAAAAGCTTCGCGTAGGTTATAAATATGTCCAATTTTTTTCTTATGAAAATCTACAGGATGTGTCCAAAAACCTGTAACGATAGGCTATTTCCTAAAATATTTCCCCCAGACCCATACTTCCAATGGAAGATTTTCTTCAAATGAGAAGAATTATATGACACCAGTTTCAACTCCATGGAGGGTCTATTTTAGAAGATGCAGAAAATAAATTTTTATACTGCCCCCGTAGATTGAACCCCCAATGAGAAAAATTTTCTCCATTCATTCCTTAATCAGATACAAAAAGTTTCATCTCGATATCTTCAAAATTCATCAAGATAAAGCTAAAATTCGTGACTTACACCTGTTTATCATACCTATGAGCAGGGTTGCCAACTACTCCGAAACTTCCGGAGTTTTTCCGTTAGAGCACTGAAAATCCGCGAATGCGCAGTAAGTGTTAAATATTCCGGAAATACCCTTTCCATGTTTAATGCTTTATAATCTGTTACGATGGTAAGCCCTACTGGAACGCTAAATGGCATTGCAATGGTTGAGGCCCAAAATAGTATCGAGTTCTTTCCTTTCTTCGATAAAATTGACCGCAAAAGACATGGCTAGTGTTTCCAAGTCGGGTTACAAACCATGGTTGGCTTTAAAAAGATTGAAAAAATTTAGCGGTCATGCTTTCTGCAATATTTGTACCGTTTTGGTGGTTCCGGAGATTGCAGTTTCGCACTGCTCCTGAAGTAGCATAAGAAATCCGGAATTTTTTTTCCCTGGGCTCCTGAAGCTTTCTGGAAAAGGTTGGCAACCTTGTATGAGTGACATACTTTTACTGCAAAATAGGGGCCATCCACAAACTACAGTTGAAAATTTTAGAAACCAAACTACCGTATAACTTTGATTTTTTGAAGTGACAAGGACTACATGAAAACTCCTCCAACCAGCCATGGTGTTGAGCTCGCTCAACTATGCTAATCCAGATACCTGTCATTGCTACTCATATCAGCGATGCCCAGGGGGGCCCATCAGCTCTCATTTTGCGTTCAGATTTGTGACGTTCAGATTTTTTCAAAAAGATTCTTTAAAATATTTTTCAAAAATAATTTTAAAATAAATCAATACTTATTTATAAATTACCTTGATTTATCGAAAAGATTATAAAAAATATTTCTTGGAGCCCCGAAATCAGGTACTCCTTCATACCTATTAACTACGTAAAAAATAATCGTAGCACGAGTGTTAGACTCCCAGAAACACTTGATACCCAGGAATCAATACCTATAAGTTCCGATTTAGCCAAACACTGCTTTATTGTTTAATAGAATGACGCGCTTTTTAACTTGAGGACGGTCCCTTAAAAATATAAACCCGCATATCTCAGTGAATTTTGAAGATATCGAGACAGAATTTTTTCTATCTTATGAAGGAGTGAATGGAGAAAATTTTTTCTATTGGGGGGGTTTCAATCTACGGGGGCCGTATAAAAAGTTATTTTCTGCATCTTCTAAAATAGACCCCCCATGGAGTTGAAACTGGTCTCATAATTCTTCGATCACCTCATTTGAAGAAAATTCGCCTTTGAAAGTATGGGTCTAGGGGAAATATTTTAGGAAATAGCCTATCGTTACAGGTTTTTTACAAAACCCTGTATAAAATGTTACTCAATCGTCCAAGTATGGATAATAAAAATGAAAAAACCGTCCACTATCATAAAAATTTTCATAATTATTGAGTAGAAACCTATTTCAATAATTTTATTTGAATTAATTGTAAGCTAGGTGCCTTTTGGAAATCCCCTAAAAACTTCACCCCAAACGCCGATGTTCCCAAATAGGAACATCCTCAAATTCATACTTAGGATTTTTTTCTGCCAAAAAATGACTAGAATGGTTTTAGTAATGATGAAACAAGCCATTTAAGCCAAAAATCAGAACCTTTAGTTCGAAATTTGAATTGCGGCGTTTAAAGTTAAAAACATTAAAAGTATTATAAGAACCATTTCTGTTTGCATATAAAGATAATCTTATCCTTCAAATTTTTCTGCCCCTTTTTAATTTTTAAAAAAATTCCCTCCGTTTGTCTGAAACAAGTCTCAATAAGCGATATTTTGTAGATTAAGCAATATGTTGTGTACCTTCAAATTTTTTCCTTAAAATAGAATACATTAGCTTTTTCCCGCTTAGGGTATTGTGGATTGAGAATCTTAAATTTTGGCATTATGTTGTCAAAATTATTTTTTTTTCAAAAAACGTGTTTTTTCTTTTACATTTTTTAATATAGACGAGTTAAACGAAAACAACATGGTATGGGTTTTCAAAATTCGACCAGCAAACTTAAATTTGCGGAACTTCACTGAGAAATAAGTAACTAACTTATTTAACTTATAAAACTAACTTATTTTCTAACGGTTTTCTCTTCACTAATAGACTAATTTTCCTTTTAAGAACAGTTTAAGAAAACAAGAAATAATTCATGTTTTAAACTTTAATTTCATAAATATGAACATGATGTAAAATTGTGTTTAAATTGTTGGACAAAATAAATTCTCTGAAATAAATAAAAAGTATGTTAATGCGACCCAGTCATTATTTTCGAATTGCATTTTATATGTAAGAAAGATATTTCTTAATCTTTATACAGGGTGTTTCAAAAGTCCGTTTCGCGACTTTTATTCGGAGCCAACGTGCATTTGGGTCACGGAAGTAAGGTCTACCCCTTGGTAAGTGACCCTGGAGAATCCATTGAGATGACTTACAGCTCCCCTAGAGGCAAAATGAAAAAGTTAAAAAAATAATTTAAACTAAAGGAGAGAGAAAAATCTTCAATAAGAGTATTGTTGAGAACATTATAAAGAACTCACTGAAAAGAAATGCATGAAAATATCGTGAATATTCGCGGAGATATTAGCATGTGAAAATAGCACTTTCTCAGGCATCAAAAAAGAAAAAGTGCGTAAATTTGCAATTTTTTAAGTGTTATTGTGTATAGTTTTGTGTTTTTATTTGGTTGAATGAAGACAAAATTTAATAAAAAAATCAAAAACACTTGCAAATTTGCGAACTTATTCTTTTTCGAGGCCTGAAAAAGTGCTATTTTCACATGCTAATATCTCCGCGAATATTCACGATATTTTCATGAAACTTTCTTCATAACGTTGACAACAATACTCTCCTGAGGTTTTTGCTCTATCACCTATAGATTTTTTAAATTAATTTTTTAACTTTTTTATTTCGCCTCTAGGGGCGCTGTAAGTCATCTCAATGGATTCTCCAGGGTCACTTACTTAGGGGGTAGACCTTACTTTCGTGACCCTAGGACACGTTGGTTCCAAATAAAAGCCGCGAAACGGACTTTTGAAACACCCTTTTATGTAGTTGAAGTAAATGTTCCAGTATTGAAATATAAGTTTGATTTGCCTGTTTGAAAATAGTAGTAAGATGCAATTTTTACTGTCTTTGGCACACTCGTCTCCCTGTAAAAATTTTGTTTGGAACTAGGGTATAGCAAAAAGGTTGGACCACACTGATGAAAAACTTATGCATTCATTTTCAAAGAATTCTAGATTTTAGTGTCTAATATATATTTAATTAACAATTTATTTTAATAATTATAATAATAATAAAAAATTATAATTATTAAAATAAATTATTAAAAATTTTTTTCCAGCAAATTTATAATATTTTGGGTAGTTTTTCCCATAACAGAATGCATCTATATTTTTGGTTATTAGGGGACATCCATAAATTACGTGAGGTCAAAAAGGGGGGAGGGGTTTGGAAAAATCTCACCAAGGGGGGAGGGGGGGGGGTCGATCAAAATATCAAGTCAACTTTTAAGTTAGAAATTATACTATTTTCTTAAGTATGAGAAAGGAATAATACCCACAGATAAGATATTGTGGTGATTTTTAGGCAGAATAATTTACTTTTCCCCCACATCATTACTAATGGAAAAGTTTTAGGTGCTAGCACAAAATGCAAACGAATAGGATAGAAAATTATTTTTATAGGTTGTAGGTAAATCTCACGTGGGGGGAGGGGGGTCCAGAAAAATCTCTCTAAATCTCACCAAGGAAAAAACACCTCACGTAATTTATGGATGTCCCCTTACTATGCCAACACTACCAGAAATAACTATAGAAAAATTACTGGTTTTGCCTCAGTCATTTACCTTCATGCCTTGGTCATGTATTTAAGATTTTAAAAAATGGAATTTTTAACTTAAAATTTATAAAAAATTGAAATTGGGGAGTGAATTTAAACTTCATAAATTATGGCACATTAGCACATGAAGGTGAAATTATTTCTGCAATTACTTGCTGCTTCATGCTGAAAATTGAAGCGAAACTTAGGGTTGTATATTTGTTACCATGGGCAGTAGAGGGTTAAGGTGAACATTTTATATATACTTTAGCAATTATTACGTATTAAAAAAATCACTGAAACTCAAGGGTCTGGGTATAAGATTTATTTTCATCATGGAACACCCTCATTCAGTTTACGGGACATAATAATCTCATTGATCAATCCAAATGCTAAATTAAATTCTTAGTTCATCAGGACAGTCCGGTTGCACAGACGGATGGGCAACCTTGAAAGCATTCAGAGTCTCCAGCCTAGCACATATTTCACTAATGAGTGGAAAATGAGACATATCCACTTGAAATCTATTCGCGTTGTAAACCTGAGGCACTAAACAAACATCCGCCAACGTGACTTCGTTGCCGAAACAATACAGTCCATGGGTGTCTTGAAGAACGCTTTCCACAGATGTCAAGCCTAGATCGATCCAATACTTCCCCCACTCCATCTTTTTATCAGGACCGACGTACTTCAAAACCCTCAAGTTCTGAATCGGCTGTATTCCCGACACGATACTGTCCACCACACCTCGAACTTGAGATCGGAGGAAGGGATCGCGAGGCAAGAGCGGAGGGCCAGACACCGTCTCCTCCAGATATTCCAAGATGGCAGACGAATGGCCGATCGTTTTCCCGCCGTCCACTAGAACGGGGATTTCTCCGCAGGGGTTGATTTTCAGGAAATTCTCGCTCAACTGCTCGCCTTTTAAAAGGTTCACGGCTCTGTATTCGTAGTCGATTCCTTTGTGAGCCAAAGCTATCCGAACTCTCCAAGAGCAAGTGCTTCGAAAGTAGGAATAGAGTATTACTTTGTTAGCCATTTTGACGAGAGAGGGAGAAAGAGAAATGTCGCGCGTTCTTTTCGACCGAAAGCAGAGCAGTGAACTAGAAAGCCGAGTGTTAGAGGCGGGAGAGTTCAAGGTCGACCTTTTATCGCGGTGTTTTCCTTGTTATCAGGGAGTGAGTGTATACGAAGGCTGTGTGATATTCATCTCACTCTGGAATGATTAAGATAAATTAAACTAACCTCTAATGCTAAGTTTTAACTTTTACTGTTCTAAATGTTGACTTTTTTATTTAAAGATTTTAGAACAATATTTGAAGTTTGAGAACATCCAGTAGCGGATTCAGTGGGTGGCACGCGGGGGCACGTGCCCCCTCCCAAAAGGGTAAACGTTTATTGGATAAAATGACATCTGAAAATAATTTCTAAAAAATGTAATTTTAAAGGCTTTAATGTGGAGTTTTGACCAAAAAAGTATATTATCCTTCAATATTTTCAAAAACACCGCATTTCTGCTGCTGGAGATATTTCAAAAATCCTGGTGCCCCCCCAGAAATTAAACCTGGATCCGCCCCTGAGGACATCTATATGTGACAATAGAGCTTTTCACGATGATGTCACTACCTATTTTCACGACCGTGGAGGGCAAAACAATAGCATGTGCGGCCACTGAGCATGTGCAAACCTGTTGCTAGGTCGTTGTTTAGGCTGTTGCTAGGGCCAAATCACTTGATGTGAAATGCTCTATGGTTCTATGTCAGTGCCAGTTGGATTTCTTACGGAGGAGATTTTGATCTCTTTATTATCGCTTTTTTACAGCGTATCATAATACTCCAAACCAAATCTTTGAATTTTTGGGTTCGTACAAAATATTATACCAGTTTAATTATCATTCATACCAACACAGCGCATCCCCCAGTGTATCTGATTTGAGATGTTTTTTTTGCATGAAATTCTTAATATACGCGGCCCCTATACCTCTTCCGCACAAAACCCTAGGTTTTTTACTAAAGGTATATTGCGCAAAAAATATCTATAAAGCAAAGAATTTTCTCCAAATAATACTCCAATTTAATACTCCAAACCAAATCTTTGAATTTTCGGGTTCGTACAAAATATTATGCCAATTAATTTATCATTCATACCAACACAGCGTATCCCCCAGTGTATCTGATTTGAGATGTTTTTTTTGCATGAAATTCTTAATTATACGCGGCCCCTATACCTCTTCCACACAAAACCCTAAGTTTTTACTACAGGTATATTGCGCAAAAAATATCTAGAAAGCAAAGAATTTTCTAGGAAAAATTTTCTCATGAATATTCTTTTGTGTAACTTCTATTCAAATAAAAATTAACTGCACCTTTATTTTTACCATAATCATTCTTCTTTTTTATAATTTTTCTGATTAAAAATAATAAAACTATTTTCTTACAGAGGAAAAATGAAATCTTTGCTGTTGTGTATAGCAGTGACTATGATGTTTTCAGGAGGTCAATCTTATTCAGAATCAAGGTCTTGCAGCACAATTAATGGCAAGACTATTTGCAATTCGGAAAGGGGTTCGGGGAATATCGCAGGTTCTTCAGCATCAGCATTAAATGGTAATGGAAGATCTTACCAAGACTCTTACGCCATGACTGGTGACAGCGGTACTGGCCAAGGCTATGCATCAAGGTCCCAAAGAGGTGAGTGAAAGGACAAGACTTACTTTGCGAAATTTCATTACCCTTATGTTAACTCCCAAGTGCTATTTTTACTGTACAGAATACACATATTGGCAATCTTTTGAGTGTTATATTAAGTTTGTAAGAAAAAATATAAAGAATAATTAAAAAAAGCAATACCTCAAAATGTTTCAAAAGCTCTGCCCCACTAAAAAAACCACTACACCCGAGTCGTGTTAGTAAGTGAAATTGAGAGGTATACTGACCAACAAAAAGTATTGTGCATGATAAAATTTTTATAATTTTTTTTTTTTTTTTTTTTTTAGGTTATCCTCCAAACGGTGGATTTGGACCCAGCTTTGGTCCCTACTTTGGTCCACAAGGTTCAAGCTCTGGTCCACAAGGTTCAGGCAATGGTCCACAAGGTCCAAGCTATGGTTCACGAGGTCCAAGCAATGCTAATAATGGTGCCTATAGCGGCGCCCAAGCTGGAGCTGGCCCAGGCCCTATGCCAAACTATGGTTTTGATCCTTTTGCATTTGCAGGACTTCCAAACCCTCTCTTTGGTGGGGGTGGGGCTTTTGCTTTTGCAGGTCGCCGTTGAGATCCCCTCTCAGGGAAAGGTACCCTTGGTTTAAAAATCTCTTTTAAAGACAACTTCTGACGTGTAATCCTTATCGTCATTTTAGAATCAAAAACTACTTTCTCCCAAAAATCACACAGCTTAGCCATTTCAGTTCCGATCGTGTTATTGGCATTGTTAATGGGTATTTGCAGATCATTGTTTCGACCCTTTTAGTCCTAACCGCTCCAAATTTTTTACAGGATTCAATGACAATCTCGGCCGATGATGTGGCAAGCAGGTTGCCACATCAGGCGCAACATTTTCGTCATCTTAGAATCAAATAAAACACAGTCTTCTGGTCTGTTTCAAGAATTCATTTGATTGGTTCGTAAGCGCTGTCATCATCTATACTAGGTTGCAACTTAACTTGAGTCTATGCTGAGAGCCACCAAAGAAAGTAGTTCCCAGTGCGGTGTCGGAATTTTGAGTGAAATTAAGAGATTCAATTTTAAAACATGATTAGTTTTTAAAATCCACGTAAATTAAGCGTCTTTTAATCTCGATCTGCAAAATGTTGAGTATTATAATTTTTTCAGGTGGCCCAGCGCTGAATTTGTTTGAATATAACTCGCCAGCCAATAAGAGCTCACAGAGCCCAGCGAGCTTTCTGTTTACTCAGATTTTCTTCCGCACGGCCATGTCGTCAGGCTCAACTTAAATTGCAATCGAGTATAGCTGAAAAGATCCAAACCAATCAAATGAGTTTTTTCAAAGATCTGAAGCAATTAATTATTATTATTTTAGTTTAATTTAGTATTGGTGGATTGGTTATGGGTATAGTGGTGGCAATTGGCTTCTGGTCGTCAGTTGCGAAGGATCGAGATCCCCGAACTTTGACGAATGGAGAAAGTAGTGTTTGCCATTAAGGTGACGATATTTAGAAAATAGTACTTCGCAGGCGTTTAGTTTTAAATAAGACTGTAGTCATAAAACTCATTGATAAACCACGTATTTAGTAGAATCAAATTTTTTTTCGTTTACGTTTTCTGGATTAAGAAGAGGGAGTTAACACCCCTGTCAAGAAAAAAAAGGCCACTTTATTGTAATCTCTTAAACAAAATAATTGTATTTAAAGATATCACTCATTTTGAATTTGTGTATGATATTCGTGATTTCCTACTACTTTGCAAAAAATGTCACAGGTCTACACGGTTCTGTGCTTTTCTGCTGAAAGCGTACTCTAGTAGTGAAACTGGTTTTACAGTCACGCGTAGTGCCTTTCCGCAACAAGTATGACCTCAAGGATAAACAAGTTTTACAGGCGTATGTAGGGCTTTCCTGCAATAACTAAGACCTCAAAGAGATATAAGTTTTACATCAATATTTAGTGCTTTACTGAAAATAAGTGTGCTTTTATAGTGAAATTTCCAGATAGATCCTTAACACTAGAACCGCCGGGAACTACCGTATACCTAGAACCGCCGGATGCAGTCATTTTGACTGCTAAGCTTTTATACCGCTAAAAATAATCTTTTGAGCTCGAAATTGCTTCTAATACTTGAAGAAAGGATAAATAACACTAATTCAATTAATAACAAACACATTTATTTAGTTTTGCATCTTAAATTTCATTGTAAATAATAAGAAATAGGTTATTTATACTTAAACAACGTTCTCGCCAAAAATAAAAATTATGAACAAAATATTTCTTGAATAATTATATATTTCTCTAAAACCATTTCTCACAACACTAAAAACTAAATAATGAAGTCATAACTCCATTTTAGCGCGTTTTAAAAAATCAATTGTCTGCATTACTTATGTAAAGCAGTATTTCGCCTGAATAATTGCATAAACACAATTTTTTTCCAGATAAAAAGTAAAAACAGTACAGTAAAATGAACTTGATTTCTTTTCTCATAAATGAAATAATAAATCTTTCATAGAAAATTATAAAAAAGGCGTGGGAAATCAAAAACTTCTAGCAAGTGTATATACATGAATTTCTGGGATTTATAATGATAAATTGATCAATTGCTGCTGTCAAAACCATAAAATATAATAAATTTGTTATTAGAACTTTGATATATTTCTTAGAAAGCATTAACTGTAAGAATTTATGTGGTAATGCAAGAAATAGACGCGCTAAACATCCACCAGTCAAAATGACTGTTTTGGCGGTTCTAGGTAGACCAATAAATATCTCCGGAACGGCTTTTCAAAAATAAATGAAATTTGGATGACGAATATAGAAGCATAAATTAGGAAAAGTCACAAAATCACAAGTGTGTAACTCAGATATCTTTGAAAATATTTAGAATGAAAAATGCAAAACAGTCAAAATGACTGCTCTGGCGGTTCTAGTGTTAATTAAATAGTTTAGATGAAATAATTTAAAAATGACGTTTTGAGAAAAATACGCTTACTCGCTTTGAATTTCGTGGGGTGGTGTTTATGGTGGAATTAAAAGAGTGGTTTAATTATTTTTTTGCGTATTTTAATGGAGAAAACAGAGTTATAATATATTTGAATTTACCAGTAAAATTGTCTAAAAAACCCAGATGGGAGGAAAAAGATTAACAGTAATTTTTTCGGACTCCCCATAGAATGTGTTCGGACCCAATCAAAAGGAATAGTTAATTTACTATGAAACTGGTGCTTTAAGATTTTTAGCTCATATTTTTACAATGTGTCCAACCTTCTTTTGTGACATTTTAAAGACGGTACTTTTGTTTAGAAACATAGTGTTGTTTTAATTCTTATAGTATAAACATCAAAAAGTTTTGTGAAAATATCAATAATAAATATAAGAATTTCTTTACAGGTCCATAGAGGGATTTTACACTGGCGAAGATATCAAAGCTGTTAAACTCAAGATCGATCTATAAAAAATTATATGAACATTTGTAAAAAAATCCAGAAAATGAAGGCAGCTAGATTTACCGAATTATATATTGGTTGTTATTAAATAGATTATGTAGTTTTCAAGTTATATAATAAAATTTTAACGTTTATGTAATGTAACAGAGTAATAATTACAAGGTTCATTAATTGACTATGAAGTGAAGAAAATTTGTTTTACTCGTTCTCCTCAATTTTATATTTTTAAGAAGAAAAATTAATTATAATTAAAAAATGTTTTTGAATGTTCAGGAATTTATAAAATTTATTTTTAAAAATATGTATCAGATTTAATTTGAAATTTATAAAATTGGCTAAGCAAAAAAGACACTCACTGAAATAAGAATTTAAGTAATACTTAAAAGTACTAATATAATTAAAAAATTTCAGTACCTTTTAATCTCTTTCTTCTCTTAAAAATTTAGTTTGAATAGTTGAGGGTTTGCATTTTTCAATTTTAAAGTACTTCTATCTGTTCTGTTACAAAACAAATAAAATCTTAGCATTTGATCGTTATAAATATAATTAGAGTTTTCGTAATATCAAAGAAAAACTTCTGTTATTGAGAAATTCTAAAATCATATAAATTTAGTCGTAAGAATATGTTTGAGTTCCTTAATTCTCAAATTTAAAAAAATATTTCACTTTTTCAGCAGAACTCTCTGAGATAATTATCAGATTAACGTGACTTATTAGCATTAATTTAGGATTTAATCCTTTTTATAACTTGTCTTTCTGTAGGTTACAAAAAAATTAACCACTTAAAAGTTAAAACTATGTAATCTGATTGACTATTAATCACTATCGAATCTATTCATATTAATCATAATAAGAAAAAAACCCTTCGGGAAATAATTAAGACATACTTTGTAAAAAACTATCTCTCTATATTAAAAAAAAGTTACTGTCACCGCCGCCGACGCTGCCGCCGCTGTTTCAGAAAATTTAATTTTTCAACTCTTTGAACTCTCATATCGCAAAAACTAATTGATAGAAATTTATGAAATTTGAAATGTTTGTAGAGGAATATTTGGGGCACATTCTCGAACAAAAAGCTAACTGATGTGATAATTAGTACTGGGGTATTTTTAAGGTCAAAGTTGAAGTTTTTCTTTTTTAGCCGCGTAATCCAGTTCAGCGAAATCTATTAGTAGCAGAACTATGTTTTTTTGCAGCCTAATACTCTGAAGTATGAAGATGTGCACTAGGTCGCCCTTTTTTTGAATTTCGAATTAGGTTTAGAGTAATTAATTTTTTAATTTTCGAAATTTTTGACACTTTTTCGTTTTTTTCTATCTATCTATCTATCTATCTATCTATAAATAACTAAAAACGTTTGTGGCTATGTGGTTGGGTGACTGGGTGACTGGGTGGAGGACACATCTCCTCTTAAACCACGCCGAAGGCGTGGTCAAAACTCGGTACATAAGCGTATCTCGAGGTGTCGATTGTCACTGTCAAGTTTTCCAAGCACGAAAATCGAATAATTAAGAGGAATTAACGAATTTATAGCCGAAAACGCTTATTTCTCCATTTCTCTACCATAGTAGATCTGCTCAACTCACCATTGTTAACGAGATGAAAACCTTCAAAAATTAAATATTTAAACAGGAAAAACTCTAAAATTGTTCATTTAAAAGCTTTATCAGCTATGAAAACATCAAAATAAATTCAAATAATTCATTATCAAACGTTATTTTACTTTATTTAAAGATTTTTTTCCTTTAAAATTTAAATATTTATGGAATAGCTCATAAGACACCATCCACTAGACCAAAAAATATTTACTAGATTTTTTATTATCTTTTTAATTTCTCTACTAGAGTAGATCTGCTTGACTCAGTATTGTAAATAAGATGGAAACCTCAAAATTAAATATTTTTATTAGAAAAAACTCAATATTTGTCCATTTAAAAGTTTCAATTAGTTTCAAGTTATATTATCAGAAAACACCAAAATAAATTCTAATAATTAATTTTCAAAAACTATGTTTCCCTACTTTAAACACGCTTCACTAGACTTGGAGAAATTACCGGGATCACCGGGATAGAGGAAAATTACAGGGAACACCGGGAAAGAGGAAAATTACCAGGAACACTGAGAAAGTGGAAAAATATTGCGATATTTGGGATAGAGAAAAATTACCGGGGACACCGGGAGAGAGGACAATTTCCGGAAACACTGGGAAAGTGGAAAAATATCGTGAACACCGGGATAGAGAAAAATTACCCGGGACACCGGGATAGAGGACAATTACCGGGAACACTGAGATAGGAAAAATTACCGGGAGCACAAGAGTATGAAAAAGGCACCTTGGATACCAGGATGATTGTGGTAATTTCTGATATACAAAACTAGAAATATATTATCAGAAAACTTAAAAAAATAAATTTATATACACACAACCCGTGCAAGGCCGGGCATATCCGCTAGTATATAACTAAAAACGTTTGGGGCTATGTGTGTGTGTATGTATGTAACGCATCTCCTCCCAAGCCACGCCGCAGGCGTGGCCAAAATTCGGTATATAGACGTATCTCGAGGCGAGAACGATCACTGTCAACTTTTCCAAGCTCGAAAATCGAACAATTACGCGTAATTAGCGAATTTATAGCCGAAAACGCTTATTTCTCCATTTCTCTACTAGAGTGGATCTGCTCGACTCACTATTGTTCACGAGATGGAAACCTTCAAATATTAAATATTTTAACAGGAAAAACTCGATAATTGTCCATTTAAAAACTATATCAGTAGTAAAAACATCAAAATAAATTCAAATAATTAATTTTGAAACCTTATTTTCCTTTATTTCAATATTTTTTTCTTTAAAATTTAAATAATTATGTGAAAGTTTAAAATTTTTTACATGGAAAACGACTTGAAAATAAAACATTGTTTTAAATGAAGCGGTTCACTAGACTTTTCAATTTACTAGATGTTTTATTTTCTTTTCAATTTGTCTACTAGAGTAAATCTGCTTGGCTCAGTATTGTAAATCAGAGGAAAATCTCAAAATTCAACATGTTTATTAGAAAAAAACTCAATAATTGTCCATTTAAAAGTTTCTACAGTTCTGAAAACACCAAAATAAGTTCAAATAATTAATTTTAAAAAAAATATTTTTCTTTACTGTAAGTATTTTTCTCTAAAATAAAATATTCATGAAAACATGTAAATTCTTTTCATAGAAACAGAGTGGAAAACAAGGCATTTTTTTATGAAATACGCTTCACTACACTTAGAGAAATTACCGGGATCTCCGGGATAGAGAAAAATTACCGGGAACACGGGAAAAGAGGAAAATTACCGGGAACACCGGGACAGTGGAAAAATATCGGGATCATCGGGATAGAGAAAAATTACCGGGAACACCGGGATAGAGGACAATTACCAGGAACACCGGGATAGAGGACAATTACCGGGAACACTGGAAAAATGGGAAAATATCGGGAACACTGGGAGAGAGAGAAACTACCATGAACATCGGGATAGGAAAAATCACCGGGAGCAAAAGAGTATGAAAAAGGCGCCTTGGATACCGGGATGATTGTGGTAATTGCCGATATACAAAATTAGAAATATATTATCAGAAAACTTAAAAAATTAATTTAAAAATTAAATTAATTTATTTCTTGAAATTAATTTATATACACTCAACCCGTGCAAGGCCGGGCATATCCGCTAGTATATAACTAAAAACGTTTGGGGCTATGTGTGTGTGTATGTATGTAACGCATCTCCTCCCAAGCCACGCCGCAGGCGTGGCCAAAACTCGGTGTATAGGCGTATCTCGAGGCGAGGACGATCACTGTCAAGTTTTCCAAGCTCGAAAATCGAATAATTACGAGTAATTAGCGAATTTATAGCCGAAAACGCTTATTTCTCCATTTCTCTACTAGAGTAGATCTGCTCGACTCACTATTGTTAACAAGACGAAAAACTCCAAAAATCAAATATTTTAACAGGAAAAACTCTATAATTGTCCATTTAAAAAGGATGTAAGTTGTGAAAACGCCAAAATAAATTCAAATAATTTATTTTCAAACGTTATTTTCCTTTATTTTAAAATATTTTCTTTAAAAATAGAAATATTAATGAAAAAGTGTAAGTTATTTTCATGGAAAACGAGTTGAAAATAAAACATTGTTTCAAATGAGACGGTTCACTAGACTTTTTAATTTACTAGATCTTTTATTATTGTTTCAAATTTGCTACTTTTTGTTCACTAGACTTATTATTTTAGTACACTTTTTATTATAGTTTAAATTTTGTTACTTTATAATGACACCAGGATATTAAACAATATAATTACTGGGAACACCGGGAAGGGAAAAATTACCGGGAACATCGGGAGAGGAAAAATTACCGGGAACATCGGAATAAGAAAAACTACCGGGATAAAAAAAATTACCGGGAACACCGGGAGAGGAAAAATTACGGGGAACATCGGGAGGAAAAATTACCGGGAACATCGGGATTAGAAAAAATTCCGGGATAAAAAAAATTACCGGGAACACCGGGATAGGAAAATTACCAGGAACACCGGGATAGGAAAAATTACCAAGAACATCGGGAGAGGAAAAATTACCGGGAAGATCGGGATAAGAAAAACTACCGGGATAAAAAAATTTACCGGGAACACCGGGATAGAAAAAATTACCAAGAACACCGGGATTTGAAAATTACCGGGAACACTGGGATAGGAAAGAGATGCCTGGGATACTGGGAAGATTGGTTATTGCTGATTTACATAATTATAAATGTATTTTAAGAAAACTCAAAATTAAAATATTTATACACTCCACCCGTGCAAGGCCGGGCATATCCGCTAGTCTATATATAACTAAAAACGTTTGTGGCTATGTGTGTGGGTATGTATGTAACGCATCTCCTCTCAAACCACGCCGTAGGCGTGGACAAAATTCGGTATATAGACGTATCTCGAGGCGAGGACGATCACTGTCAAGTTTTCCAAGCTCGAAAATCGAATAATTACGAGTAATTAGCGAATTTATAGCCGAAAACGCTTATTTCTCCATTTCTCTACGAGGGTAGATCTGCTCGACTCACTATTGTTAACGAGATTAAAAAAACCTCGAAAATTTAATATTTTAACAGGAAAAACTCTATAATTGTCCGTTTAAAAACTCTATCAGCTATGAATACATCAAAATAAATTCAAATAACTTATTCTCAAACGTTATTTTCCTTTATTTCAAGATTTTTTCCTTTAAAATTTAAATATTTATGGAAAAGTGTAAATTTTTTTTCATGGAAAACGACTTAAAAATAAAACATTGTTTCAAATGAAGTGGTTCACTAGACATTTAAATTTACTAGATATTTTATTATAGTTTCAAATTTGTTACTTTGTTCACTAGATTTATTAATTTACTAGAGCGGGAACACTGTGATTTCAAAATTACTGGGAACACTGGGAGAGGAAAACGTACCGGGAACACCGGGATAGGAAAATTACTGGGAACATCGGGAGAGGAAAAATTACCGGGAACATCGGGATAAGAAAAACTACCGGGATAAAAAAAATTACCGGGAACACCGGGATAGGAAAAATTACCAAGAACACCATGATTTGAAAATTACCGGGAACACTGGGATAGGAAAGAGGCGCCTGGGATACCGGGAAGATTGGTTATTGCTAATTTACATAACTATAAATGTATTTTAAGAAAACTCAAAATAAAAATATTTATAAATATTTTTATACACTCCACCCGTGCAAGGCCGGGCATATCCGCTAGTATATAACTAAAAACGTTTGTGGCTATGTGTGTGGGTATGTATGTAACGCATCTCCTCTCAAACCACGCCGTAGGCGTGGACAAAATTCGGTATATAGACGTATCTCGAGGCGAGGACGATCACTGTCAAGTTTTCCAAGCTCGAAAATCGAATAATTACGAGTAATTAGCGAATTTATAGCCGAAAACGCTTATTTCTCCATTTCTCTACGAGGGTAGATCTGCTCGACTCACTATTGTTAACGAGATTAAAAAACCTCGAAAATTTAATATTTTAACAGGAAAAACTCTATAATTGTCCGTTTAAAAACTCTATCAGCTATGAATACATCAAAATAAATTCAAATAACTTATTCTCAAACGTTATTTTCCTTTATTTCAAGATTTTTTCCTTTAAAATTTAAATATTTATGGAAAAGTGTAAATTTTTTTTCATGGAAAACGACTTAAAAATAAAACATTGTTTCAAATGAAGTGGTTCACTAGACATTTAAATTTACTAGATATTTTATTATAGTTTCAAATTTGTTACTTTGTTCACTAGATTTATTAATTTACTAGAGCGGGAACACTGTGATTTCAAAATTACTGGGAACACTGGGAGAGGAAAACGTACCGGGAACACCGGGATAGGAAAATTACTGGGAACATCGGGAGAGGAAAAATTACCGGGAACATCGGGATAAGAAAAACTACCGGGATAAAAAAAATTACCGGGAACACCGGGATAGGAAAAATTACCAAGAACACCATGATTTGAAAATTACCGGGAACACTGGGATAGGAAAGAGGCGCCTGGGATACCGGGAAGATTGGTTATTGCTAATTTACATAACTATAAATGTATTTTAAGAAAACTCAAAATAAAAATATTTATAAATATTTTTATACACTCCACCCGTGCAAGGCCGGGCATATCCGCTAGTATATAACTAAAAACGTTTGTGGCTATGTGTGTGGGTATGTATGTAACGCATCTCCTCTCAAACCACGCCGTAGGCGTGGACAAAATTCGGTATATAGACGTATCTCGAGGCGAGGACGATCACTGTCAAGTTTTCCAAGCTCGAAAATCGAATAATTACGAGTAATTAGCGAATTTATAGCCGAAAACGCTTATTTCTCCATTTCTCTACGAGGGTAGATCTGCTCGACTCACTATTGTTAACGAGATTAAAAAAACCTCGAAAATTTAATATTTTAACAGGAAAAACTCTATAATTGTCCATTTAAAAAGGATGTAAGTTGTGAAAACGCCAAAATAAATTCAAATAATTTATTTTCAAACGTTATTTTCCTTTATTTTAAAATATTTTCTTTAAAAATAGAAATATTAATGAAAAAGTGTAAATTATTTTCATGGAAAACGAGTTGAAAATAAAACATTGTTTCAAATGAGACGGTTCACTAGACTTTTTAATTTACTAGATCTTTTATTATTGTTTCAAATTTGCTACTTTTTGTTCACTAGACTTTTATTTTAGTACACTTTTTATTATAGTTTAAATTTTGTTACTTTATAATGACACCAGGATATTAAACAATATAATTACTGGGAACACCGGGAAGGGAAAAATTACCGGGAACATCGGGAGAGGAAAAATTACCGGGAACATCGGAATAAGAAAAACTACCGGGATAAAAAAAATTACCGGGAACACCGGGAGAGGAAAAATTACGGAGAACATCGGGAGGAAAAATTACCGGGAACATCGGGATTAGAAAAAATTCCGGGATAAAAAAAATTACCGGGAACACCGGGATAGGAAAATTACCAGGAACACCGGGATAGGAAAAATTACCAAGAACATCGGGAGAGGAAAAATTACCGGGAAGATCGGGATAAGAAAAACTACCGGGATAAAAAAATTTACCGGGAACACCGGGATAGAAAAAATTACCAAGAACACCGGGATTTGAAAATTACCGGGAACACTGGGATAGGAAAGAGATGCCTGGGATACTGGGAAGATTGGTTATTGCTGATTTACATAATTATAAATGTATTTTAAGAAAACTCAAAATTAAAATATTTATACACTCCACCCGTGCAAGGCCGGGCATATCCGCTAGTCTAAAATAAAAACTAATCACGGTATCAATATGATTTTTTAAACACTTACGGCCATATTCACAGTTTTCGAGTTGACACCGGTGTCAGGTAGCACTAGTTTGAAAGGGCAAAACAGTTCACACTAAGTTGATCCGATTCCGTATTCATTGTACTCGGATTAGCTGACATTGTTGCTGGCCTTGGCGATTGCTTGGCGAAGTTGATTCACGCTCTCTGATTGGATAAAGAGAAGCGCGCCACTTGAAACTTGTTTGTTTAGTAAATATAAACACGTGGCAACGCTTTACGCTGGCTGAGCGGCTTAGGTAAAAATACTGCAATGTTTAATGCAATCGTAGAACTATAATAGATCAAATTAAATTAATTACTTTGAGTTTTTAACCTGCTGATATATTTATGAACTGGCATATAAAGCAACATATTTATCTAATTTTTAGTACTTTAAACTCAAAGGCAAACACATTAATTATAAAGCATTTTGATGGTTTATAGCAAACAATTTATTTTACAAAATATTTCCTTAATAAATTTATTTCGAGACATCTTTCTGAGAATAAAATTGGTATTATACCCGTGATGGCATAGTTTTAATCAGTTTTCTACCGAACTTATTTGCGCTCAAATTAAAAACACAAACAATCTATAATTTATAAATAATTCAAAAGGAACTAGATTAACTTGCTATAAAGTACTTAAAACCTATGTCATAATAATGGATCAAAACAAACTGTGAAGAGAAAGGCAGTTGGCAAAAGATACTTCAACCAAAATCAGCTGCTCTCTTGGACCGAAAAATATAACCATCAATATAAAAAATAATGAAGGGAGCTCTGAGGCGAAGAAAACTAATTTTTAAGTGCTTAGTATATTACGTTTATAGTAGGTACCCGACCTTTATAAATTAGCTTTTAGTATTAATTGAAATTTTAAAACAAAAGCATAGCATAAGGTATGCGTTCTCTCTCTCTCTGTAGTAAACCTACATGTGTTGAAACTCAATAAATAGTAAATATTAAATCTATTTGAAATAATATACAAGATATTACATACCTATCAGAGTATTACCTATCAATTTAAAACTTCCTGAAACTTTCCTTGATAAGAATATTAAATTTTAAAACTATTAAACAAAACTAGGGGTTAAAAATATTTTTCCTTTAGATGTTGACTGTATTAAACTTTATTTTTTAATGATTTTCAGTTGTTAAAGACTCATATTTTTACAAAATTTAGGGACAAAAACAGCTGTAAACATACTATATTTTTTATTTGTGGAATAAATTTTAAAATGTACTTACTCAAAGTGGTTACTCAATATTATTTAATTTTTTTAATCTAGGAAAAATTAATATGAACAAAAATGAAATAAGAAAAGAATAAGAAACAAAAGAACTTAATAAGCTAGGATTTGTATTGAGGTATCCCAATATATTAAAAAAGGCAATCAATTCTGTCTGGATAGTTCATTTAACTTCCATGCAATAAATAAGACATTTTTAAAAATAATTCAAATTTTGATTTCTTTTGAATTTAAAAATGATATCTGATTTGTAGAAAGATAATTAAAGTTCTTAAAATATTAGCCCTGTAAGTTAATATAAAAAATACATATTCTCAAACAGCATTAAAATATAACATTCATTTTTATTCAAGAAATAGTAATTTGAGCAACTTTTTGAACATAAAAATCCTTATACTAATTTAGACCATGAGTTTTTGAAACAATATTTGCTATTATTGTCATACTTTACCTTTCAATAATTTTCCTACTACTCTCATTACTAAAATAAACATAATATAAAAACTTACCTTTATTTTGTATAATTTATTACATCATCAAATAAGAAACACAAAGAAATTATGATACTGTGGTAAAATATTTTATTTCACAATTTAAAACTAAAACTAATAATAATCAATAATTTTCAAATTATTTTTCATGGCCCAAATACAGACTGAAGCTAAAGGAAGGTAAACATATTGGCAGCTGTTACATGATACCTGTAATAAAAATAAAAATCTAAGCCCTCAAATATTCAGATTATAATTAGTACTAATTGAAAAAAAGATTAATTAATTTTTATTCTTCATTGAAAGCACAATACATTAAAACAAATGCTTTGCTTAGAAAAAGAATTATAAATGAGTGTTCTGGTTCTAACAAATGTTTTTTTAACATCAGAAATTCAATTTCTTATTTCATTATTTTCGTTTGCATAATGAAAAATAAACAAACGGAAGACGGAACAATTCTCGTATATAGTGCTACTGCATTTAAATAGTAATTTAACTGATTATATTTATGGTTAATGAATATTTTAACAGCTTATTTACAATAACTTGTCAAACTTTCAATTTAAACTACAGATTATTAGATGTTCGCCGGGGCTGGATTTGACTGTTTTAAAATCATAAATAGAAAAGAACTCAAAAAGTTATTGATTGATTCAAAACATAAAAAGTTAAACAAGAAGAAAATAAATATTGTCTAGATATAGGAGTAAATGAGACATTATTTTAAGGCCGATCTATTAAGTAGTTCTCTCATCATGTTTATATAGTAGTATCAAGTAGTGTATGCAATGGGCAATTTCCAGATCGACATTTTTATTAGCGGTATTCATACAAAACTTACCTCTGTTCTTCATTCCATCGCAGAAATTGTTTTTCGTCGGAGATTTGTTCCATCGGGCTTTAATATTCTGGTTTCATAATCTGAAATTCGCGCTGCAAAATACTTGGTTGGCCGCCATTTAATTAAAAGCTCTCCTGTTTTATGGAGAAGTAGCGACTGCGCATGCGCCGGTTCTTGATTCAGAGTTGGCACCTCGGCCTCTGGGGTATCAACTCTAACACAGTTTTACGGTGTCAACCGGGTACTATGAATACGGTTTTGGGTTTATTTTGATTTGACACTTCGTCGCCAAGGTGTTAACTCTGATTCTGGTGACTGTGAATATGGTCGTTATATTCTTATTTTTTAGAAAGAGATCGGCTTTTAATCTCTCTATATTAAAAAAAAAGTAACAGTCGCCGCCGCCGCCGCTGTTTCAGAAAATGTTATTTTTGAACACTTTGAACTATCACTACGCAGAAACTATTTGAAGGAATATTATGAAATTTTGACTATTGGTAGACAAATGTATGAGGGTCATTTTGGTTCCATAACCTAATTAATTAGATAATTAGTTCTGGAGTTACTTATTGTCAAAGTCAATAATTATTTTTTTCTGCTGCGAGTTCGCCCCCAGCCAAATCTATTTACAGCAGAAGCATGATTTTTTGCAGACACATACTCTTAGGTATGAAGTTGTGCACCTCGTCGCCCTTTTTTCGAATTTCGAATTATTTTTGGAGTAATTAAATTCTAAAGTTTCGAAAATTTTCACCCCTTTTTCAGTTTTTTCGTTATAAAAGAAAAACTAATTACAGTAGAACTATGATATTTTAAACACGCATGCAATTATTTTTTATAAAAAGATTGGCGTTTCGTTTTTTAAAAAATTCGAATTAGTTTTAGAATTATTAAGTTACAAAGTTTCAATTTTTTCTTCTCTTTCTGGTCGTTCACTAGAGAAACAGCCGCTGATTTTTATGAGTCTGATTTCTTATTCCCGATGATTCACTAGATACACACGTGCATTTTATAAATTTAAACGTTTTTTAATGGCATTTTTTTTCTCTAAGATGGTTGATGATAATTAGTAGACTTGCTGTATATTTTTTAAAAACATTTCGATTAAATTATTGGTAAGCTAAAAAGGAATATTTTATTAAGAGTTTTATTTTGATATTTTCGTAGTGATGGTCCGCATTAAGTTATTGATAAGTTAGAGAGATAAAAAATTTCGATTTTAAATGATCATTAACTAAGCAGACAAGTTCCAGGTTTTAGGCTGAGCGCGCACTGGAGACTTCTGTCTCGGCGACTTAAAACACTAGTCACTCGAAAGCAATGCATTTCTATGAGGAAATTCTTGGCCTAGTGATCTTGGTCTCGTCGCCATGTGCGCGCACTCTAGCTTCTTGCAATAGCCAGGGAAGCAATTTTGTCTTTGTCTCCGAGAGCAATTTTGTCTTTGTCTCCTAGTGCGCGCTTAGCCTTACTGATGGATACTTGAGATGAAACAAGCGAGCGGAATTATTAAGCATCAAAGTTTCATTTTTTTCATAGTTTTAGTAGGTCTTTATCAGACGTGTTTAATGTTTTTAAATTTTATATTTGCCTGTTCACTAGATTGTCGCGAGCACGGATATTTAAATTTAAAAGTTTTGAGGTGCACATTTCTGCTCTAAGTTTGCTAGCGATATAGTATAGACTTGGTTAATAATTATAATCTTTTAAAGATACTATGATATTTTTTGAACTACTAGAGTAACTAGAGAAATAAATAATTTAGCCTTTTTGAGTGTTATTTGTGCTGATGGAAGGAAGAGGATTTTCGGGAAGTTTGTTTTACTCTGCTAAAGATCGATTGCAGATATTACAGATCGCAAAGCGATCTGTAAAGAGCTGCATAGCAGTTACGGGGGTTGGTGAGCGTAAGCGATCTGGGGGCGGTAGCCCCCTATCCATTAAATTATTGATAATTTAAAAAGGAATATTTCAGTAATAGTTTTATTTTGATATTTTCCAGGTAATGATCCGAATTAAATTATTGAAAAGTTTGAGAGATAAAAAGTTTCGATATTAAATGATCATTAACTATACTCTGTTCATGTAGAATTAGCACCTGAGACGTAATGTATTATAAGAAATTATTCTAATTATCGTCGAAAAAATTTTCATCTGCAATGACAAGGCAGCCTAAGCAAAAGTAGTTAAAATACTGTAAAAAATAGGTCACTGGAGTTGTCTGATGAGCGTTATTAAGCATTATTGAGCGTTTTTGATCCTGTTTCAGGCGCCTATTCTAAATGAACAGACTATAAGCAGACAAGTTCCAGGTTGTACTGGATGGTTGAGATGAAACAAGCGAGCTCTGCTCGCTAAAATCGCGAAGCGATCTTCAAAGAACTGCGAAGCAGTTCCGGGGGTTGGTGAGCGATAGCGAGCAGGGGGCAGAGCACCCTAGTCAAATAAATAATAGTTTCTTCCTTCGATAATGCCTGCACTTGCAAACTCTAATAATAAGTAAACTCGTTCAGTATTCCGTAACTAAATTTACTAACACAAACAACAATACACTAAATAGGATATAAAACAAAATTAAAGAAAATACAAAGCACAAAAAATTTATAACAAAATTAACAAATATAAAAAATGAAATAATATTAGATTATCTAACTTTGGATATATTTCTGTATATTCTAATTCAAGAGTTGTTTCAACCCTTAGGTACTGAGGTGAATCAACAAAGAAATATTAGGCTATATATGAAGTTTTAAGATTACTTCGAAAAAACATGCGGGATTATGCTAAAGAAATAATTTCACCCTTTACTGCAATCTTTAGATTTATTTTTTTGTTTGTAATGTGTGTAGAAATTTTCAATTTATTTTATTTTTATTGTTTCATAAAATCATCCTTCTTAGGTTATAAACCAGTAACATTTCACAATTGCCTATTATAATAACACTATTATGTATAGTTTTCATCTTTAATGTATTCTAGGAGAGTCAAAATAGTATTTAGTTAACCCATTAGTTCGTGTCATAAATGTAAGAAACTGAATAAAAAGAAGAAAAAAACATATGACATCAATGCCCTTAAAAACTTATTAGACTATGAATATTTCGTTATACTATTTATCGGAAAATGAACTCTTCAGTTGCTTATATCAGATATTTTGCTTAAGTAAAATATTAGAATTAACTTAATTCCCAAAGAAACTTTTGATAGTTAGATTTCAGTACATCTGTTGCAAACTACGGATTATTTATTCTTTGCAGCTTTCATAAGTGTATTTTAGAATATATTTCACCCTATCCCTGAAACTAAGAAACGCTGTCTCAGTGGCATCAGATAATTTAAAATTTCGGGCTTTGGAAGATAGGAGCTCTTGAAACTTCTAAATAAAAAATTTAATTTAATATTATTCTTCCAAGTCAAATTTACTAGGTTTTCTAACAAATCCAGCTGTCTAGACTTAAAATATGCATAAATGATTACATAAAAATCCTTAAGAAAGGAAGATAATTTTAAATTTGAGTGTAAGGATTAGTTATTTTATAAAACCTTGTAAAATTATCTTTAAAACATGTGTTACGGGCAAAGTGATTAGTTGGGCTTTATTAATAATGCCCAGAATGGAGGCGGGCAAAGTGATAAATTTCATTTATAAATGCCATTGAATTTACCACATTGCCCTCCACAACTTCGGGCATTATTAATAATGCCCGAATTAATTAGTTAATGTTATAAAACTAATAACATAAACATTTTACTATAGATCCATTTAGATGACTTACAGCACCCCTATCAATGAAATAAAGAAGTTAAAAAAATTAATTAAAAAGTAATGATGATGGAACAAAATTCTATATAAGAATATCGTTGCCAACATTATGAAAAACTCACTGAAAAAATTTTTATGAAAATATTGTGCATATTCGTGTAGATATTAGCATGTGAAAATAGCACTTTTTCAGCGGAATGGGACGATTCGGCGCGGCCGTTTGGGCGCGGCCGATTTGGCGCGGCCGTTTGGGCGCTGGCCGTTTCGGCGCGGGCCGTTTGGGCGCCGGCCCGTTTCGGCGCGACACAAATTTTTTTCCTTCGAATTTTTTGAAGGATTATGAAAGAGTTCTATTTACTTTCATTTTATTTCTGGCGCCGAAACGGCCCGCGCCCAAACGGCCGCGCGGAATAGTAGTAGACCGCTTTTTAAGGCCTCAAAAAAGAAAAAGTTCGCAAATTTGCTAGTTTTTTAGTGTTATTATGTAGTTTTATGTTATTTAGTAAGATAAAGACAAAATTTAATCAAAAAATAAAAAATTTAAATTCGCGAACTTTTGCTTTATTATTAGAACTTTTTCTTATACACGGTAATTCAAAAGTTCGTTTCGTGGCTTTTATTTGGAACCAAAGTGTCCTAGGGTCACTGAAGTAAGGTCTATCCTTAGATAAGTGACCCTGGAATATCAATTGAGGAACTTAAAGCGCCCCTAGCGGCGAAATGAAAAAGTTAAAAAATTAATATAAAACATGAAGGAGATAGAGTAAAAACCACAGAGTATAGAGCTTAACCAAGACCCTCTATATAAAGGCCTCCCAACTCGGCCGTGCAACGTCATAACTTTCACTCATCTTTGACGTCACTCCATAGATTTAACATGGCAATTTTCACTCACGTTTGACGTCATCGTCTGGAGTTGGGTGGCCATGTATATAGAGGGTCTTGGCTTAACAGAGATTCATCTCCATAGACGCTAAGGCCAACTTTTTTTTAACAAGGGTTTTCCCATAGATAAACTTCATGTACATCGGACCGCATCCTTTAATACCACGTCATTCCTGCTGCGTCACTCCTGCTCTCTGTCATTCGCCCACTGAAGCTGTCACTCAAATCCAAATCGGAAGTCAAGGGAAAAGAGCACCACCGATGAAATTAAAATGCCGCTTAATAGAAAAAGCTTTAAAATTTGTTTTATTACAAAAAAAAGTTAAAAAAACACAAAAAATGTAAAAGTTCTGCCAAAACTCAATTTTTTATTTCGAAATCCTTTCTTTTGATTTGATAATCTGAAAGATCATAGTCTAAAGTTTCACGTAAATACAATCAATATTAAGCGCTTGAGATCCAGTTAAAGCTTGTTTCTTGCGTACGCAAACAGTTTTCTTAAGCTGTTTCCTGAACAGCTGTTTTCGCAAGCAAAAAACAAACTTTAACTGGATCTCAAGCGTTTAATACTGATTGTATTTATATTGATTATACTGATTGTATTACGTGAAACATTGGACTAAGGGGACTCAGTACCATGTACCACCAAATCGGTCAAAATATCAAGTTAAGGATTTTGCTCTCAAATCCATGTTTATACTCATAAATTGATTCAGCAAATTTCATAGTTATCCGCGAATTCTAAGCATAACAAATTCTCAATGTTTATTAAGCATAGTTACCACATATTTTTTAAATAAATATTTCTCAAAACTACTTTTTTAGAACTTAAAACCCTAAAGCTTTTTTTCTACTGAACCAAATGTTATGAAACTTGGTATTTATATTCAAGATAGTAATTTTATCAAATGAATGTTCCAAAATTTAATGATTTTGGTCCAGAATTTATTTTATCATGCAAAATAGGGTAAAAATCATAGAATTTTCACGTTTTTAAATGGGAATCACAGAAAAGTTTTTTTTCTCAAAAACTACTATGATTATCCAAAATCCCCCACATTAAATTATACTATAGAACATATTTAACATAAAAATGAAAAAGCTAGTAAGAAAAAGGAAAAATGAAGGAGGAGGTAGCGTTTCGAAATTTAGTGAATTTTTTTTTTAACATTAAAAATAATAAAAAAAAATTTAAAACTTTTTGTTTTTAATATTCCATTACACATTACATGATGGTAACAGATAATTTGGCACCAAAAGCTAATAAAAAAACTCAATAATAAAAAATTAATTTTTTTTGGTACCGAGTCCCCTTAAGGGTTTTCAACAATGGTATTTTAGATTATCAAATAAAAAGAAATGATTTTGAAATACAAAATAAAGTTTTGCCAGAGTTTGTAAATTTTTGTGGTTTGTTAACTTTATTATTTTAAAGTGAAAACTAAATTTAAAGTGAAAAATTTTAAGATAATTTTAAAGATCCTATTCAACCACAAAATTTGAGACCATAATTAAATGTTTACCAATAGTAGTTTTTCTACAAATTGAATTTTTCAATTATTTTTTCAATAATAAATTTACAGTTTGAATATACACACATTTGGAAGTCTTCAGAGTCTTTGTGACGTCAATGAAAAAATAGATTATAATAAATCATTGGCAACTTTAGAAACAAATCAATAGATAATCTAAATATCCCTTTGTTTAAAAATTTGACATTTTAAGTAGGTTATTTTGAAAAAGTATTCTACGCCATTCTATCACGAGAGTAGAAACGCGTGATGAATAAATACAGCGATGAGTACAACGAAATTTTCGACGCCTCTCTTATTTTCGTTGACAAAATGTCAAAATTGCAAGAATCCGTGCTGAAAATTCTCCCTTCCACTCCCCTGACCCTTTGGAAATTACAGAACGTCTTTCGTCTTCGGTTTCTAAAAGAGAGACAACGCCATTGTTTGCGATCTTTTCAGTTGCATAACACTTTTCGCGTCTTTGAGACCAGTGGTCTCTTCTTCGGAATATTGCATGAATATTATAAAAACATATTTATGTATCAGACGAAACTTTTGACTTACGATCTAACTTTCAGTATAAGTATTGCCTGTTTTCCCTAGTTTCTTCCCAGTTATCTTTTAGCTCCAGTGATAGATTTACCTCAGATATTTCTATTTCTTTTCTGTTCTTAAAAGGTAAGAAATTTCAGTTTATTTATAATTAAGTTAATATTAATTTCAATCACGGTGATTAAGCGTTTGACATTTTATTTTTGCCTCGTTTTCATAAAGTAATCTAATTAAAGACAAAAACTAAAGAAAAATTTTCTTTAGCATAAAACTAAGTTTAAATGATATCAGCTTATATAGTTTTATTAAAAACTTACTCATTAGTTTGTTAAAGGGAGTGGAAACTCCCAAAAGTCAATCAAAATTTAATCGAACTTCTTGTACTGTATCTTATTTTTAAAATTTTTGGATTTCTCATATGTAATCCTTTTTTCATATGAAATCCTTTTTTCTTTTCTAATATGTAATCCACGAAAAAAATCTTTTGCTGTGGAAACTCTTTATACCACTCATTTTAGGGTGATGGTAATTCATTAATGCTGAAATAACGTTTTGTGTCAAATCTGTGTAAATAATCATTTAAATTTGAACTTCCTTTTAAAGTTTTTCTCGTGGAGATGGGACCTTCCCTTTCAACTGTAAAAGTTATTTAGGTATAAATTTTAGTAAAATGTTTTGCAGAGTTCTGTGCTTTTTAATCAGGGTTGGCTGGATTGGACCCAATGGGTTTTTTTAAAAAAAAACATGTGAAAAAACCCACATTTTGGACCCATTTTTGGGTTTTTTCAAAAAAGAAGCAGTTCCTTCAAAATTTAATGTGTTTTTTTTCAAAGTTTAGGATATTTTTAAAATTTTAATGGGTTTTTTTTCAAAATCTAAACTAGGTTTTAAAAATTAAATGGTGTTTTTTCAATTTCGGGGAGTTTTTTTTAAAGTTAAATAGATTCTTTCATTATTAAGTGAGTTTTTTCATTATTGAATGGGGTTTTTTCATAATTTAGGATGTTTAAAGTACAAAAAAAATATTTTTAAAAAATTTCACAGTGGGTTTTTTTCAAAGTTGAATAGATTTCTTTCAATACTGAATGGGGTTTTTCAAAGTTTAGGATATTTTAAATTTCAGTGGGTTTTTTCAAATTTTAAACTAGGTTTCAGTAAATAAGGGTGTTTTTACAATTTCAGTGGGTTTTTTCAAAGTATAAAAACTTTAAAAAAACCCACAAACTGTGGAAAAACTGGCATTATTTTGACACAACCCATTTAACATAGAAAGAGCTCACTAAAATTTGAAAAAACCCACTTACTTTACTGTAGAAAACCACTTAATTTTGAAAAAACCCACACTTTTTCTGAAAAAACCCAGTTTTATATGGGTTTTTTCAGGGTTTTATTGAAAAAACCCGAAAAAACCCAACCCACTTGGGTTTTTTCAAAAAAACCCGGGTTTTGCCAACCCTGTTTTTAATGCGTAAATTTTCACTACAAACAATAAGCAATCCAAGAAAAATTGTAAAATTCATAATCATTTCTGAATTTTAATAGTGCTTGACTGTAATAACAAAGAATTATAATAATCCTACACAGACAAGAAAATATTCGTAAATTAAAAAAAAACTATCTCTAATGTTTTAATAGTTGTTTATACAATTAATTCGAAAGTTTCTAACAGGCCTTTCGGAACACCTTTCAAAAGTAAGCAAATACGCACGGTACATTAAACTGTCTTCGTAGATCTTTCTAATACACTACAGAAAATTCATTTCATCAAATTCTTTAGACATCGATATTTTACATTCGAATGAACTTATGTCAATGTCAATCATATAGTTAACGTAGCTATTAATTTCGTTTTCCCAGGCTAGCATGATGAAGTCTACCTTTTCTCTGGTTCTAATCGCTTTGTTTGTCTTCTCTGCTTGTAACGCATACTCGGTGTCCAAATCTTGTGACTTGGTGAATGGGAGATGGTTATGCAAGGAAAGCGTCAATCCCAACGGGGACAGCGCATCTGCCAACTCATGGAGCAATGGTAACAGCGGATACGAGTACGCTAACTCCTATCCCATGCGCCCAGCACCCCCTAATCGCGCTGATAACCTTGGTGAGTAAAGAAGTTATTGAAATACTAATTTGCGTCAAAAGGAAATATATGTTGTGTATCAAATTTAGTAACTTTAATGGTGATATTTATGGTTTCTAATTTAAATCACGTTCAAAGTTCAAGGTTAAAAAATGATGGTGTACTAAATTGATTTAAATACAAAAATATGCTCGTTCCCAAAAACTTCTCTATTTCTTCATCTTTAAAATTGGTGATTTTTAAATTTCATAAAACTTCGACAAACTTTTTTCATTAATTTTCTTATTCATAACAGTAAAACAATAATTATATTTTATGTAGAGTGTATTAATTTAAAGGCTAATAAGGTAATGACAGAACCGACTCCTGGTATTAAACCATAGTAAGCACTTAAGCAGCCCTGAGTATTTACTTATAAATTTTATCTAAAAACAGGATTTAGAGAGCCAGAAGTTTATTGAAATAACAAAATTACCTTTTTCTAATGCATGTTATTGAAATTTCAACTATAAAAAATTATCTATCATTAATATTACAATAAATGCTTCAAATCATTAAGAAAAGTTTAAAAATATGGTCATTAAATTAATCACTGCAATGCATTAATAGAGTCTATCGCTTATTTTTCCACAGCATGGTATTGAGTGAGCTGGCTTCTTGAAAGACTCTTGATATTATTGGACTGCTTCCACCTGAATTCCATTCACAGAAAAAATACGGATATATTTTAAATTATTTCTGTTGTACAAAATTCGAATTAAATAAAATTCTTGCTTTATATTTGCTCATATACTTTTCTCAATAAATAAACCTTTCTTTGCTTGCTTAGTAGGAATTTATGATATGGAATGGGTGTGATTTATTTTAAAAAAACGGAATTCCATGAATGGAGGAGCTAAATACACAAAGTACACTAAAATAGAAAATATTTAAATGTTAGATATAAACAAAGCGAAGTAATAAATGTTAAAAAGTTAAAGCTTCATATCACATATTAAGGGAAAAATCTATAGGAAGCAACCACACTTTCAATGAAGAAAAAATAAGTAACCGATTTTATTAATAAAACACCAACACATCAATAATTATTATAAAATAATGTCAATTTTAAAGTGATTATTTTTCCGTATCGTCATTTTAAAGATTGCTTGTGATTATCGCTGTGAATGACTTCAGTAATAAGCAGGAACTAAACATTCACTAAATTTCCAAAAGTTAAGCATGGAGAGGAAAATGAACTGACTCTGCGATGGTTGATCACCTCGTAACAAGTATGATCACTCGTTGTGCACTTTGTATGAAGGTGAGGGGTGTTCAGCTCACAAACCCTATTAGTGTCGATTTTGGTTTAAGTTTGCATTTAAGCATCATTTTGTTAATTACGCAAATATGAAGTCCTCTTATAATTTATGAAACTTCAATATTTTTTATCTTTGAATGTAATTCTTTGTTTTGAAGTTCTTCTTTCTTCTTTATTTTTGTTTGTTTCATGAAAGAACTTGCAGGATTTTTTTTTCAAATAAAGCAGTACTTGTCCATTTTTCGCATTTTACCGCTCCGTGCTTAACTTTTGGAAGTAAGTGTATAAGACAGGTGCTGGAAATTCACAAGCCCCTTGAAAGCCCCTTGAAAGAATCAAAAACACATGATATTGACTTACGAAAAACCTGAAAAATATCAAGAAAAATGCGAAGTGATACTTACATGTAGGGGGAGGGACGTTCAAAGTCGGGGGTGTTGTCTCCGTTGCGATAAGTCCTTCAAGTGAACAATCCCCTTCCAATGACTTGAGAAACCAGTGTAGATCGAGGAAAAAGTCCCAGTCCTTGAACCTGGGAGAGATCCTCGAACTATAAAGCATCTTCAAAGCCCCCTGAAATAATCAAATTTTCCATGATGTTAAACAAGAAATATGGTTTTTTAATCATAAAATTGACCAAAAAAGTTATTGGGACGCTTCGATTTTAAATTATTTTTCTTCTAGATCAACGTGGTAAAGTTTAATAGTTAATGTAGGTTTGAAAAGTTTAAAAATATAAATGACATGTAGACATACAGACAAACATTGATTTTTATACACATAGATCAGTGGTTCCCAACTCAAATATGTCAGCGGACCACTTCACTTAAATTTGAACCTCCGCGGACCATCTCTATCCCTAACTGTATCTTCAAAATTTTAACTTTTTTCAGTGCATTCATTCCTCATGGAGGGTCTAAATCTAAAATTTTGACTTTTTTTCTGAAGTAAGGGAAACCGAGTCTTGCAATGTTTCAAATACTCTATTAAACTTAAAAGAAAAATTAACATTACATTAATTTTATACCTAATTATTTAAAAATATGCCTTTTATAAAAGACATTTAACCATTTTTATCAAGCCTTTTTATCTATTAACCCTGGAAGGGTTCACACCTACACAAAAGTTACAGGCTTAAAAAAACAGTATAAAATAGTTATTTTTCTTTTTTTTGTCATAACCAAAAAATAGGGTAATATATTATTAGCAGATTTAAATTTGAAAGAAAGAACTTAGCTTTAAATTAAATTGCAGGACGAATGAGATAACTAGGAATTCTGTTGATCACGAAAAAGCAAACTGGACATGTACTGACTGTGAGTTGTGGCAAAGGAAATTCTATAGGCGAGGCTGATGTTCTCCTAAAAGAAACTCAATCAAAAGTCAATAATTATTTCAAAGGACCGATTAAAATAGAAAATAATTTATGAGTTCAAAAAATTTCGCATTTTCGGCAATAAATTTTTCTCATATCTTCGAACAAACCTATTTCTTTTGTGTCTCAGAAATTTCCTCCTTTTATACCACGATTTCTTGGTGACCCTCTGTCTGACCATAGCATCCCAGTTTGAAGTATATCTCACCACTTCCAGGCTTCGCTCAGGTATCAAACCAAGTATAAGTCTGATCATTCGATTCATTATTTGCCTCTCAGTTTTAATTAATCTGATACAATACTTTTCCACATCATCACATTTCGTTTCTACTCTGTAATAAGGGGACATCCATAAATTACGTGAGGTCAAAAAGGTGGGTGAGGGGTTTGGAAAAATCTCACCAAGGGGGGAGGGGGGTCGATTAGAATCTCACGTTAACTTTTTAAGTTAGAAATTAAACGATTTTTTTTAAGTTTGAGAAAGGAATAATACCCATAGATAAGATACTGTGGTGATTTTTTAGGCGGAATAATGTCCTTTTCCCCCACATCATTAATAATGGAAAAGTTTTAGGTGCTGTGAAGCAAAAAATGCAAACGAATTGGATAGAAAATTATTTTTAAAGGTTGTGGGTAAATCTCACTTGGAAGGAGGGGGTCCAGCAAAATCTCACTAAATCTCACCAAGGGGGGAGGGGGGGGTCCAGATTTTGGAAAAAACAACTCATGTAATTTATGGATGTCCCCTAAGCTGCTGTTGAATAATATTGTGGAAAATAAGAGAAATGAACAAATAATTCATAGGAGAGAAAGAGAACTTAACATTTTTTCATTTATGAGACGTATGATTTTTTACTTATGTTTTTGCATCTGTAGTGTTTTTACTATTTCCTGGAATGTGTGATTAGGAAAACTATTTTTTAAATTTCCACATTTTTTTTGGATAAGCTTAAAAATCTTCTCGCGGACCACCTCTGAAGGCCTCACGGACCACCAGTGGTCCGCGGACTACCTGTTGGGAACCACTGATATAGATAGGTAAACAGTATGTTTATTGTGTGATGTGTAAATGTGATAATTCTTTATAAAGGAATTTTCTTATGTTAGTTCAGAAAAAATCATTTAATTCTACGATACCGTATCACCAATCTAAATATCTAAAAATCTAATTAATATTCTCCTTCTATACCAGTGTTTCCCAACGTGGGGCGCACGCCCCACCGGGGGTAAATATCATTTTCTTGGGGGGCAATTTGAAAATTTTCAACCAAATTGCCCCCCAGGTGGGGCCAATCCAGGGGGAAAATTAACAAAAAAACTTTTAAAAAAGAAGTTTATCAAAATCTGATTCTATTATCCTATCTGAGAATGTATGTCTCAAAAATCTGGACCAGTATGCATCAAAACCAAGTTGAAACCCTGTTTTTAGAGTCTACTTTCCAAACCTTTCCTGGGGAATGACCCAAGATATCTTTGTTTTTAGAACGCTTAAGCCGCGTTTACACCAAAGTTTTCCACTAAGTTTTCCACAAGTTCCGGCAATTTGTTGCTTTTTTTACAAAATACAGCAACTTTTTCTGTCTTCCACTTGTGGAAAGGCAAGTTTTCCACTAAATTTTAGTTTCCCGCGGATTGTCGGTAAAGATCAAAGAAAGTTGACAACTAAAAGTGGAAGATTTGTTGATGCGCGCTTTGCGCTAGCAACTTGTTGCTGCAACTTAACCCTCCGTCGGTCACAATATTAAACTGACGCGTTCGGTCACAATGTGCCAAAACGCACAATCGAAAGAATCGTGACTTTCCACCCATTAATTTCAATAATGTAGTCTTTAAAACGATAATAGGTATTCATAGAATTATTCAGATATAAAAAAGTCTGATATTTGTTTGTTTTAAATAATTAAGAAATGAATTAAAAATAGCTTAAAAGTATTATTAAATCATCGGGATAGGTAATTCAATATCTTAGTCAAAAATTACACTGAATGATGTGAAACCTGAAGGATATTAATTCTAAATTATTGTTTTTGAACTCATATCCAGGTAATAACTATTCACAAACACAAATATCACGGGTAATACTTGCAGGTCCTAGGCTAGGCATATTGACCGCTGACAGTCCTTGTAGCTATTGTAAAATAACCCAAACTATATTATTTTTAGCTATAAACTGTAAACCTACAGGTAGTAGCCGTATAATTGCATATTGTACAACTTCGTCTATTGCTAGGTAAGTGAATAAGGTACGATTTTGTAGGTGTATGTTCAACCGCAATAATAAACCAAAGATTTTTGAAAAATTACATGCACATTAGGGAAAATTTAATAACATATACGTGTGAACATTCTTAAAAAAAATAAATATGCATCGGGGATTCTAAAAAATAACATTACGTAAGGAGTTGAAACACTTTCGGGCGCAATGTGTCAAATAGTGAAATTATGGTGAAAACAAAAATAAACAAAGCGCGCGAATTTTATGAATTAGTTGGCGCCTTACATTCGGTAAAGATAGGAGACTACCAGGAATTTCAGACTTTTATCCCCAAAAATAACGGAAAGCCGAACGAAAATGTATGCGAGATGTGAAAAAGTTAACCGGTAAAAAATTGATACCTTTAGTTTTTCAAAGGTTTTCACTTGCAAATAACCTAAATCAGGGGTCCCCAACCTTTTTGTACCTAAGAGCACATACCAGAATATCGGTCGAATGGCGGGCACCATTTATTTTTTCATGATAAGTTTATAGTTGGTGGACATAGTTAATAATACGCACAACATATAATGCACAAAAAATTTAATTTTAAAAATTAATTTAACATAATGAATATAATTAGTATTAATATTCTTTTGTAAAATAAATTATTATTTAATTGCTTGCAAAAAATACGAAGTATAAAAATTATTTATAAAATATATAAAATACATTGCATTTCACCGGCCAGCGCTTCATTAATTGGGAGATGATGAAATTCTTGCCTACAAGTTACCGTCAAGGTGTACATCTGTACGTCGTGATCTATAGTTTTTGATTTTATTATATTCATTGTCGAGAAAATGATTCACATAAGTGTGTGGAACCAAAAAACCACTTTATTTAAAATGCTGCTCTTTTTAAGAATGGAAATTTATTTCTGTCAACTATATTCCAGAATTTCTCGTATCATCTAATAATAGTTTTGAGGATAATGTCACTCTGAAGATCCAAAATTTCTATTCTCGCCTTTCTTGAAGAAATTCTGAAATGTATGTTGCTATTTCATTTCTAGAATTTTATGGGATTGTGGAAAACTGAAATATTTTATTCTTGGGCACAATCAGCGGGCGCACCTAGACCGATCGACGGGCGCCATGGTGCCCGCGGGCATAGGGTTGGGGACCCCTGACCTAAATAATAACATAATAAAAATTGGAAAAAATCGGTTCTCCGGAAGTTTAATTTTTTTTTAATTTTTGAAAAATGGCCGAAAAAAAAATTCAAAAAATCGAATTATAGTAATCGAGACTTATTATACATGTTTATAGGCTTTTTTTCAGTGCTGAATACGAATATACCATTTAAATTTTAAAAAAATTAAATTTAATTTTTAAAAATTAATTCAAAATTTGGAAAGTCGAAAAAATTAAAACATCGCTCAAAACCACAAAATAATTACAAAAGAAGTAATTTAAACGGTTTTCAATTAGAAATGACTTAAATAATAACATACTAATAAATGGAAGAAAATCGGACACTAAAAAATTAGTTTTTTTCAAATTTTCAATTTTTTTGGCCTCAAAAATCGACCTTTTTAAAAATTCTTGTTAAAAACGTTTTAGGCATTTACCAAGGTCATTTTTCCATGGATGTTTTAGGTGTTCACCTCTATAACCTAAAAAAACCACAACTATTGATTAAATCATTAGTTAATTAAATAATTTATAAAAATTAACCTTGAAAATACAGTGTTAATCTTTCAATCAAGTAATACAGAATATATTAAGACACTATTTGATAATAAATCAATTTAAAAATAATTAAATTGAAAAAATACAAAATATCTTTCAAAATATTTAAATTAATTTAAAAATTTTAAATTTTTAAAAAATTTAAAATTTTGTAGTATATGCATGTGATACATGTCTCTAGGCTATATTTTAGTGCTGTTTACGAATATAAAGACAACTTTTCAATAAAATTTATATTAACTGTGGAAAAATTGAAGCATGAAAAACAGAATTATTGAGAAAAGGGCTTCAATTTTTCCACACTTATACTAAATTTTACTAAAAAGTTGGCGTGATATTCTTAAACAGCACTAAAATATAGCCTAGAGACATGTATCACATGCATATATTACACAATTTAAAAATTTTAAAAAATTTAAAACTTTCAAAAAATTTAAATTTTAAATTAATTTGAAAGATATTTTGTGATTTTTACATTTAATTATTTTCAAAATGATTTATTATAAAATAGGGATATTCTGTATTACTTGATTGAAAGATTTTACCTGTATTTTCAACGTTAATTTTTATAAATTAATTAACTAATGATTTAATCACCAATCGTGTTTTTTTAGGTTATAGAGGTATATACCTACAACATCCATGGAAAAATGACCTTGGTAAATGCCTCAAACGTTTTTAACAAGAATTTTTAAAAAGGTCGATTTTTGAGGCCAAAAAAATTTAAAATTTGAAAAAAATTTATTTTTTATTGTCCGAATTCCTTCCATTTTTAGTATGCTATTATTTAAGTCATTTCTAATTGAAAACCGTTTAAATTACTTCTTTTGCAATTATTTTGTGGTTTTAAGCGATGTTTTAATTTTTTCGACTTTCCAAATTTTTAATAATTTAAATTTAAATTTTTTAAAATTTAAATGGCATATTCGTATTCAGCACTGAAAAATAGCCTATAAACATGTATAATAAGTCACGAATACTATAATTCGATTTTTTTTAAAATTTTTTTCGACCATTTTTTAAAAATTAAAACAAAATTAAACTTCCGGCGAACCGATTTTGTCCGATTTTTAGTATGTTATTATTTAGGTCATTCGCAAGTGAAAACCGTTGAAAAACTAAAGGTATCAATTTTTTACCGGTTAAGTTGCAGCAACATGTTTATAGTTTTCCGCACTCCACGGAAAACTAAAATTTAGTGGAAAACTTGTCTCTCCGCAAGTGGAAGACAGAAAAAGTTGCTGTATTTTGTAAAAAAAGCAACAAATTGCCGCAACTTGTGGAAAACTTTGGTGTAAACGCGGTTTGAGAAGAGCAACTTTTAGTTTTCCACAAACAATGTTTTCAACAAAAGTTGACAACTTTAAGTTGTCAACTTAAGCCGCGTTTACACCTAAGTTGACAACTTAAAGTTGTCAACTTTTGTTGAAAACATTGTTTGTGGAAAACTAAAAGTTGCTCTTCTCAAACCGCGTTTACACCAAAGTTTTCCACAAGTTGCGGCAATTTGTTGCTTTTTTTACAAAATACAGCAACTTTTTCTGTCTTCCACTTGTGGAGAGACAAGTTTTCCAACTAAATTTTAGTTTTCCGCGGAGTGCGGAAAACTATAAACTTGTTGCTGCAACTTAACCGGTAAAAAATTGATACCTTTAGTTTTTCAACGGTTTTCACTTGCGAATGACCTAAATAATAACATACTAAAAATCGGACAAAATCGGTTCGCCGGAAGTTTAATTTTGTTTTAATTTTTAAAAAATGGTCGAAAAAAATTTAAAAAAAAATCGAATTATAGTATTCGTGACTTATTATACATGTTTATAGGCTATTTTTCAGTGCTGAATACGAATATGCCATTTAAATTTTAAAAAATTTAAATTTAAATTATTAAAAATTTGGAAAGTCGAAAAAATTAAAACATCGCTTAAAACCACAAAATAATTGCAAAAGAAGTAATTTAAACGGTTTTCAATTAGAAATGACTTAAATAATAGCATACTAAAAATGGAAGGAATTCGGACAATAAAAAATAAATTTTTTTCAAATTTTAAATTTTTTTGGCCTCAAAAATCGACCTTTTTAAAAATTCTTGTTAAAAACGTTTGAGGCATTTACCAAGGTCATTTTTCCATGGATGTTGTAGGTATATACCTCTATAACCTAAAAAAACACGATTGGTGATTAAATCATTAGTTAATTAATTTATAAAAATTAACGTTGAAAATACAGGTAAAATCTTTCAATCAAGTAATACAGAATATCCCTATTTTATAATAAATCATTTTGAAAATAATTAAATGTAAAAATCACAAAATATCTTTCAAATTAATTTAAAATTTAAATTTTTTGAAAGTTTTAAATTTTTAAAAATTTTTAAATTGTGTAATATATGCATGTGATACATGTCTCTAGGCTATATTTTAGTGCTGTTTAAGAATATCACGCCAACTTTTTAGTAAAATTTAGTATAAGTGTGGAAAAATTGAAGCCCTTTTCTCAATAATTCTGTTTTTCATGCTTCAATTTTTCCACAGTTAATATAAATTTTATTGAAAAGTTGTCTTTATATTCGTAAACAGCACTAAAATATAGCCTAGAGACATGTATCACATGCATATACTACAAAATTTTAAATTTTTTAAAAATTTAAAATTTTTAAATTAATTTAAATATTTTGAAAGATATTTTGTATTTTTTCAATTTAATTATTTTTAAAATGATTTATTATCAAATAGTGTCTTAATATATTCTGTATTACTTGATTGAAAGATTAACACTGTATTTTCAACGTTAATTTTTATAAATTATTTAATTAACTAATGATTTAATCACTAGTTGTGGTTTTTTTAGGTTATAGAGGTAAATACCTAAAACATCCATGGAAAAATGACCTTGGTAAATGCCTAAAACGTTTTTAACAAGAATTTTTAAAAAGGTCGATTTTTGAGGCCAAAAAAATTGAAAATTTGAAAAAAAATAATTTTTTTAGTGTCCGATTTTCTTCCATTTATTAGTATGTTATTATTTAAGTCATTTCTAATTGAAAACCGTTTAAATTACTTCTTTTGTAATTATTTTGTGGTTTTGAGCGATGTTTTAATTTTTTCGACTTTCCAAATTTTGAATTAATTTTTAAAAATTTAAATTTAATTTTTTTAAAATTTAAATGGTATATTCGTATTCAGCACTGAAAAAAAGCCTATAAACATGTATAATAAGTCTCGATTACTATAATTCGATTTTTTGAATTTTTTTTTCGGCCATTTTTCAAAAATTAAAAAAAAATTAAACTTCCGGAGAACCGATTTTTTCCGATTTTTATTATGTTATTATTTAGAGGTTATTCGCAAGTGAAAACCTTTGAAAAACTAAAGGTATCAATTTTTTACCGGTTAACTTTTTCACATCTCGCATACATTTTCGTTCGGCTTTCCGTTATTTTTGGGGATAAAAGTATGAAATTCCTGGTAGTCTCCTATCTTTACCGAATGTAAGGCGCCAACTAATTCATAAAATTCGCGCGCTTTGTTTATTTTTGTTTTCACCATAATTTCACTATTTGACACATTGCGCCCGAAAGTGTTTCAACTCCTTACGTAATGTTATTTTTTGGAATCCCTGATGCATATTTATTTTTTTTAAGAATGTTCACACGTATATGTTATTAAATTTTCCCTAATGTGCATGTAATTTTTCAAAAATCTTTGGTTTATTATTGCGGTTGAACATACACCTACAAAATCGTACCTTATTCACTTACCTAGCAATAGACGAAGTTGTACAATATGCAATTATACGGCTACTACCTGTAGGTTTACAGTTCATAGCTAAAAATAATATAGTTTGGGGTTATTTTACAATAGCTACAAGGACTGTCAGCGGTCAATATGCCTAGCCTAGGACCTGCAAGTATTACCCGTGATATTTGTGTTTGTGAATAGTTATTACCTGGATATGAGTTCAAAAACAATAATTTAGAATTAATATCCTTCAGGTTTCACATCATTAAGTGTAATTTTTGACTAAGATATTGAATTACCTATCCCGATGATTTAATGATACTTTTAAGCTATTTTTAATTCATTTCTTAATTATTTAAAACAAATATCAGACTTTTTTATATCTGAATAATTCTATGAATACCTATTATCGTTTTAAAGACTACATTATTGAAATTAATGGTTTGAAAGTCACGATTCTTTCGATTGTGCGTTTTGGCACATTGCGACCGAACGCGTCAGTTTAATATTGTGACCGACGGAGGGTTAAGTTGCAGCAACAAGTTGCTAGCGCAAAGCGCGCATCAACAAATCTTCCACTTTTAGTTGTCAACTTTCTTTGATCTTTACCGACAATCCGCGGGAAACTAAAATTTAGTGGAAAACTTGCCTTTCCACAAGTGGAAGACAGAAAAAGTTGCTGTATTTTGTAAAAAAAGCAACAAATTGCCGGAACTTGTGGAAAACTTAGTGGAAAACTTTGGTGTAAACGCGGCTTTAGGTGTAAACGCGGCTTTATATTTGAAACTTTTTTACATTAGGTTCATCAAAATGCAAATCTTACCTTACAATTTATATCCAAAATTTCCCAACTAGGGGTACCAAACTAGTTAAAAACCTGCTTCCTAGAGTCAAATTTCCGAAAATTTGCTGGGGGAGGACCCCTAGACCCCCCCTTAGTACTTAGAACTTAATAACTCATAATTTGATTAAGTTCTTTAGCATGCAAATTCTATCTAAAATGTTCTGAAAAGTTTCATTAGACTTATTAAATAAAGATAGGAGAGAGGGGCTAAGAGATAATTTTGGCTCCCTCTCAAAATATATTTCTATTTATGCCACTGAGACCGGGGGGGCATGCAAAATTTAGAAAGGCGTTGGTGGGGCATGGACCGAAAAAGGTTGGGAAACACTGTTCTATACCCTACTTTTAATATTGACATTGCTTAAAGTTATAATTTAATTACAAAAATAACAGGATAAAGGAAAAACTTGGAATAGACCAATATTTGAATTAGTGATGTGTTGCTAGTTGCTTTCATAACAGAAAATACATGTTATAAGATCAAGTATGAGATGTATTGCAACCTAAATAAAATGAACTCATATGCAGGCCCTGATCATTGCCTAATCCTGATTTTGGGCCCATGATTTTAAGGGACCCCAAATTGTCTGAAAACCATCATAAATTTTATTTCATAAAAGCTGTGTAAATATTTTTGTAGTGTCTGTATAAATTAATTTTATATAAGAAATATTTGAAGTTTATCTTAAGGTAATAACTTGGTTCCCAGAAGTTCACCTAAAGTGTTAACTAAATCAAATCAATTATCAAACTGCAATCATTTATACACACAAACATTTCAAAAATGAGTATTGTCATCCCAAAGTTACAATCAATTTACAATTATTTTTTCTTTAATCTTTTGTCGTGAAAGGGGCCCCCTAAAGTATCCGGGCCTTGGGCCCCAACTTGTCATAATCGGGCCCTTCTCCTATGTATTTTTTGTTTCCCTTTATGTACTTGAACGATTTCTATTCAGCTGAACGTTAGAAAAAAACAAAGACTTAAAATCTTAAGTAAAAATCTTCATAAGGAACGAGAAGATGGGGAAGGAGAGGAGATGAAGGGAGTAATTGAGATTTGAGGATACCTCTTCCCCCAAAAAGAAAATGTATTTCTTAACCATTGAAAAACAATTAAAATTAACTCGATCTCCTCGATCCCCCAATGTTTTTGTAAGAGTTTATCAAGTACCGATATGCAAATCAGGTGTAATGTAAAATGTAACTGTTTACCGTGAAGGTTAAGAACTGTATATATATATAGCAGGGAAAGTGACCCTATATTATATTCTTCCTTATGATTTCCATTTGCTGTCAATAATAAAAATTTTATTTTTAATTAAGACTTCGTCTTCATTTATAAAGCATTATTACAATTTAACCACTGTGCAGTACTCTGCCCAAGAGTTTTTTATTCACTTTTTTATGGAGAAAGTTGCCTTAAAATCTTTTAAGCAGTTCATAATACATTATAATATTTATATTATTATTTTCAATTCCAAAGGAACCTTGGTGCTATTTTACAAGTGGGGGGCCACTCTTCCTGGCGAATTTTTTGGAGAATACCTAAAGGAGGATGTGATACATCGGAATATCGGGCATTATTAATAATGCCCGAAGTGGAGGAGGGCAATGTGATTAATTCAATGGCATTTATAAATGAAATTTTTCACTTTGCCCACCTCCACTCTGGGCATTATTAATAATGCCCAATTAATCACTTTGCCCGTAAGGGGCCGCCATAAATGAGGGGGGGTTTAAAAGTTGTGACATCACATCCTGCAGCTGAAAATCAACGAAAAAAAAACTTAAATTATTAAAACGACCGACTTATTTTTCTCTCAAAAGGGATCTTAAAGGTTGATAGAAAGGAAACTATCAGGAGGGGTAAAATTAAGCTCAAATAAAAAAGTTGGTTCCGGGCACTTTCAAATTCGTGTATTAGACATATTGTTGGTTTAAGAGGGTGACATGTGACAGAGGGGGGGTATGGGGAAGTGTGACAGTTTGTGACAAAGGGGGGAGGGGGGCAAAAATGGGCAAAAAAGTGTGACATCTGACATCATTTATGGATGGCCCCTAACAAGGATACTAACCCAGAATTGTGCATTTCTAAAAATCACTATTAGATAGCAGCCCTAGCTTCATTAAGGTGTTCCCTCTTTTGTTTCGATACCAATAGATGGCAACACCACTTTTTAAAATAAGAGCTGCCTAATAGCAAAGGAATATTCTTTAAGCGGAACTTTTAAAAGCATTTCAAGCATTTATTTTCCTCTTTTATAATTTATTCGCAATTCCAAGTTACTTAAATAAATATTCAACAAATATATAAACCCCAAATATCAAATTACATTTTTAAAAAACTTTTTTAAATCTTTATTATGCTGGAAAACGTCCATTCAACCCAGCCATACTCAACATGCGGTTTTGAGAGTGGCCCAGTTAGTCTAGTAATTTCACTTTATTTTCTTAATTAAAGAAAAATTCTTAGAAAAATTAAACAAAAATCTGTTGAAATACTGTTCCTAAGGTAGATATTTTCAGAACAGCTTTTTCAGGGGGACCCCTCAACCCCCTATTTCCTGGAATTGTTTTTTTAATTTAAAAGTCACAATGTGCTTGCTATCATGAAATTTCACATCATTTCCTTCTCTACTGAAACTGTACAACAACAGGTGAAGAGGTTTCCGTCCCTCAGTTCTTGAGGTGAATTTGGTCAGCATTTAAACTTTGTGTCAGGAGTGATTCATAAATTTGGTGAAGTAGTAAAGTGCATTAAATACCACCATTGACAGTGATTTCGAATTTTTTAGATTATCCCGAACACCCTCATTATTCCATACTTACATTATATAATATGTTAAAAATTCCCCCGTAAATTAAATTTAAACAATCAGTTAACTCCCTTTATTAAACCAGATTTAGGAAGGCTTTTATTAACTCCATTTTGTTCCATATTCATAAAAATATCTTGCTGTTTTATATACATTTTTCAACATAGCTTACTCATTAAAGTTCTATCTATCTCAGGCCCTACCAACAAAATCAGCAATCGGTCCACTTAAAATATTTTACTTGTGAATAGAGTCCACTGGGAAAAAGGTAGAGTAGCCCTTAAACTGCAGCTCTTTCCGGTCAAGATAGTGTCTTCTTGGAATTTCTTTTCTAAATCCAATTTTTGTTTTCAAACTAAGTAGTATTTTATTTTTTGTCCTACTCATCAAACATAAAAATTATGGCGCAAGTTTAGAACTGCTGATGCGCCAAGTTTTTAGCGATAGAAATCAATATATAGCAACCCCAACTATTGTTAAATGAATTATGTGGCTTCTAAATTTGGCGCTAAATAGCCAAAACTCGCCAACCATCACCAGTTCTAAACTTGCGCCAAAATTATTTTAATTTTATGTGTGTTTAAAAAATCTTTAAAAATATTTCATTTGACTAAATGTTCGACTCATAAGTACTTTTTAAGGTCTTGTAATTTGCGTTGATTTCAAAGACGTCAACTAAACAAGTTACACCCGACGTTGTAACTTTTCAAAACAACATATTTTTTAAAACAATACCATATTTCTTTTAAAACTTTTGAAGCCTTTCGAGCGTCATTCTGGTCACGCAAGCTGTGAAAGTAGCTATTAAATTTACCTTTTCTCAGTAAGTAGCTATTAATATTACTCTTTCTCGGTATGTACCTTAAACTTAAAAGTTTACTACTCATACTCAGCGAATCCCGTCGTATCAGATTTAAAATCGGACAATAAGAGATGCGTGCCGAAATTTTCATTCTGGAATGAAGACAATTGCATTTCTAACTTTGCGTGTATTCGTGTTGCACATAATAGCATGCTAGTTGAATTAAATAGTCAGTCAAGTGTTCGAACAAGTAGTAAAAGTACGCGTCATGGTAAAAGGCGCAATACTCCACCATATTTGAAAACCTATAAGTGCTAAACAGACCGAATTCTCCTCAGTATCGTATCCTAGTTTCAGGAGATAGAACACAGCAAAGTATCAAGGTAATTTTTCTTTTACTTAAAATGCTACTGTGTTGTAAGTCTTCAAAATATTTTGATTATATTTAATGCATAAATTATTTGGATTTGGATTTTTATGGCACGAGGCCCAAATCAGGGCATTAATGCATAAATTATAATTTATGCATTAATGCCCAATATAAATAACATATTTGAAAAGGATAAGCTGATTGAGACAAAATAAGTCCCTGTAACTGATATTTTGATAAAAACACCTGCAATAAACATATGGGGCCATTTAAATTATACTATTTTATTAGCATGCATGACAAACCATATTAAATGCACGCTTAACTGCACTTGTGTTCTCTTTTTTGTACAAAATATTTAATAGAACAATAAAATAATTTTAAAAAAGTTATTATTATTTCAAGGAAAGACTTGAATTTTAATATTATTTCAAGAAAAATATTACTTTCTTTTTAATTTTGTTTAAGAAAATGTCTTATTTTATAAATGTTTCATTTCTATATTTTAAATTGAAATATTTTATGGTAATATTTTTATAATTTTTATAATTTTTTCTCACCCTTTCTTCCTTTTTCTTTGTATTTGTACCTGAAATTATTTCTTCTGAATATTATTTTCTTCCTCTTTTCCCTTTCAACCCGTCTTTCTCCATACTTTTCCTCATTGTTTTTTCAGTCCCTCAAATTTTTATCCATTCTCTTTCAATTTTGAACTTCTTACTTTTTTACCTTTTCTTCCTCAATTTTTTCCACATAAGTAGGGTGTTTACAACACATTTTATGAACTATTAGTTGAAATCTGTCTGTTGTTAGTATCGGTGGACCATTAAAAATCATATAGAAAAACAAGCATTCAAAGGCGATGTGCTTTAGCGCAAAAATTTACCAAGTAATGTAAACGGTATTATGAGTAAAGGGTATATTTAAAATTTAGGTAATATAAGGGTCATTTTCAAAATTTGCTTACATTTGCTGTCCCGAAGGTAAAACAGGAAAATTAAACAATTAATCATTATTAAAATTTCTGTTTAAACTTTGATTTAGGTAAAGTAGACTAAATGAAATATTTCTAGCTTTTAATTAATTAGAAAAGCTTTAAAATTAAGTAAATAAAGATATTTAAAAATACGAAAACAGCCAAAAACGCCTGTCCCTAACGATTTCCACGAAATTAAAAGTAGTTTTATTGTTATTTAATTTGACTTTTTGAAATAAAAAACGATAAATATCAAAATTATGAACTATTAAAAGGATATTATAATTGTAAAAATTAATTTTTTGAATTTAATATTTTTACAAATCAATAAAATATTTTGTCCCTCACTTTATGTCAACTCCCGTTACAAGCGAATTAATTTTAAAAAATATAATAATAATTATGCTTTAAAAATGTAGAAACACATTCCAAACGATTGTTTGTTTACTTTAGAATATATTTAAACCATGTTTTTATTCTTCGGCTTGAAAACTATCGTGTTTTCAAAGAAATTATCTGTCAAATACAAATACAAATACAAATACAAATTAAGTCGACCAACTACAGGCGTAAGCCCAGTTTTGATAATAAAGTGTTTTAATGACTTACGTAAACATCACTTATTTCTCCCTCTCTCCCCTAGTCAGCGAAAATAAGTAATCTGGAAGCTCTCTCCCCTCGTTAGAGGCTTGCTGATATTTGAACGGTCACTTATATCATCCATTACCGACCCCCCCTAAGCTGCTTACGCAGGCCCTTTTGAAACGCTTCATAATCCTCACAAAACCTTGTTCACTGAACTTACTCAATTTATAAAACATTCGTAAAAACAATGAGGAAGTTGCATGATTTTTTTTTATTTTTTTAATCGATTCCTCTTGCAAAAATAAGCAACTACCCAAAATTTGAGGCCGATCGAGAAATTTTTTGATTGTCAAAAAAATTAACAAAAATCCCCTTTTTAAAAGCGCGCGAAAACGCCAAGAGTTTGGATGTGACGTCATCTTATACTAAACATTGTTGTAAAGCAATGGAGTTGATGGTATTATTGTTGACGTCATCTTATAGTTTAAACAATAAACGTTTTCAGTCACGTGTTTTTTCTCGACTTTTAAATTAAAATATTTAATTACCTGTACATTTTTTTTGAAAAACTGACTAGATATTTCATTTTACCATACAAAAAACCATACGGAACACTTGTTTGTTTTTGAAAATCTGACACATGCAACTTCCTTATTAGCAGAAGAAAAACCAACTTTCCAAAAATACGTCACAGGTCATCTCCATAAATAACACTCTTAAGTTAGAAATATTTATTGGTTCTAACTTATCAATAATTTAATCAAAATGTTTTCCTTTAAATATACAGCAAGTTTACAACATTCTTAAAAAAACAACTCACACCAATGAAACATTTTAATTTAATATTGTACCTAGTAACTCATTAGTATAATTATCCTCATCATTCAGCTTCGTGCCAAATGGCACATAAGGCCTTCAGTTTACGTCGCCATTCCTTACGGTTTCGGAGCAACGGATCCAGCATGCCCACTAGGGGTCACAAGTAACATGGGGAAAAATTTTTTTCGACTTTCTTCAGGTCTCACCCCCCTTAAATATGACAATAGGCTAAAAAATGAGATTGGCCAAGTTTCAGCTCAATCTGATAATATTAACCCGTGCCTCATCGAGGTCAAAGTTCAGAAAAACAGCGATTTTTAACAAAAATTTTCACCCCATAAAACTAGAACCGTTTGTCCCAGAAACCCGGTTAGGGTGTCATTTAATAGGTAATTTTATACACTTTAACTTTGATATAGTCAGATTTTATTTACTCAAACGGATAGTGCGCTATTTAGCATTTTCATAGTGAAGGTCCTCGAAAGCGAATTTCCTTGCAAGAACCCTAGAACATTACTAAGTCACAAAAAACTTTATTTCCGGTCTTTCCCTATTCATTTCGGCTCCAATTGATAGTATATGAGTTTTTAGACCCCCTAAGAGAATTCTAGGGTATAATTTCAACCCCTCTAGGTTTCGGAAAAAAGAGAAAATATATATATTTTTTAAAAATTTTTTTGACTGTTAATGTGTTAAAGTTGGTTCAAATACATTATTAAAAGTTTAATTAGGTGGAAGTACAATGATAAAGGGGATTAACTTTTCGTTATAACCCCTATAATCTAAACCAGCGGTTCCCAAAGTGGTCCATATGGACCCCCAGGGGTCCACAGCAACTTCCAGGGGGTCCACGGGCATGAAAATGAAAATTGGGGGTCCACAGAGACTTCTAGGGGGTCCACAGTGACTTTCAGAGGTCCACTGGAAAAATTTCATCAAAATAAAAAATTTTGACCAGTTTCAAAACTTTCGTCTTTGTTATAATCAAATTTTAGTAATATGAAAATTTGGTTATCACGGAGTCCTAATAGCTAAACAGTGCCGAATCATGAAGGGGGGCTGTAGGGCTACAGCCTGCAGCCCCCCCAGGAATAAGACATTCAAGTTTTGGTAGTAGCAATAAAGCCAAAAAAGAAATTTCAACACTTTGCGGACATTTGGTGGTGTTACCCAAAAGGTCTCAAATTGAGTCGGTTTAAGGGGAAAAATTACAAAAATTTTCTGGGGGAAAACCCTCAAACTTCCTCGAAATTTTGGAATATAATAAGTACGGTTTTTCCCTTGAAACTTTAGGGATTTACAAAGAAAAGAGGGATCCTCTGTGATGTAACCTAAAGTGTCTCAACATGAGTTAAAATGCCACTTTTAACGGCAAAATTAAAATTTTTTTCTGGAATAGGAACCCCTAAACCACCTAGAAATTTTCCAATTCATAATACCATAAACTTTTTTCCTTGAAAATTCTGCCGCTTACAATGAGTGGTGCTCTTTGGATGGAATAAGGCTTCAAAATGAGCTAAATCACTATTTTGAGGGGCAAATTTTCAAAATTTTTCTGGGGAGGACCCTCAGACCCCCCTTTTACTTGGAGTTGACATTTTCCACAATTTTGAAATTTAGTGCACCAAAATTAAAACCTTACGATGTCATCTGACCTAAAACTTAGTATTACTATGATAGACCTCGAAAAGATGTTGAGTAACCCCCCTAAACAAAAATCTGGGTGCGGCACTGGCAAACCCCTCTCCGCCCCTCTCCCATTCAGTTACTTATAATAATAATCCTGAACAGCCCATAATAAAAATTAAGTTATTAGTAAAACTCAGCCTCCCCAGACAAAAATCCTGGGTTCTCCACTGTAGCTAAAAGTTTTTGTGTCGTGAAATGGTAGTGATATTACTATAATTTTGGATTTGTTTTTATTTCAAACTTTTTAAATGTTTGATTATTATAATTTCCTTAAAAATATCAAGTAACCATATGAATGGCAAATTTTTTTTAAATATGTAAAAGTGAAAACAAATGATTATTATTACAAAATTTATTCATGGTTCAGAAATATAAATATCATAAACATAAGATTTTAGCTACTTTTTGAACGGTCCCTAGTCTTTAAGACAGGGGGTCCACGGGGTACGAAAAATGTCGTCAGGGGGTCCACGGGCCAAAAAAGTTTGGGAACCCCTGATCTAAACGAAAGAAGCGCGACTGTGAGAGGTTTTGCTAAAAATGGCTTTAATATCCATTAAAGTGATAAAAAGGTCTAATATACAAATTTTTCCAGCAAAAACCTATAGAGAGATTACATTTGGCGTTTTATGTCTATGATATTATAATAATAGCACCCTTACCGACTTTAAGTTTTAAGAAACCCTATCTCTACCAAAGTTGCTCGTTTTCAGCTAATTAACCTAAAAATATTATATTAGAAAATGTATAAATTTAGTTATTTTTAATAAATATACCTCAGGGGTTTCATTTGCCTACCATTCGAAGAAAATTAATTTTTAAATAGGTATGAAAAGGTTTCATTACATATGTTTGATCTATAATCTAATTACTTAATATTTTATTCTTTAGTCGCCAATTATATTCACACCTGTGTTGAAGGAGACAAAAATAGCGCGTAAAATAGGAAATATTCGAAATATTTTCATATATTCAGTAAAAGTTATTGTTTCCCATGATAAATATTTGATATAAATTGGAAACAAGATTTCTCTGAAAAATACTATGGTTGAGAACAGTATATCACTTTTAAGCTTCCGCTGGATTACTGTAAGTAACATCTAAGTTATAGTCCTAATAGTAAAAATGGATAAGCTTGTTAGTTTATAGAAAAACCTTATTGTAATTATCAAACAATTTTTAGACTATTTTTTTGAAAATTACTTTTTTAAAGAAAATTAATTTTCTTTATTCACACTATGCATTTAAGTAGAAATATGAAAACATGTGTGATGAAAGTGAAACATGTGTGTGGGGAAAGAAAACTTTTGATGATAATTTATATACTAAATTATGTTATGCATTTAAAAGTGAATTTTCTGGAACGATAGGCAAATGAAAACTGAAGTACATATTACAAATAAATTGATTTATACATTTTTCTAAGATCATACTTTCAGTTTAATAAGCTGGCAATTAGTAACTTTGGTAGAAAAGCATTTTTTAAATTAGAGTCCAGAAGGGCGATATTATTATAATTTTATAACACATATAAATAATCGCAAACATCATTTTTAACACCAAATGATATCTTTCTAGATGTTTTTATGAAAAAATTTGTAATTTAGCTGTTTTTATCACTTTAATGGGTATTAATGGGTTTTAGCAAAACCTCTCACAGTCGCGCTTCTTTTGCTTAGATTATAGGGGTTATAACGAAAGGTTAATCCCCTTTATCATTAATCTTCTACCTAATTTAAACTCTTAATAATGTATTTGAACCAACTTTAACACATTAAGAGTCAAAAAAATTTGTAAAAAATATGATTTTTTTTCTCTTTTTTCCGAAACCTAGAGGGGTTGAAATCATACCCTAGAATTCTCTTAGGGGGTCTAAAAACTCATATACTATCTATTGGAGCCAAAATGAATAGGGAAAGACCGGAAATATAGTTTTTAATGACTTCGTAATGTTCTAGGGTTCTTGCAAGGAAATTCGCTTTCGAGGACCTTCACTATGAAAATTCTAAATAGCGCACTATCCGTTTGAGTAAATAAAATCTGACTATATCAAAGTTAAAGTGTATAAAATTACCTATTAAATGACACCCTAACCGGGTTTCTGGGACAAACGGTTCTAGTTTTACGGGGTGAAAACTACCAATTTTTGTTAAAAATCGCTGTTTTTCTGAACTTTGACCTCGATGAGGCACGGGTTAATATTATCAGATTGAGCTGAAACTTGGCCAATCTCATTTTTTAGCCTATTGGCACATTTTAGGGGGGTGAGACCTAAGGATTTCAAAAGTTGATTTTTTGTAACCACCCTAATGCCCACCCTCTGTTTCCACCAGTCTCCTCCATGTTAATCTAGGTCTACAGTTAGATCTTCTACCTTCCGGTGCATAAGTCATGAACAGAGAGATAATACGTCTGAAATGATTAGCTTATTTCTTCCCATTTTGCTTATTTCAATAACAAAGATGCCTAAATATTTTAAGTGTTTTTGTTATGTTAATGAAATTTCCACTAAAGGTAGAAAAATTATTGTTTTACATAGTTAAACTTTTCAATTAAATTTATTTAGTTTAGGATTTATTAAATAGCATAAATAATTAAAAATTCATAATAATATGTAAATTTTTCGTACGTTGCCTTTTATAAAAATACATAGAAAGAAATTTAGCAAAATCATTTAAACTCATAAAGTATATGCAACGTGTTGGGTTGGATGCGCTCAACTTTAAAGGCTGCATTTTCTAGTAGGCTCCAAATTGCGGATACAGGGTAACTAACGGATATTTCACAGTGGTCTTCAAAAAAAAAGACAGGTTGCTATGCTACTGTGTTTGGTTTTAATCACACTTAAAAAAATCAAACGAAGTAACGGAAAAAGGAAGGACATTTTAAAGCATAAGTCAATGGATAATGTCAACAAAAGAGAGAGAGACAGAACAAAACAACGATGCAAAAGAGGTATTGCGAAACATGTAACGGGATGTTGATGGATGACTAATGTCCAATAAGAATTACATGCTATTCAAACAAGCGAACCGTTCCGTACCATTGACTCTGAGTTTCACTTAACCTTGGTATGAGCATTTTTTTTCAATACTAATTGCGGCATGTACTTGAACTGAACTTCATTACAATCACTGGGAAAATAAGCCTTTCAAATCGATTTAGCTTTAGAACACGTGTTTTTAAACAGAGATTGACCGAGAAAACCAATGAAATTTATTCAAGATCATTCATTCTTCTTCGAAAAAAATATATTATTCATTTTTATTGTATCATGATAATGATAGTGATAGTTAATCTATAGAGGACCCTTTTCGGCTCTGTTTTCTAAATGATCGCGTCTGTATTTTTACCAATAGGGGAGAGTGGGACTGGGACACCTTATTGGGACACTTTTTACTGAAAAATTTTTTAATTTTTTTATACAAGGATATTTATTCAAACACAGCTAATATATTAAATATAGTCCTTTGTGCATTTATAAAAAAATTCCAACCAACTACCTCTTTTAGGGAGTTCACAGTAAGAAATTTAAAAAACCTCTTTTAATGTCCCTAGGTTGTCCACCTTGGGACACTTTCAATAATAGTACAAAGATATTTTGAAGAATACAAAATATCACAAATAATGAAAATATATATTTAATAATTATAAATTAGACATTTAACTTATTTTTAATTCCGAATTGTCTCCGATTTCTTCATTTTTGCCATGGCATAAATCACTGATTTTTTGCTTTTGCTTCTAAAAAATACTCTTTAGTCTTAAATTGTTTAATGTTTTTAGTAAAAACAATTTTTTATATCTCCTATGAGAGGTTTTGGGTATCTTTTAACATGTCCCAAGGTGCCCCACCTTGAGACTTTGGATATTAAACTTAATTACTCTTTTAGGTTTAGCAATAATATTTATTTTTCTTTTCTAAAATATTAAAGGATGCACGTACTTTACTCTGAATCAAATTATAATGACATAAATATATTAATTTTATTTCAAAAATGGCTTTGAAACTACGAGTGATTGTAACTTTGCACCACGAAAAACAAGAAAAGTTAAATAAATAATTATCTAGACGCACCAAATATTCCAAAACACGTTGTGAGGAGTAGATTTTAGTCTAATTTATTAGTACATGCAAGCAAGAGTTCATAACTATAAAATTGCGTCTGAAAAATCGAGTGTCCCAAGCAGTGACGGATCCAGGGGGTGGCACTCTGGAAAGTGACCCCCCTTGGAGACCCAAAAAGGTTCTCAAAATGAGTAAAAACCCAACTTTTTCAGATCTAATTTCAAAATTTTTTGGGGGGAGGACCCCCATACCCCCCCTTAGTATCAAAATGGAGTATTCAGTGTTTATTTTTAGGAAGTCCCCAAAATTTTGACATTTTGGGTCAAAAAGTAAAGGTAATAGTGTTGAAAAGTGCCCCCTTTAGACTCAAAACGTTTCTAAAAATGAGGTAAAACCCTACTTTTACACGTCAAATTTCGATTTTTTCTTCTGGGGGAGGACCCCCATACCCCCAATGGTACCACAAGGGGATCTTGTCTGGAAAAGTGCCCCACTTTCCTTTCTTAAACGCTTTTATTCTACTTGCTTTTGGCGGCGTTTTACGGGTGGAATTTTTAAACTCCATTTTCGGGCACTTCCCGATATGTCAGGGCCCCGAAACTTTACACATCGGTGTAACCCTCATGACACTCCAATATCCAACTATTATCTAGTCAAACAACCAAAGGATTAAGTTCATTAACGAGTATTTTTAATTAACAGAAAAACCAGAATTTGAGACCTTTCCCAAATGGCTATTCTCCCTAAACCGTGCACAATTGTTTATAAGGCATAACTTCATCATATTCAAAAGTCAAAACTAGAATTGCCCAGTAATTACGATAATTATAGACGATTAATCACTTTTTTTCTTTCCGGATTCTTGTACATAATATTTCAGGCACTTCCAAACGATATAAAGTTCTGAAACTTTGCACCGTGGTGGAAACTCGATGACAATGCAATATTCAATCATCAACTAGTCAAAACCTCCGTAATTTAGGTAATTAACGAATTTTTTAGTTATCCTTTTAATTCATATTTGAGACACTTCTGTGAAGCCAATGGCTCCCAAAACCTGTAAGATAATACAACACATAACCTGTAAGATAACTACAATATTTAGTCTTCAAAACATGATTTTTACCTTCCAATTAACAATTAAGATAATTAGCGATTTAAGATAATAACCGCGAGAAAGAAATCGCCAGAAGAGCGAGAAATCGCCGAAAATAGGTGTCCCATCCCGAGGGATGGCGAAAGAAAAATATGTACTTTTATAATTTACTAGCTGATATGCCCGGCCTTGCACGGGTGAAGAGTATAAATTTATTATTTGAGACGTTTGCTATCAAAACCAGCTAATTCCATATTTTTCTGAAATCCACTTTTTTGCATATTTTGAAAGTTTAGAGGGTCCTTCATAACCTGGCGAAGGGATATAGCTCAAACCCAGCTCATTACAACCCAAAATTAGATTAAAAGTGAAAACTGTGATCTCAACTGTGAAATTTCAGATCATTTGAAAAAGTTAAGTGAACGTCATTTACTTAAAACTCGTAAAGACACAAATATTAACTGGTAAACTGGAAAAAACCAATTCACAGCTTAATTGAACAAAAAAACTGAAAAAAGCATGAAAAATCGTGTGTTTGCATCATAATCAGCTCATTTCAACCTAATTAGTGTAATTAAACCCAAGGTAATGCAACTGAAATGAAAATGAAAAACTAATCGAATTCTAGATGGTTATACCTACAGTCAAAAATTTAAAAAACAAATTTAGCTTTAGAACTGTGGACGTGAGAAGTTTTTTGTCTCTCCTGTAAAATTTTCAAAATGGAATAAGCTGGTTCTGATAGCAAACGCCTCATTTTTAAGTTTTCCCAAATACATTTCTAATTTTGTATAATCAGCATTTACCAATCATACCGGTATCCCAGGCGTCTTTTTCATATTCCGGTGTTCCTAGTAATTTTTCTTATCCCGGTGTTCCCGGGTTGATTAAAATTCCTTCAGTTCTCAAGCAATATAATTTTTGAATGATTTCCAAATTTTCATGGAAAAGTATTCTAAAAATTATTTAAAATGCTTAAATCCCTTGATTAATCATATCTTTAGGAGTTAACGTTTTCAGTGAAATTATTCAATAATTAAAGCTTATTCCATTTTGCAATTTAAGAAAAAAAATCAATCTTTTCTAGTTGAAAGGGAGTTTTAACAGTTTTTTTTGTTTGTTAACCAACTTTCTTAAAAGCCAAAATATTATCACCTTTTGATTTTACATCCTCGTTTCCATGGAGACTATTTTAACGACATGATAATCCATAAAATCTTGTTAAAATATAAAATTAGATAAACTCTCAAATAAAAATATGTGAAACTACTTAAAACTTTCAAATTTAATTGAAATATATTTTTAAATTATTAATATAATTTTTAAATAGACTTGCAGTGTTGCCAGATTGAGCTATAAGTAGCGGATTGGGCTCCTTTTGTAGGTCCTTTACGACAAAAATTTCGTTTTGGGCGACAGGCTACTTTTGGGCTACTTAAAAATTAAATCTGGGCTACAGCATTTTTAATCTGCGACTTTTGTGTTTTGAAAAAAATGGACATAATAATTACAAATGCACACTTCTAGTCCAGGAAGGGGAGTCATAAGTAATTCATCTGCGTCTCTTCCAACTCCTTTTCAATCCCCATCTCGAAGCCCTGGACATTTTATAGGGACAAATAAGGGAGTTGGAAGAGAAGAAAGAGAGTAGGGTAGAGATAAGTGCAAGAATTTTCCGATATCCGATTTATGAAACGAGTATTGAGCTTATCCTTATAAGGTTTTTAGTATAATTATGTTATGCAAGAGTTCCTTTTCAAATATCAATAGAGGAATTACTTTCAACTAATTCGTTTTTAGATTAGCAATGTATCTAATAAATGGAAATATAAAAAGTTCTAATGATATTTTATTCTAAAAGTATCATTTTTTAAAAGAAAATTTGGAAAATTAGCTTCATTCAAGACAAAATATAGCTTAAAAATTAAAAGATTATTTTTTAAGTTCTAGAGTATATAATAATAGTTCCTTAACAATGTTAAAAGTGTGTTTAACTACAATATTACCACTGAAATAAAATTTGGGCTCCAAAAATTTCAAATCCGCTACTTTTAGAGCTTTGATCCGCGACTTTTTCGTCAAACTGTCTGGCAACACTGTAGACTTGTACCTAGTGTTTCAAATAAAAACTTGTTATTTAGCATTAAATTTTCTTTGTAACAATGGAGTAAGCAGATCTCTTCTTGAGGAGAAATAAAGCTATTTCAGCAAAATGACCATAAAAAGGGTCAAAAGGGGGTCAAGGGGTCAATTAAAGTTTTCGAAACATAGCCTATGTTTTTTCCCGAGTTTTTTTACGTAGGTATACCTAGTTTGGTGCAGATCGGAAGTAAACTGTGGATTTGTATAAAAGACAAACACATATATATATACACACATTCAATTTTATTATATTAGATTGACTATTGAAAGGACTGGATGGTACTATTTGCTCCTTGATACACACACACACACACACACACACACACACACACACACACACACACACACACACACACACACACACACACACACACACACACACACACACACACACACACACACACACACACACACACACACACACACACACACACACACACACACACACACACACACACACACACACACACACACACACACACACACACACACACACACACACACACACACACACACACACACACTAATTCTGAGTTTTTTACGATTCTTTTTTTTTTATTTTATTGAATGCTTTCTTTTTATTGTGAATCTTTTTGATATCGATGGATTTCATCGGCGATTGAGCGGATGCGAGGAATATTCTTTGTGCGAGGTATTTTTCCCGCTCAGCTTTGTTATTATAACGTACCCAGCAAAATTAAATAGATTTTAATTAACTTTGGAGTTGATTGTCCTGCTGAGTCGTCAGAGGATTGTTCTACTTTGTCAGATATGTGAAAAATTTTTGTTATACATGAAACTAAAATTCCATCCTAACATAATAGCTATAAATATGGTTGAAATAAATACATTTTTTCTTGTGAGTTTTTGTTAAAAAATACCATGACTAAAAAGTAGAAAATAAAATAAGTAAAAAAAAGATTTTTTAAAAAACGCTTTTATTGAAGTGTTCTAAAAGGTCAAAAATAATTTTTTCGGTTTGACAAATAATTTATTGGGAAGTAGAAAATAACTTTTTGGTAAGTAAAAAAACTGATTTTCTAATCACTAAAAATAAAAGCGTGGGCGCTAGTAATTCTTAATTCACTATTTATTCTAACTTCTTTATTCTATGTTCTATGAGGTTAAATTTACAAATTTCTCATTCATGAGTTTTGAGTTGGATGGATTCACTTTAAATTCTCTATTAGGTATTTTTATTTATATAAAGTTATACATAAATGCCGACGTAATGGCCTAGTGGTAAGAGCATCTAACTGCAAAGCCGTACGTCTGGGGTTCGAATCCCCGTTCGTCAGGGATGTTACTGTTCTGTAAAAAAATTTAAATTTAAAAAATTACTAGCGCCCACGCTTTTATTTTTAGTGATTAGAAAATCAGTTTTTTTTACTTACCAAAAAGTTATTTTCTACTTCCCAATAAATTATTTGTCAAACCGAAAAAATTATTTTTGACCTTTTAGAACACTTCAATAAAAGCGTTTTTTTAAAAATCTTTTTTTTACTTATTTTTTTTAATAAATGCATTCCTGCTTTTTTTTAAATTTCTCCACGCATTTTAAAATCAGCAATCGAAATTTCTGATCCTCTTGACAACTAGCTACAACTATACATCCTATACTCAAAACGGAAATTTTTAAACCGGCCACCTCCTCGCCTATTCTCGATGGAAAATTACCATGAAAAAAACCCTACAATGGCTTAAATCAATTTTTAGCCTCGATGAACTTGAATTAACCTACGCTTCTATTGAAACATTATTTCCGATCCATCCATTTCAGCATCGTCATGCAGAAGATCATTGTCATCTTTACCTTCCTGTTCGCCGTGCTGACCACCGGTCAATGCGCTTCCTACTCCACGGCGTGTCAGACGGGGGCCGACGGGCAGATGCATTGCGTCAAGCAGAGCGACTCCAACGGCAACGTGGCCACCTCATACGCCGTCAGTAACGGACAGCAGGGACAGATGGCGGCCGGGGCCGGAAGACCCGGAGACTACAATGTCAACTACGGGAAAACAGGTAGGCAGGGCTCTATTATACAACAGTTAGTATCATCTAATGCAGGTGTTCTTAACTGAGGGGGGACAGCCAAGGCCCCGACCCCTCCCGAAAATTGGACTAAGTGGATAAAAACGAGTAAAACCCCTCAAGTTTCCAAAAAATTTCTTGGGGGATCCCCAGACATAACTTCAGACTTAACATTCATCCAGACTTAAAAGACTTTACCTTTGTACTTACTATACATTTACTTTGTGTAAACTATACTCTATTCATTTTGAATAGGCGGCAGAAACTATTTCCTTCCCCTACACCGAATCGCTAACCAAAGCAACTATCAACTTCAAAGTGACGAAGAAGGCTTAGTATTGGCTGCACGAAGAGCGTAATTATGGTTAAGCTTTTACCGAGGGGGAAAGCACTATTTTTTTGCCGCCTATTCTAATTGAACAGAATATATTGTGGTGGACCTTGTAAGCTGTAACAGCCTTGATAATTTTTTCCTTAGGAGACTAAGAGGTTGGAGACCCCCAGCTGATATAAGTTCCAATCCATAAGGGCAAATTTACGGGGGGTCATGGGGAAACAAATTGCCCCTTCCCAACTCTTTTCAAGATATTTCATTTTTTATTGGTAAAGATGTTTTCAATGCTATCAGAGATTAGTATGCCCCTTTCTGCTTGCCCCCATGATCCTTCGTCTAAATCCAACCAAGCAAATCAATTCCAAAAATTGTCCTAAATGCACCCCATTTTATTTTTAGTGAGAGATATTCTTCTCGAATATTTTAACTTTCTACATACTTAATTCTTCATACCAGCGGTTCTCACACTGTGGGGCGCGCATCCCTAGGGGAGAATAAGCCAAGTTCGGATCCCTCCGACCTTCTACAAAGTTATTGATTCTCCTTAATTAATTTCATTTTAGTATTAAATTCAGAAACCTTTGAAAACCCGTTTTGAATTTGAAGGTTGAATTTTCTAAATATTGCGATGTAAATGCTTAATTAATAATGCTTGTGGAGTAATACTTTTAAGTGGGCCGCAACGTATTCCAGATTTTGTAGGAAGGGCTTGGGACAGATAAAACTTTATAGAGTCAGTTATGTTGAATATGTTCATTTTTAAGCTAAATTACATTAATTTTCTTTTCTTTTAACAGGTTAATGATTATAGTAAAAAGAATATGAAGTTAGAAGAATGGTTCCTTTCAGTTAGATTTTTGGGAGTCCTGTTATTTCTCCTCTTTTAATATTGACAAAATAAAATATTTTTAAACATGATTTATTTTTTTAAAGTTTTCTATTCTCTTAAAAAACTGTGTAGAAAAAATATCAGAATTTTAAGAAACCAAAAATTTATCAACTTAAAAGTTTAATTTTTTTATTGTCTCTAGTTTATTATAGTACACAAAGAAATATACATCCACTAAATTTTAATTCCCAAATCAAATTTAAAACTTTTAAAATCTAATTTTTGAATAGTATTTTAATTAAGTTTAAAACTAAACTCTTTTTGAAGTATTTTCAGTTAATTTAATATTGGAAAACTCTTGATTTATTTTAACTTCCTTGACTTAAAAAATCTACCCTTTCATATCTTAATCTTGCAATTAGTTTTCTTTTTTATACTCTAAATATATTTTAAAAAAGGTTGAAATTCTAATTGGTACCACATCAGGTAACAAGTACAGCCATGATAAGTTTTTAATCCTTAAGTCCTTCATTAATGGTAATTGGTATTCATTAACTTTCCGAACATTCTTTAAATTTTCTTGAGTTCGATTGATTAAGATCAGGATCAGTACAAAATTTTGTCTTCTTTGTAAAGATATAAACGATAACACAATTATGTGTATGATGTTTTTATCTTTACAAAAAAGTAATATTTTTGTACTGATCCCCATCTCAAACAATTTTCAGAGCTGTAGGTCTCTATTGAAACCGTTAGTAATTGAAAATTGCCTGCTTTGGAAGATGCAAAGTAGAATTTCGTGTTAAAATTCAATTAAGAAGATAAAAGTTTTGTTTCTCAATTTCAATTATAAATAGTACATATCTGTTTTTTACTTTAAAAGTTTGAGATGGTGGGGTGAACATTTAACTAATAATTTAAAAATCCTTTCTAGTTCCTTTTCTTGATTTAAAACGCATTTTTAGACCTTAAATATAAAATTTTGATGTTTTTTTTGTCTAAATTAGTTTAATAATTTCTAGTATCAAAGGTATAATTCAAAGCTTTCAGGATTTTCCCAGTTTCACCTTTTATGATAGAAGTTGGGAAAGGTTTAAAGAAGATATAAACACACGTTCACATGTATTTTATTCCTTAATTTTTTAAAAACCAGATTAATATATTTAGTTTAATAGTATTAGCAAAACATCGATATTTTTTTCTGATTTAGAAAATACATTAGCTTAGGGAATAAATTTTCACATATTTTTCTCATAAACATAAATTGATCTATTTCCTAATTAGATAATTTAAAGCTTTGCAGTTAAGGTATCTGTTGATAATGAATTTAATATTATTATTTTTGATTTTAAAGTGTGGTTAGAACAAAGCAGAGAAAAGACAAAGGAAAATCCTTACAAAACATCCTTTATATGTTACCATGATATCCTGCTAAAAATTTTCAAACCATCAATTTAAGGAGATGGATATTGAGTTGCTAGCTAGCTCACTTTCCTTAAAATATAAACAAACTGTTAAAATCTATTCGTATTGATTTTATTAATGGGCAATTTATTCGTTATGATTTTTCCCTTAGAAGTACTTTTCCCTCATCAAATATTTAATCTGCACAAAAAATTCGCTAAAATGCTTCTTAGCCTAAAAAAACTCTGAACTTAAAGAGAACAAAATGTAAAAGTTCCAAATATCGAGCTTAATTGATTGCTGTAATTCGCATCTATAATATGCATAATTTGTAAAAACAATTTCTCTATTAAATTTTTTAAAACTTAATTTACTGATATTAAATATTTTACTAAAATACCAAATAGGATAGGTGTTCAATTAATCCATCAAAAATATAGTACTACTTTAAAATGTATCTAAATCTTGTTTAAAAAATAGAAAATAAACTTAATTATATGTAATGTTGACTGATAATAATATTAATATATTGCTTAAGAAATACAATAACAATGAATAATTTAAGAAACATTTAACATTCCCACACATTAGATAGTTCATATAGCAATAATTATCTTTTAGTCCTGGGTCCAGTTTTTTAAATATACATACATTTATAAGATGATGTAATTGTAATGAATGATATCCGGCATCTTCCTCCATCCTTTCATCATATGAAATTTCTACTCTCTCAACTAAGTTTTAAAATTTAAATTAATGCTGTATATTTTTAAAATCCAAGAGAAATCACTACAAAATCCAATAAGGTGACACAAGTTTCAAAACGTATAAGTAGATAACGTATAAACTAGATTTTCAATGTTATTTAATAGTTAATGATTCAATGAATTTAAAAGTTCAGCATGATTTTGTTATTTCGAAGAATAACTTTTAAGTAATAAATATTACTCGTCAATTTCAAAAAAAATATCTTCTTTTCTGTTGCATATTGAACCTATTTTAAATGTTCTTTTAGAAAATAGTAGTAATGATAGTTTTTAACATACGTTATTCATAATTAATTTTAAATATTAAACTAGCTCTTCAATAACGTTTGAAATTTTATATATTCTTTTATAACTCTCATTATAATGTGTTCTTATTCAAAAAATTGTTAGGTTCACATTTTAAAAGCATTTAAAAAATGTTTACAACATGAAAAATTATAAAAAATGTTTATGAACAAGAAATGAAAATTTCTCCATTTTACTTTATTTGAAAAGTACTTTTTGAACTTATTCTTCTCATCAAAACCGTTTAGTGCCCACTTTTGTCCAACCTTGATCTTACTCATCTCCACGACCCTTTCTCCTACGACTGGCAATAACATCCCCTTCTTTCTGCAGAAATAAAACACTATCTATTACCACGGTTTTTATAGGTGCGCTTACAATAACGACTCGTGACCAGAGGGCTCAGCGGTAAATCTGTGGACAGCATTTAAAAAGAACAATCGGCTCATTTCGAATTTCCGTAATATACCGAATAAACTCGAAGGCTACTCTGGACAAAACGCCTCCCCGTCCAATCCAAGGGCTTTTTCGGTGAATCCGAGTTGTTTTAAAAAGCGGTCTGGCGAGTTTGCGTGTGTAGAAACCGTGACCCAATCAGGATCAAAATACGCCAAGGTTCATTTCTTGTTGGCTTTTATATACGCGAGTGCCCAACTTTCTAAACAGTGAAAAAGAAACCATCTGTCCACAAGACTCCCCAGCAACCTCTTTTTGCTACAGTTTTGCCATGATCGCCATCAGCTTCCTGTTCCTGATTCCGGCTTTCACCTGTATCGTCCATGCAAGGGAAATAGCGTTCGAAGAGTGTGGTGAGGAATATTTTTCATTTTTTAAGCTAATGCCAAGGCAATTTTATGTGTGTTATTCAAGTACTTTTGAATTCAGCGGCCTCTTTGTAATGTTCCATTAACTTATTAAGTGGTTTTCAGAATTTTCAGCTAAATATCCTGATAACATGATTTTAGAATTCTTAATCAAATTAAAATTGTTCTAAGGAGAAAAAATTTCATTATGAGCAGGCCTCAACCCATTTTCAAAACTGCATGCATATTTACTTTATTAACGAGAAAATAAAAGAATACAAGCGAACACCAAAGAAGCATCCTTCATAAATAACTATAAAAATTTTGAAATTATTATTTACTGTACTTAACATGAAAACAATAAAAAAAGGCAAAGAAAAGTAGGAAGTGTCATTTTATTTTAGAGGCATAAGTAAAAGAGGGGATGTGAACTTAATAAACTCATTAAGCCTACCAGAGTTTTCTCATAAGTTCTGTGTTATATACGCATACATTTAATGTGATTCTCACATCCATCTGAACAAGATATCTTTAAAAAAGTTTAAAATAATTACCATAATGAAAATCTATTTTTTATTTTGATTTTGTTAAGTACATTTGAGGGTCAAAATACGCGTCCCTATTTTATACATTACATAAATTACTATATCAAAAAGTTCTGACAGTATTTCTGTCATTTTAAGTAATTTTTTTGCATATTTTATTATTAAAGTATTATGCTTTAATCCCCGAGTATTATTTATTATTATACTGTCCCTGCGCTTTGTATGTTTGAAAACTATAATTATTAGGTACATCAAGTCTATAAGTATCATGAAAAAAGGTAAAACCTTTTACGTCATAGATTTATTATAAGTGCGTACAAAACAGGAAACTTTTACGTTCGCCATTCTGTTCCTTTTGTTTCAATCCACGAGAAAAAAAGCTCTTTCTAGACTTTTATGTAAGTGGGCTTGGAGAATTATTACTTATTTTTATCGGAAATTTTCCTGGGTTGGTGGAGATTGGTGAATAAATCATATTAAACCATTGTCTTAAGTGAGACATTTTGGATGGATTTCCACTTTTGCATGTAAATCTATTCCCCATCCCATGAATATGTCTTTTTTAATTTTCAATAACTATGATGAATATATAAAAATACCTATTAAGTGCACTTTTGATAATAATTTCATAATATAAAAAGATCCTAAGGATATATTTTTAACGTCATAACAAAATTTTAAAAAATTAAGCTATTAAATGGATAAAGAAGATAATTATTTCTGCACTTCAAGAGGATTTTCAAAGGAATAAAGATTGGATATTAACAGGCCCTTATTTACAATTAGGCGAATGAGGCCCGGGCCCCTAATTTAAGGGCCCCAACAAAATCTCAAAATGATCTAAAAACTTAAGTACAAAAATACTTTTCATTTTTTTAATAATGCAATTCCAATACTTTTTCTTCCAAAATGTAAAATAAATAAGCACTTTTTGGTGACATTTTTGAAAAAGTCAACAGGCTAATATTAAGTAACCAATTATGGGGTATTATAATTTTGTTTTAAAGATTAATATATAATACGGGCCCCCTATTAGCGAGGTGTGCCTACTAAAGAAAATTTTCTAAATCGAGCTCTGATGGATATTAATTACCTTTTTGGTAGTCAATGGACTTAAATCTTCTCGGAAAACGAAATAAAAAGTTTTGCAGTCACAAATTATCTGATATTTGGGGTGAATTGAATCACTTCAAACACAATTTTTCCCCTGCTACCAAAATTTTCTAAGAAAGAATTAGGGATTCTTTGAAAAGCTTATTTAGAATCTTAATCTATACTCTTAACACCTGCTGAACTGTCAATTTTTGTCCAAAGAATCAGTCAACTCTTCAGTCAAAAACGATCATAAATTGAAGTCTTAAACAATTTAAATATGAAATGAAAATATTTTTATTTAACATAATGAATGAGTTCTTATATGAGTTTAAAATATAAACTCAAGGATTATTACAAAAATAGGACATTTAAAGGCAAATTTGAAGAATGAAAAAGGAATTTTAAGAACTGGCGGATCGCGTTTTAATTTGTTAATTGCGTTTTTCAGATTATTTAAAGGCATTTAGGATTATAGGCATTTTCAAACCCTAGGGAACATTTAAAACACTTTATGAGGCAAGCTGTTCTTTTTAAATGGGAGCCGTGACCCGCATGTAACATCGGCCTGCATGATATTGTATGTATATTGATAGTAATGACCAATATTAACTACATAAAAATGACTAAAAAGCATTTTCAGGACTGCTCCATTTTACTCCACATCAGTAGCCGGGATGCACTCTTGGTTTATTATATTTTATCAATTGTAAAACATACAATCATTATTTAATATCTGATTTGATTGAATAGAAGTCTTTGCAAGTTTTTTCGGCACACGGAATACACCAAAAATTTTAAGAAAAAAGTTATTTTATAGGTGAAAGACGCAAAATTTTGACATCCTAGATTTTTAGATTTTTTTTGCTCAAGTTCAGATCTATGGTAAACCAAAGATGTGATCGGAAAATATTGTTTGATTGTTCCCACAACTTCTAAAGACTGTGTAAAATTGACCCGTTTATATTTTGTAACCCAAATACAACCGGAGATGATGGTTTAAAAACTCTCCCCACAAGTAATACGACTCACCCCCCGTTTTACAGTTCTTATTTTTCTTAACTCTTTTATTCCTGTGGTTAGAATTTTAATTATTGAAACATTAACTTATTCATGGAATAACAGGCTCCTTTCTCTTTAACCGATAGTTATTTTATAACTCTGATCTATTGAGAAGATGACAAAAGAAAGCGTCGAAACATTATTTTACTAGTGATTAAAACCATGATTAATCATCGCGAAAACTGTATCATCTTAACTTCCCTGTAGTCACATCGGAAGACTCCACCGAGTCGCACAAAGGCCACGATTTGTGTCCCGAAGATCACGAAACTGTCGCGACCTTTTAAAGTTTACTGCCATCTGTTTCCTAGACTTGATGCCGCGATGGTGAAATCGGATGATAAGTTACAATCCCTTTCTTAAGGGCATAAGCGAGCAATGAGTACGAAAGTGAAAACCTTGGCGTTTCCTTGTTTACTTTTCATACACAGCTGGAGGCCTCAGGAAATAGACATCAAAATCAAAATAAGTTTTATGGGTTGCCGTGGAAAGAAAAGAAAGGAATTGCTGCCGGCGGATGGTCAATTGGTCATTTTATGCATTAAATGGCATTACTTCTTCCAAAGAGCATTGTAATCAGATGCTACATTTAGTGAGGTTGAAGCATTTTTAGGTCTTTCTTAGCATTTTGTAGCACTGGGAGCTTTTGAAGTATGATGATTCTTATTGATACTCTTGACCTGTTTTTGGAGACACAAGTAGAACATATAAAGAAAATGCTGACCTTAAAGTTTTGTATTGCTTTCAGAGAAGTTGTAGAATAAATAAACCAGTAAACAAAGAAAGACAATTAAAGAGCAGAGTCTTTCTTTGTTTGATCATTTTTATAAATTCAGCATAGTAATGTAATCGTATTTAAGCATTAATATTGCACTTGATAGAACCGGGGATATTTTTGAATGTTTTAGGAGGCACTGTGAAGTCGGTTGACGTTTCGCCCTGTCATTCAGAACCCTGTGAAATAGCGAAAGGGGAGTCAGCTATTATCACCGTCAAATGCAAATCTAGTAAGTATTTGAACTTTTCTACTCTCATTATATCTCTCTTTGAAACTTTAAAACCTAATAATATCAAGGGAACTTTAATTTTGACAGCAATTCTTATAAAAATTTCGTTTATACCTCTGTGTAGGGTAAAAAAGGCTTTTGATTTATTGTTGATATCCAGAGTGTGAAGTTAAAATTGAATAGTCAATTTAAAAAAAGGTTCTAAAACTGTACGAGTATGGAATTTTCATCGTATAACCACCAAATTTTTACTGGAAATTTAGGACCCTATTTGGGGAAATTGAGCCAACTGGAACCCCCCCCCGAACCTTGCGGTTTATAGGGTCATAGGGAGGACCCTATTTAGAATACGGAACAATAAATATACAGGCTGTGGGGAGCCTAGTGGCTAAGGCATCGGCTTCGGGATCGGAGGATCCAGGGTTCGATTCCCGACACCACTGAAGACCCACCGAGTATATGCGGAGTGCGTTCTCGTTAAATCTGTGGGTCCGAAAGTCCTGTGGTCAGTCATGGCGCAGTTTACCACGGGTCCAGGTGTCTGGAGACTATTTCCCTCCCCTTCAGATACATGGCAAAATTGTGGAGGTGGCGATAGATAGTGGCAGCATCTATCATATCATGAGGCAGAAGTCGGACTCCTGCCATTTATGGGCCTCATTTCTCCCCACACAGGAGCCACACCCCATTCGCCTCGATTCCTTATGGAGCTTGGGTATTCCAAGTGGCACACGACAACAACAACAACAATAAATATAAGAACATGGAAAAAAATTTTCAGTTGAAAGAGGGGACAAACTCGTTCCTTTTTTCACACACATTCACATGAAACTTCCTTTGAAAAATATCTTAAAAACCCCTTTAATCCACAATTAAATAACATTTTATGCTTAGTTCACAGCCTAAAAGTGAAAAGAAGAATACGACAAATAGAATAAAAAAATGTTATGAAGCAAAGTCATTTTGATAGTATCAATGGACTAAGTGAATATTAGTAGAGTCAAATATTGACAACCCTTTCTATAAGGGGACATCCATAAATTACGTGAGGTTTTTTTTCCAAAATCTGGAGCCCTCCTTCCCCTTGGTGAGATTTAGTGAGATTTTGCTGGACCCCCCAAGTGATATCTACCTACAACTTTTAAAAATAATTTTCTATCCTATTCGTTTGCATTTTGTGCTTTATAGCACCTAAAACCTTTACATTGTTAATGATGTGGGGAAAAGGACATTATGTTGTCATCAGGTTTTCTTTATTATAAAAATCACAAAACTATTTAAAATTATGCAATATCTAATCTAGCTTAAAATGATACATCTTCTTTACTCATTCCATGGACATTCATGTGCTTGTCTACACAATTAATTTTTAAATATTGGCGATTAAAAGATTACGTTGGACGGAAAGTAATGACTAGTCAGGCGACAGAGAGGAGGAATCGAATATAGTACAAGAAAAGCTACGAGCGTGGTAGTGTGGAAAGATGAATAGGCAAACGGCCGCGCAAAACCGCGTAATTTTGATTGAGATCAATGATATGTAAAAGAGATGGAAAAATCCAACGGTTCGCTCAAACTGAGAAAGAAGGAATTAAGCCTAAAATTGATCGCAGGAATTTTGAAATAACGCCAGAGTTTAAACACACAAAAATATGGGGTGGTGTGAAACATCACCACAGTATCTAATATGTGTGTATTCCTTTCTCATACTTAAAAAAAGAAAATCGTATAATTTCTAAATTAAAAAGTTGATGTGAGATTTTAATCGACCCCCATCCCCCCTTGGTGAGATTTGGGTAGATTTTTCAAAACCCTTCCCCCTTTTTAAACTCACGTAATTTATGGAGGTCCCCAAGGGAAATTATTATTTTTCCTGCATTAAACCTAACGTTCTCGATGTTAAGTTACATTTACCCTTTGAGGTTCCAAATGTAACGTGAATTCTTTCACTTTAGATGTTAACGCACAGAAGTTGCGTCTCTCAGTTTGGGCTGATGTTGCCGGGTTAGAAATGCCTTACCCAGGTATGAAGAGGGACGCCTGCAAAGGGAAAAACCTCACCTGCCCAATCTCAGTAGATCAGGATATTCTCTACGTTCAGAAGTTCGAAGTAAAGTCTTTCTTCCCCAAAGTAAGTAAACAAGTTTCTCTCTACACTGTAATAAATGATCGTACAGAAACAAAGCTCTATGGCAGAATTAAGTGGTTCTCTCCTAAAAATTAAGTGTTTTTTTCACATTTTATAATGAGTTCTTTCTATGTTAAATGTATTCTGTCAAAATAATATCCGTAGTGTTTTTCCATAGTTCAGTGGATTTTTGAAAAAAACCACTGAAATTTAAAAAAATTCTCCTTAATTTTTTGTATCTAGTTTTAAGACTTTATGTAAAATTACAAAAGTAAATTATATTAAATGTGTGTAAAATTACAAGGTGTTTCAACAGTCCGTTACGCTGCTTTTATTTGGTTGGAACCAACGTGTCCTAGGGTAACGGATTTAAGGTCTACCCCTAGTTTCTTTTCTTTTCAAGACAAATTTATGAATGTTGTCTCATTTACAAAACTGATTGCATCTTATCTTTACAGATTGAAACGAAAGCCCGATTCAATCTGAAAACAAATGATGAACAAGACAAGGTTGTGTGTTGTTTCAAAGCTCCTGTGAAAGTCGTGGAGAGTGGGACAGAAAAGCAGTAGAGAAGAATCTTTCATCCTTTAAATTAAACATCAGAATTGTGAAGTGCGACCATTTGTGCATATTGATGCTCCTATGATACATTCTTAGTCATTTTCACAACACTTTTGTATGCTGTAATTGTATAGAACTGTGTAAAATAAACTGCGAATTCCCCATTAGGCGATCTTGAGTTACAACATATTTTTTTTAGAAATGCCAGAATTTCTCCAAAAATGTTTAACATTTCATGCTATATTTGAGTATATCTAGGTACCTTGTACTTTCAAGTCTTGTGATCAATAATAATTTTAAAATATTTTGGTTGCATTGCAGAAAAAGTGATTTCAATAACTGGTTAACAGATGTTCTCGGCTAAAAACGATTTTGAACTTTCATTGGAGGCTGAAATTATATCTATAGAGTTTAAAGTGCATATATTTAGTTTATTCAATTGACTTTTTATTTTATTTATTACTTATTTTTGAATTATTTATATTGTGTAACTTTTAAATTGACTAGTTTTAATTTTAACTTGCAATTTTAACTTCAGCCTCCAATAAAAACTAACTTCAAAAGCAAGCCTTTTAGTTACACAAGAGGGAGAGAGAGAGAGAGAGAGAACACTTATCCCCCAGTTCATTTATAATTCAAGTAAAAGACTACGAGAAGACTATATGAAAGATCGCCGTCGGTCTTAAGTAGGGGTGACTGACTGTTTTGTGCGTTGTATTTGCGGACAAAATTCATGTTTAAATTTTTCTAAAACATATAAATCCCCCTTTCGATCATTTGAAGTGCCCAATCCATAGTTAGTCCCAAATTTTGTGAATAGTGTGATATATTTATTTGTTCAAATTTTGAAAACTGGATTCTTTGTAATTTTAAATAACTTGATAAAGTTTGTCCTATGCTACAAATCTGTTGTCCTTACCGACATATGTATTGTAAAAGTGAAGTTTTAGTAAGAGAAAGTAAAAATAAACATATTTATTGATGCATTACCTATCTATGAGTAACTGCTCGCATAAAATAAATTAGCAATCATTTTTAAAGTATTCTTTTAGAGCGTAAATTACCATTTTCTCTCCTCTTTCTCCCCTTTCAGCAGGTTGGTTCTAGTTATTAATTCATTCGCATCGAGTTTTCTCGTATAAAAAGCTTTTCTGATTTCCCAACCTGTGTTTTAGTAACGAGCAACTATTAGTTATTTCCTGCTTTATCTAGAAACCAAGTTAGACAACAGAAAGCTATGATCCCATGCTAGATAGAGCAACGAAATACACCTGATGTCCTTGAAAAACATGTTTTTCACGGGATTCTTTTAATCATTCAGTCAGCCAGCGAAATGTTCTAGAGTCCCATTCGTAATTGGACATGAAGTACTGAAGGTTGTGTCTCTATATTGCGAGACCAAGTCTTTCAACATTGACCTTGGGAGGTTGAAGACAAAAATGTCAGTGAACTTTGTGGAGGTCCTTTAAGAGGGAATTTATAAGTATAATGTGCATTCCAATTCTATTTTCAACATATTTACAAATATTAGATAGTTGAAATGCTTTCCTTCGATTCCCAATTTACAACTAATTTACCATTTTCTATTTCTTATGAAAAATAGTACGGAAAGGCGTATGGGGGCCGAGAGTACCCTGTCCCACCGAAACTCGGACTTGCTCTACCAAAACAAGTTAAAACCCAATTTCTGGGGGAGAACCCACCTATCGAACTCAAAACTTTACTATTCAAAACTTTTTAAAAGTTCATTAAAATCAAAATCCTACCTAAAATTATATATCTGAAATTCGGAGTAGGTGTACACCAAAACCAAGGTAAGCCCTGTTTTAAGGATTAAATTTCCCAAAATTGTTTCGGGATGACCTCCACATCCCCTTTTTTACTTTCAACTTTATTATTCAATGTTTTTTATACTATATTAAGTTCATCAAAATACGAATCCTTCCAAAAATGTAAATCTAAATTTTGAAATAGGAATGCTAAAACTACTTAAAAACCTGTCTTTTACAGTCAACTTTCCAAAAAGTCAACGTTTTTTTTTGGGGGGGGTGAATTTTTTTTTAGTTTGCTAGGGGTGCCGCGGCTGAAAAAGTTTGAGAATCCCTGCCCTAGGACACGTTGGTTCACAATAAAAGCCGCAAAACGGACTTTTGAAACACCTTGTTTACAGGGTGATCGGAAACTTTGTAGACAAACTTTGAAGGGAGGAGGGGGTAGACAAACATATATATCGAATAGGAATGGGGGGGACGCAGATGCACCGTTAAAGAGCTAGAACCCCTAATAGTCCACTGAAAATATACTTGAACCTCGGACAATTTGTAATAAAGGGTTTCTCAACGGTTTTCACTTTGGATTGACCTCAATAGTAACGTACTAAAAATCGGACATGGGGAAATATATATTTTTTTAATTTAAAAAAAATGGCCAAAAATGGTTAAAAAAAAGACAATAATATAGGTTATTTTTGAGTGCTGAAACAGAATATTGCCTTTAGTTTGGAAAAAAAAGTTTAAATTTCAATTTTTAAAATTAATTTAAATAATTTATTGCTATATGAAAAATTAAACCCCCCTAAAAACCTAACAAAAACATCAAAAGAGATAAATCCAACGGCTTTCATTTAGAAATGACCTAAATATTAACATACTAAAATTTTTTAAAAATTTACGAGATAAAGAAGTTCAATTTTTTTTTAATTTCCATTTTTTTTGCGAAAAATGCATTTTTTTCCAAATGTGTGCCATAATCTTTTGAGGCTTTTGAAAAGGTCATTTTCGGTGGACAATATCCACAGATATAATGGAAAACCGGTGGAATTCATGCTCAATTAATTAGTTAATTAATTAATGTAAAATTTTGAAACTGGTAAAATGTAGTACAAATTTCCAAAGAAATGAAAACAGGTAGTAATATTCCGGCATATTTCCATCAAAATTTATTTAATTAACAATAAAAGTATATTAAGAACACAAAATAATTAACTTTTTTTATAAAATTTTTAATAATTTTAATATCATAATATAGGCTTGTAATACATGTTTATAGGTTTTTTAATCTTATTACATAAAAATATTATTTTTGCAACAAAATTGAAATAGAATTAAAAATTTTAAAATAAAAAAATTCTTAATTATGTCAAACTTGTCTCAACACCTGGAACAAATTGTAATAAACACTTTTTAAACGGTTTTCACTCAGAAATTTCCTAAATAACAAAAATCGGACAAAATTGGACAGTGGGAAATTCAATTTTTTAATTATTAAAAAAACAGGCTTATTATTTGTAAAAGAAAGGAAGATGATTTTCGGGAAGTTCGTTTTACTCTGCTAAAGATTACTCTTAAAGATTTACTCTTAAAGATTTCTCTGTCAGAGAAATTAGTGTTAAGAGAAAAAAATATAATAAGGTTTAAGAAAAGCGGTTTTAATGGGGATGAGGGTTGTCATCATAGCTGGTAAAATGTAACTAGCGAGCCTTTCGCTCAGATCGTGAAGCGATCTGTAAAGAGCTGCCTATAAGTTACGGGGGTTGGTGAGCGATAGCGAGCACCTATTATTAAAATATTGAAAAGCTAAAAAGGAATATTTAAGTAACAGTTTTATTTTGATATTTTCGTGATAATGATCTGAATTAAATTATTGATAAGTTAGAGAGATTAAAAGTTTCGATATTAAATTATCATTAACTAAGCAGGCAAGTTCCAGGTTGTGCTGGATAGTTGAGAGGAAACAAGCGAAGATCGAAGATGTTATTACCCCTTGTCTTGTTGTAACAAAGGTACAGGCTTTCTAGTTTGGATTAGAGAGCCTGTATACGAGAGAGAGACGACAACCTTCTTGGTATAGCGCGCTGATTGGTCAAATGCGTTGGCGCAAGTTCAGAGGTGCGGATGCGCCAAGTTTTTAGCGGTAAAGATGACTTATATGGTAACCCTAACTAATGTTAAGTGAATGATTTGGCTTCTAAATGTGCCGCTAAACAGCCAAAATTCGCCAAGCATCCGCACCTCTGAACTTGCGCCAATGCGTTTTCTGTCCGCCGCAGGCGGTAGTTATAGCAGTTATAGTCTGTGTAATTTAAATCGGCGGTTGAAATGTCACGTGATTTTTCTACCCACCGCACCTTCCCCACTACGTTACCATGGTTTCGGCAAATCTTAATTTTTTCCCACGACATGTATTGCGGATTGCGCCAAGTCAGAACGCTTCAGAAGGAATCAAAATGAGAAATAAGCGGTGGTATTTGATGATCATAAAATAATACGCATAACATAACAGTAATTTCTTGTGATCTTTAGATTTATAAATCTTTGCGTACATCTATCTCTGTTTTCGTTGTTGAAATAAGGTTTTAAGAAAAATATTTTGATTTTAACTTTTATATTTCTATGGGAGCTGAAAAAATTGATCAAACTCATAAAACTTTAATCAGACTAATTATAATATAACAGATCTTAAAGATCGTTATAACAGACTTAAGATCGTTCTAGCAGATCTTTAAGATCATAAACCATTAAGAAAGAAGTATTTGGTAAAAATAAATTAATCTATAATTGAGAGAAAGTTGCTTACAGCAAACAAATTAAGTGACTAAATTTACTCGCCAATTTCAAGTCGGCGAGCGGAAATTTCGTGCTCTGCCTTAACCTTTTAAACGCCGCAATTCAAATTTCGAATTAAAGGTTCTGATTTTTGGCTTAAATGGCTTGTTTCATCATTACTAAACCCATTCTAGTCATTTTTTGGCGAAAAAAAAATCCTTAGTATGATTTTGAGGATGTTCCCAAATGGGAACATTGGCGTTTGGGGTGAAGTTTTTAGGGGGATTTCCAAAAGGCACATATTTTACAATAAATTCAAATAAAATGATTGAAATCGGTTTCTACTCAATAATTATGAACATTTTTATGATTGTGGACGGTTTTTTCATTTTTATTATCCATACTTGGACGATTGAGCAACATTTTATAGATTTTCATAAGAAAAAGTTGACATGTTTATTACGTACGCGAAGCTTTTCCGTAAATTTTTCTTGTACTATGAGTAATATTTTGGTGTAAAAATATATAAGAGTGTTCCCATGCTCTTTAAAGCTAAATAGTTACGGTTCTGTGAGAAAAATTGGTTTTAATTACGGTTCTATACGGATACCCAGCATAAAATCCACTAAGTGCATTCAAATCTAATTAGCTTTCAAAATTGATAATCATAATTATCTCCATTGATTTATTAAAGCTGTGTTTCTCATGGAAGATTCCAAACTGAACCACATATATCTTACATCCATCTTACTTTAGAAGAGAGTTTTTAGATGTACGCACTTTTCCTTATTTTCAAAATACTTCAATTTTATTCCTAAAATTTTTATGTAAAAAAAGTACTTGAACAAAAATATATACGCAAATCCTCAGAATCACTCCAAATATGCACTTTGCATAACTCCTATTGATTATTACTGAAAATTAATCGATCGGGGAGTTAGAAATATATACAAGTGTAAGTATCTGCTATAAAGATTTGGAATTATTTCTCCATAAATCAGGTGAAAAAATAAAAATTACATATTTTTGAATTTAAAACATCATTCTTAACCTGTTTAGATCCTTTGAGACATAAAAGGTTCAAAAAATTAAAGAAAATAGGAAATAACTTGAATTTTTGCATATTATAAAAATCCCCTCAAATACTATACCCCAAACGCCGATGTTCCCATTTGGGAACATATACGTTTTATTGGTAATTACTCTCCAAAATTAGAATATGAAGCTATTCTGTCAAGCCAAATCGGAAGATGCGTACTTAAGCTACCTAAACACAGCAAAATTATTTTAAAATAAATTTATTTAAAATTTTCACAAGTTGAAACTTGTGGAACTTTTGGAAGAGCCAAAAATCTCTAATTTTGATGTAAATTCTACAAAAAGGATTAAATTGCACATGAAAAACTTTTGCATGTAAAATAACTTCATATCTTTGAGTTGCTTTCTACCAAGTATCAAATTCCTGCATGAAAAATTAAGTGGTGAAAAAATTCCTTAAAATGATGTTCCCATTTGGGAACATCGGCAGGTAAAAGGTTAACTGGTGTGTAAAAATAAAAGGTGTTTGATTATACTTTCTTCGTAGTTGCCAAGGCAACGATTTTTAAGCTGTGACGTCCACCGTCCACCCGCCTATTTTATTTACACAGAGTTATAGGTGTCCCTCCATAGGATTAGCATGAGACGCGAGACAAGGGGCATGTTCGTAAAACTGTAGTTGGACAGTTTTTTTAACTGCTCGGAAGGATGCGCAAAGACGCTTTTAAGCGAGTTGTCGCCTCTCTCAGTGATATAGACTGGATCTCTAGTTTGGACAGGAGAATAGATTATTAATTATAGATTATTTAACTTGCATCATAACTCGTTGCTGCAAAGTTGGAAAATTAAAGACGATGGTAAATTAAAACCTTCAATTTTGAAGTAATAAATTAAAGGCCATATAAGAACACAACACAAAGTTAAATTGAATCGTCAGTTTGAAGAAGGGAATAAGACCAAAAATCAAGTTTTGAGAAAATCGAAAAAAAGAAATGGAATTTTCATTGTATGGATATCGATTTCACAACTTCAAGGGGCGATATCTCCCTATAGGAGTTAGTTATTTCCCCCCTCTTTTCACCCATGTGTAGGGCAAAGCTTGGAGATTGTTTTGAGCACAAAAAGTCAATTTGTCATTTTTTGGACTTATTCCCTTCTTCAAACTGACGATTCAATTGTGGTGCCACCCACCTACAACCCTCAGTTCTGAACTGGTGTGGCAAATTATTATTTATATTTTTTTATAACCGATTTCAAAAGGGAGTGACACCGAGAGCTTCCGCCCCGGGTGACACCCAGGCTAGCTTAGCTACGCCACTGAATCAAAACACGCTACTGAAAACAACAACAGCTGAGCAGCTCTCATGTGATGTTGGGATATTCGCCGAACATGTTGGTGACAAGGCCACGCCCGCTTGCTCCATCTATCAGTAAAAAATAAAATTCGTGCAATTTTAATGATTTTCAAAATTTTAGAATAACTTTAAAAATACGGTGATGTGCCGATTCAACCGTTCCCGATTGAGCCGGTTGTCAAAAAATCTCCCATTTCAGCCGGTGTGATGCTTTGTGATGGTTTGTTAGTCCCGATTGAGCCGGTGAGTCATTGTTGGCGATACAAACTAAGTTTGGCGTTAAAATAAATTTGTTGGATCTTATTTGGGTACAATAACCCAATTTCTCTCAAAAAACTATTCACTTCTACTAAGTTTTTAATCTTTATTTTTTTTATTTTAAATTTAATAGACTTATTTTACTGTTGAAAATAAAATCCTTGTCTCTGGCGTTACAAATATACAACTTATGATTTCAGTAAGTTAATCGTGCTTGATATAATGCAATACGTATTCAGGGTTGGCTAGATTGGACCTTTTTCCCATTGTGAAAAAACCCACATTTTGGACCCATTTTTGGTTTTTTCAAGAAAAATCAAGATTTTGGCAGTTTTAATATTGAAGAAAGAAAAACATTTAATGAAATAACATACCAAGAACTGCAGTTGAGTGGGTTTTTTCAAAATTTTAACCAGGTTTCAATAATTAAGGTTTTTTCATTATTGAATGTTTTTTTTTAAACTTAGAACGTTTATAGTTCAAAGTTTAAACTTTATAAAAAAATTAACTAGGATTTTTTTTAATTTCAGTGTTTTTTCTAAGTTAAATAAATTGCTTTTAATATTGTGAATGGGTTTTTTCAAAGCTTAGGATATTTTTAAAATTTAAGATGGTTTTTTAATTTTTTTTCATTATTGAAAGGGTTTTTCAAAAATTTAAGGAGTTTAAAGTTCAAACTAGTTATAAAAATTAAGGAAGATATTTTAGATTTCAGTATTTTTTTTCAAAGTTACATAGATATCTTTCTAAATTTAATGGGTTTTTTCAAAGTTTAAACTAGGTTTCAAAAATTAAATGGTGTTTTTTCAGTTTCAGTGAGTTTTTAAAAAAGTTAAATAGGTTCTTTCATTATTCAGTGGGTTTTTTTCATTATTGAATGTTTTTTTTTCAAAATTTAGGACTTTTAAAGTAGATGTAAGAAACTAAGGAGGATTTTTTAAATTTCATTGGGTTTTTTCAAAGTTAAATAGATTTCTTTCAATATTGAATGGGTTTTTTCAAAGTTTAGGATATTTTTAAAGTTTTAGTGGGCTTTTTCAAAATTTAAACCAGGTTTCAATAAATAAAGGGATGTTTTTACAATTTCAGTGGGTTTTTTCAAAGTATAAATAGTTTCAACTTTGAAAGAAACCACTTACTATATAGGAGAAAACCACTTAAATTTGAAAAAACCCACACCTTTTTCGAAAAAAAAACAGTTTTATATAGGTTTTTCAGGGTTTTATTGAAACCCACCAAGTTTTTTCAAAACTTAGGATATTTTTTTAAATTTTAGTGGTGTTTTTCCCCCAAAATCTATAAACCAGGTTTCAGTAATCAAGGGAGTGTTTTTCAAATTTTTATTATTGAATGGTTTTTTTTCAAAATTTAAGAAGTTTAAATTTCAAACTGGTTATAAAAAATTAAGGATTTTTTTTAAATTTCAGTATTTTTTTCAAAGATAAATAGAATTCTTTCAAAGTTTAGGATATTTTTAAAATTTTAGTAGGTTTTTCAAAATTTAAACAAAGTTTAATTTTTTTTGAGCGCGGTTGACTTTTTTCAAACTATAATAACTACCATAATTATAGCGCGATTTGAACGAAAATTGATTAAAATGCACATCTTTAAGTATACTACAAGATTCCGCTGACTATTGATCGATTTATTAATTATAGTATAGTGTCATTTGAATATTACGGAGAAACCTCGGACTACTGTAGAGCGCTTATTGCATAAGGCCCACCTTAATGCGATACACCGTTTTAAACCGCTCGATGCCAGGTAAAACATATTAAAATTTCATACACCAATCTCAAGCAAAAATACTTTTATTCAAGTATTACGGAAACGTCTTTAACGTAACTGCCCCCCTAGCACGCCGCCCCGACCTCTCGACCCGCGACCCCCTGGTGCTGGGCGGGTGTGCTAGAGTTCCGGGGTTGGGGGTTCTCGGGTCGTTGCGGCGTGCTAGTTGGGCAGTTTCGCGCGAAACTTGAGTTTAGGGGGCACAAAAAAAACCCTCCAGCAGAAGCGAAAAACCGCGAGACAGACCCCCAGGGTGGTGTGAAATCCCAACTGGCTAATGGCCATCTTTAATACGGAATTTCAGAAAGAAATGCACAAGGGATTTTAGTTAACTTTTTAGGTTTGGTTTGATGATTTACTGGGCCATTATGGAATAGGGAAAGAAAAAAACATGTGTAGGAAACAAATACAGTATATTGAATTATTATTGGCATGTGTTAATTTTGTAAAATTTTCCATGATGGAATTTTATTTATCTACACTCACTTCCAAAAGTTAAGCACGGAGCTGTTTTTTTAACCTAACTCCAAGTAGAATTATTTTTCATACATGAAAATCATACCATAAATTGTTCTACTAGTGGGAATACAGGGCCTGCGAACAAATTTTCCCTACCAATATTTTAAGGGGGTTAATGGGCCCTCCATTGATAATGGAGTTCCATTACACATTTGGAGCAGTGACAGAAACGTCTATGTGAGAGGTATTTAACGGAAAATTTATGTTTTTTTTCTAAAGAATATTGTTATTCCTAAACTCAACGCATGTTTTCAAACGTGTGTGCTAACTTTAAATTGCTTATTTAAGGTTTTATTGGGAGATATTGGTCTAATCATCATTTTTGGCACGTTTTAGCCTCTGAGTCATTTTTGGCAAGTGGTATCAGACCGTCAACTATGTTATTTAGTAGCCCTTACATGTGCTTGAAGGTGTTAAGGTCTGGGGACCCAGAAAGTACCCTTATTCTTTCAATATCGTTACTTATAAAAATCTTTAAGGTAGCCAAATTGTGATTTTTTGCAACTTTTTCACTCTTAAAGATAAATCCTCGACCCGATATGTGTTCTAAAAAGAGCAAATGGGACATAAGAACACATGTAAACGATTTCAGACATCAGTGAAAAGCTCTGCGGCATATAGGGGGTGTTGAAACGGCAATTGTTTCAGAGAAGAAATTCGATCTCTTAAAAACTCATTTAAAAAAAAGAATCGAGATATTTTTAGATATTTCTTATTTTTCAGACATGTATACGTCCATAAACACTAAAAAATGTTCATTTTTTGAACGTTAATAACAGTTGCCATCCCTGTAAAACTGTAAAATTTTTTCTGCCGTTTCAACAACCCCTATATGCTACAGAGCTTTTCACTAACGTCTACAATTGTATACATGTGTTCTCATGTCCCATTTACTTTTTTTAGAAGACATTTTGGGTCAAGGATTTATCTTTAAGAGTGAAAAAGCTGAAAAAAATCACAATTTGGCTATCTAAAAGCTTTTTTGTAAGTAACGATATTGAATGAATAAGGGTGCTTTCTGGGTCCCCAGACCTAAGCACCTTCAAGCACATGTAAGAGCTACTAAATACAATAGTTGACGGTCTGATACTGATACCACTTGCCAAAACGTGCTACAAATGATGATTAGACCAATATCTCCCAATAAAACCTTAAAAAAGCCATTAAAAGTTAGCACACACGTTTGAAAACATGCGTTGAGTTTAGCAATAACAATATTCTTAAGAAAAAACATAAAATTTTCCGTTAAATACCTCTCACATAGACGTTTCTGTCACTGCTCCAAATGTATAATGGAACTCCATTATCAATGGAGGGCCCATTAACCCCCTTAAATTATTGGTAGGTAAAATTTATTCGTGGGCCCTGTATTCCCACTAGTAGAACAACTTATGGTATGATTTTCATGTATGAAAAATAATTCTACTTGGAGTTAGGTTGAAAAAACAGCTCCGTGCTTAACTTTTGGAAGTGAGTGTATTATGAAATCAATGCATTGATAATTTCTTAATTACTATTTTTGTTAGTTTTTATTATAATTGCCAGTCTGAATTTCTGTCTTGGGATTCGAAGTCTAACTATACTATAACATTTGGGGATAACTTTTTTTATTGTAAGAAAGTTTATTTGTAAAATTATTGATAAAGGAGCAAGCTTAATTTTCTTGACTGTAGTAGAAACAGGGCATCCTGTACAAGCAGTTATGTAAATAGGATTACTTTTAATTATGCATTATTTAATTACCGAGATCCTTTTTTGTATATAAATATAAATACTTGTTTTGATCAGAATTTATTTCCAAAATATGAGGTCCGGGAACTAAAATGTCACTGTGCATCCAGGACATAAAATTTAAATTTGTCAAATATAAATTTAAATTGAATGATACAGAATATTTAATGCTTTTGGAAATTTTTAGCGTTTTAGTGCAATACATAATTATTTTTATTTGTTTCATTCAAAAATGCATATTCTGCATATAATCAATAAATTACACACTAACCTGGTTTGAATATTTAATTTGATAGTATTCGTACAAGTTTAATCTGATCATAATGATATGTTTTTCAGTTCCTCTCTCCTCTCTCTTTTGTAGGTAAATAGTAGATAAGTGTTTCTCTGTTTCTCAACTTCATTTAGTTCACAGCACAAATAAATTATCTGGATATATTGGCCGTACACCCGAGTATGAAAAAAGTTTTACAACATAAAAATATTTATTCTCGAAGTTTAATTCATGAGGAAGATAGTGTTTCTATTACTAAAACGTTAAATAAAATCGCTGTTATAAGTCATCAAACAAGCTTGCGTTACATCTTTTAAAAATATCTCTAAGTTTTTGATCTCTTATACATCTTTCAATGCAGAAAATCCATACTCACAGAACTATTAGGAAATTACAAAAGGCAGGAAATGAAAAAACTTTCATACCAGTGGCGGATCCAGCGGGGGGGCCATGGCCCCCCCCCGAGAAAATTTCAAAAATAGTTAAAACCCCTTTTTCAGAGCTAAAATTTGAAAAAAAAAATCATTGTAATTCATGCAATGTCTGACAAGAATAAAAACAACGCAAGGGGGGCCATGCTCATCCCAAGAAAAATTCCAAAATAGTTAAAACCTCTTTCTAGAGCTAAAACTCAAAAAATGTTCCCCTTATAATTCATGCGAAGTCTTAATTCTTAGGTAATGTACGTTGCTCATATAGCCAGTGGCGGATCTATGGGGGGGCTATAGGGGCTATGGCCCCCCAGGGGACTTAAGTTCAGACTAGATAAAATTGAAGTTTTTCAAACAAATTTTTGAAAAATTTAAAACCTTTTCAAAATTTTTTTGTAGCTCTTTTACATTTCAAACGGCCCAAAGAGCTTTATTTCATAATCATTAGCCCCATCTAAGATCTTAAGCCCCTGAAAATTTGTAGAATCAATGCACAATTACAGGGAAAGTGGGTTTTTGCTCTTTACATTTTTGTAGACTATTAATTCACTAATATTTAAGGAGTTAAAGAGTTTTAGCCCCTACAAAGCATTTAGACCCCCGCGTTTGTAGAATTAATTTGCAATTCAAAGGATTCAGTGAGCCCCTTCGAAATATTAGCCCATTTCATGATCTTAAGCCCCCTACAAAACACTAGCCTATTTCATGATCTTTAGCTCCTATAAAGCATTAGTCCCCTTGTATTTTTATATATTTGGTTCACATCAACTTGATGAGCTTTTAGCCCCCTCCAAGATGAGCTTTAACCTTCTCTGCTCTTTTATAGAGATGGAATTCATAACTTCAAAAAAAAGTTGTAATGTGCTTTAACCACTACAAAATCTTTAGCTTCCCTGCATTTTTATAGATTCGATTAACAATTTAAATGGAACAATAAGCTTTAGCCTTCTTGCGTTTTTAATTTAAAAAGCTTTAGCTCGTTACCGATTTATAGTCCCCTACTTTAGTTTTTGCAGATTCGATTCACAATTTAAAGGGGCCTCTGAGTTTTAGCCCCTATAAAAAATTAGCCTGTTCACAATTCAATGAGCTTTATCTTAAACTCAGCATTAGCCCCCTCCACTAGTGGATTCAGGGGGGGCTCCGGCTAGAGGGCTCAAGCCCCCCCCCAAAAAAAGAAAAGTTTCACTCTATATAAAAGACATTTTATGCACCAAAATGAGTTAACTCTGTTATTTTAAGGTCAAATTTTTGAAAATTTTCTGGGGGAGGACCCCCAGACCCCCTGGCCTTTGTAACCCTGTTATTACAACTATAATTTACTAAGTTTGTGACAAAACACAAAAAATTTGGGTTGGCGCCTCTTGACAAATTTTTAGTCGCCAACTTCACTTTGATACTTTTGGCGCTACTACTTCGCTTGGCGTTTGAAACCACTTCTAGATTTAAGCCAAAAATCTATATCCGAAATTCTGATGAGGCGTACCAAAACGAGTTGAAAAAGTGGGGTTTTTGACTTAAATTTCCAAAAATTTTCTGGAGTGGAAAATTTTCAAATGGCCCCCCCCGAAAATTTGGTCTGGATCCGCCCCTGTTTCATACAGATTCAAATTTCAGGACGGTTTTTGATTTTTTCCTTTGACGACAAAAGGAAAAACTTCTAAAGTGTTTTTGTAAAGGATAAACGTTAAAATGTATCTAATATCAAATCAAAGAACTGATCTGTTATCAAATTCAGGGATGTTGCACCACATTGAGCATTTTGTAGCAGCTAAATTTAAAATTTGTAGCAGTTTGTAGCAGCTAAATTTAAAATTTGTAGCAGTTTGTAGCAGTTAAATTTAAAATTTATAGCAGAATAAACCATTTTTTAGCAAGTCGAATCAATTTTTTGCAGCAATCAAAAATCAAAATTAAAATCCACAGCAGGGTTAATACGAGGGTGGTCCCAGAAGTACCCGGCCTAACAAAGAAGAACTAAAAATTTTTGGAAAATTTTTCCTAATTTCTCTAGATAGTCTTCTCTTAGCCCCATACACCATCTTCCAGTGAAGTTCCATGGGTTCCATGACCTATTTTTAGAAGGATTCCTAAAAGCCCTCAAAATGACCGTTAACAGCATATTTTACTTGATAATTTTTGCAAATATTTTCCCATCGAACCATTTTTTGAGGTTTAGGAGCAAAAATAACCTGTGGGAACAAAATCTTGGGAAAACAGCACGTTTGAGTAATTTAAACATTGATTTAACTGATTTTAGCCATCCCGACAATGGACGCAATTTTCATCAATTGCGGCAGCCATCTTGCACAAAGCTTTTTCAATATCAAATTTTCTGTCAAAATTCTGTAAACTGCACTTTTTGAGATCCCTTTTTTATCTGCTTGGTCCCTCACCTTCGATCGGCGATCATCCACCAACATTTTATGGATTTTTTTAACCAATTCTGGAGAAGGAACTTCATTTGGTCGACCGGTTCGTTGTTCGTCTTGGCAGCTCGTGCGACCACGTTTAAATTCCGCCACCCAGTATTTGATGGTGGAAAATGAAGGGGCAGAGTCCCCCAGTGTGGAATCCAGCTTCGCTTTAATATTCGTGCAACTTAAGCCCTTCAAATGGAAGTATTGAACAGCGAAACGATGCCCATTTTTATCCATCTTTAAAATTTTACTGCACTTGTTTTCTATTAGAACCTGCGAAAACGAATTCTAATTTACTTTCCCCATTCCGATTAAGAATTTGGGCCTAATTATGTTTGAACTTTTGCCTCTAGTCATTTTTTCGGTTTAATAAGCGCCATCTATAGGTCAGGCCGGGTACTTTTGGGACTACCCTCGTAGTTCTTGTTACTAAAATATACTGATAATTTATCCCAACTATTAACCTTAAAACTATGCATGATTAAGTTAATTAACTATTAAAAGTTGATGATGAATTACGCAAAACAAGTGTTTGAACAGCTAGAGATCTGTAAGCAAAATTGCAACTTTTTAAAGGTACCTTCGACAAATTCAAAAAAGGGGGAAAAGTACTATCACAAAATAGATTTAAAAACCTCTGATAAGCCATTTTATCTTAAATTAAAGGTTAAATGGTAATTCTGAACAAACTTTAATTAATTTATGATGTTTTAAAACAAAGTAATTGTTAAAGATTATTGTTTTTAATAAAATTTTTAATTTTAATAACAAAAACTCCAAATGCAGGGTTCATACAAATTTTCAGAAATAAAAATAAAGGAGTATTCCAGGAGTTTTCAAGGAGTATTTTTAAAAAATTCAAGGAGTAACTTTTTACATAACTTAAGAAAGAAAAAATTTTTACACAGCTTCAAACACACACCATGCCAATTATATTCCTGAATCAGATTTTAAAACCACTTTAAAAGTCAAAATGAAATAAAAAATTAAAAGAAATTAGTTAACAGAATTATTTAAGAAATAATTAAATTGCAAAAACGATATTGTCAAGAATTTTTAGTTAAGTAGAGCAAAAAAGTAAGAAATAAGTATTTTTAAAGGTATTTTTAGAATCTTAAATCAGATAAAAAAACACTATTATCTTCTAATTTAAATTAAGTTTCTATAAAGCGACCTTTCAGTAAAAATTTACAACATAGAAAATCCACTAAGTTGAAATTACTAAATAAAATAGAGAAAAAATCATCTTATTAGACTTCTCAGCAGGGATGGCAAAAAGAACGAAACTAAACTCAGAAACTGTGATTTTAAGGTATTTATTTCCTCCCGGAACAAAGTTCAACAGTCTAAAAAATTTTATTTTCTCCGCGATAAAAGCAAACTTAAAATTTGATATTTCGTTTCCTCCGGATTAGAACCAAATGCCTTTTGAAATTGGATTTTGTTCCCGGAACTACACTTAAAACGAATTAAAGTTGAGTTTTTTCCTGGAACAAATCTTTGGGATTCTTTATGTTTTAATTTTCATACGGATCTTAATTCAGCCTAAATTGTGCCCTCCGTAATGAAATAAAACTTGACTTTAACTCCTCATTTTTTCTCCGGATCAAAAGTCAACGCAGCTTTGATACCGAGATTTCCTCTCGGAACCAAACTAAACTCCGTCTCGACAGTTTTGCTCCGAGAAAAATTCAAGGCACCTCTGGTTATTTACTTTCGTTCCAGAACCAAATTCAACAAGGAGGAAACCATTTACTTTGCTCCGAAAATTTTTTTACCGGATTTAAAAAACTTGAGTTTCGATCCGGAGCAACAATAAATGTGAGTGAAATGCTTAAATTTGGTTCCGAAGATTGTATTTATTGTTTCTAATTTAAATACTACACACAATATATTTAATATTACGCAAAAGTATTGTCGTCAAATGACTTTTGATGCAAGTGCTTCAATTTCCAGCTTTCTATCAAAACTAATGCCTATAAGTCGAGTATCAACCAAAATAATAACCTTATGAATATGAGTGAATAAAAAAATAATAATCTGTAATTAATTTTAAAAAAATTAATTTGTAATAATGAGTAAAGTTTATTAAAAGAGGCTTTAAATTTATTTAAACTTAAGCTAACTGACGAACAGTTACGGGGGGCTAGAAGTAGTTTAGTTTGTTGGGTTTGAGAGAGAGAGAATTCAAAATTCAAGAAGGAATTTTATATAGTTTTAAGCTGTTATAAATAGCTAAAATTTGTGATCAATTAATAATAACTGATCGTTATTTGTTTCTTGGGATTTCAAACTGACGGAATTTTGGGCTGTTTGGATTTAAATTTTTGGAATTTCGGGGAGTCAGAATTTCTTTAGTTGGGATTTTATACTGAGAAGATTCCATGCTGTCGGGATTTTGTTTCTTGGGATTTTGGACCGACGGCATTTCGTTTGTAGAGATTTCAGTTTTTAGTATTCTAGGCTGTCTGGATAATGGCTGTCTGAATATCGGCTGTTGGAATTTTGGTTGTGTGAAAAACAAGACACAAATTTTTTAAAATATTGAATATTTGATTTTTCTAAACTTCACCTTGAAATTTATCAAATAATGTAAAAAATAGTATTAATTAAAATAGAATGTTGCCTTAGGAACAAAATGAAAACATTCTATTCACATTTAATTTTGTTCCAGAGCGATTCCAACTAATTAAACCTCGCTAAAATTATATAAGGAGCCAAAGTTAAGTGTAGCCGCCGTGTGTAATTAGGTTCGGGAACGAAACTAAATCACCAAAGCTGCCTTGAATTTTGCTCGGAGCAAAACTGCCGAGACCGTGTTTAGTTCGGTTCCGAGGGGAAATCTTGGTTTCAAAGTTGCGTTGACTTTTGATCCGGAGAAAAACTGAAAAGTCGAAGTATTGTTTGATTTGGTTCAGGAGGAAACTAGAGTTTTGCAAAGGGAAATGATTTGGATCCGGGACAAAATTAAAATATAGAGATCGCTTTAGTTTTGATCAAGAACGAAACTGAAATTTTAATTCGTGATACTTTATTTCCAGGAACAAAATCAAAAGTCAAAATGAATTGGGTTTTTATCCGGAGGATGCGCAATCTCATATTGAAGTTTCTTTTTCATCCCGGAGAAAAAATTTAAATGTAAATGAGTATTAGTTTCGGTCAAGAAGGAGTGAAACCTGAGAGTTCCGTTCAATTTGCCACCCCTGCTTCTCAGGCTGCTCTGACCAAAGTAAAGTTGTTTATTCTGGACCACCGTTGAAGCTAACTATACATAAGCCCGTAGGAAAAGCAGTCGCGGAAAAAACGGAACTGTCGCGGAAAATCACTATTTTCCCCATTCGGGAACACCAGAATTGTTGGCTTCTGACCACGGTAATATTGTTTTGTTTATATCGCAAGAAGCCAACTTGAATCGGCACCCGCGCGGCCATCCACGAAAGTCACGGGAAGAACGGTACACTCCGCAAAAAAAACCCGAAACTTCCAGGGAAAATTGCTAATTTTCCGACTTCCGGAACATCGGACTTGTGGGTTTCAGACCACAGTCAAGTTTTTTTTTTCTATATCGCCATAACGACGCAAGAAGACATTTTGAATCAGCACCCGCCCCGCGGCCGTCCACGAAAATCGCGGGAAAAACGGAACACTCCGCAAAAAAAACGAAACTTCCGCGAAAAATTGCGATTTTTTCGACTTTTTAACGGACTAAACGCAGCGAATTGAAACCTATTTAATAAAGGAGATAAATTTACAAAAAAAATGTTATATCTGGTTTCGATGGCTGACGTCATCGGTTTTGACTTCAAGTGGTAGAAATGTGGAAAAGATTCCATCCATAGACGATTAGAGTTTTTTTTTTCCTGAGGATGAAAGTAATTCGTCGCGTGAGAGGAGAGTGATAATTTCATTTCAGGAAAATCGTTAATTGGCGCAATTTTGCTCAAAATACGGTATTTGTAGCAGTTTAGCACATGAATTAGGATTTGGCGCAGTTTGGCGCAGCCGCAACATCCCCGCAAATTCGGGGTATTTTGAAAACTAAAATTGAACAGACTTTGTAATAGCCACTACGGACAGATTCGTATTTGTACATGGGCACATTGAAGGCAATAATTTTTGAAAGAGAATTTTGTCTGTACACCAATTTTGTCTAATAGGACAATGACAATATTCTCGGATGAATGTAGAAGACTTAAATTCAAAGAAGAATAATTGATAGGATTTAATTAATCCAACATATCAATTGAATATTATGCTTGCAGAAAAGTAAACTGTTGAAAGCACAATGAGAGAAAATGCGTTGATTGGGGATTTGTATGGTGTAAGAGCCTGTCTAAGAGGCTACACTATACACAGTTTTTTATCCAGACCAAGACAATTTGGGTAAATTAAATACTATCCAATAGAGTACTATATATGTTTCTAATTTGAAGTATCCTTAACTCAACCTAATCATAATTACGAAACTTCTCAAATTTTTTTTTCAAGATTTCAACCCTTACTTTGTAAATTGCAAACCCTGATGATTTTTTACAATTGTTTTTTATTTTAGTTTTTTTTAATTAATACTAGGTAGTAATTTTTTTGTAAATGTCACATTTATCTCTAACACATCAAACTTATGTAACTTCTTATAACATATTATAAGAATATTCTATAAATGGACATGTTATTTACAGTTGCCAGTTTTTGACTTTAACCCATTAAAGGCCAAGCATAGAAATTTTTTTAAATGCTGCATTTTTTTTACTGAAATATGCTTAAATTACGTTCATTAAGACATAAAATCAGTTTCGTGCAAAAAAAATAATATTTTATTTACGAAATAAAATGTTGCGTTTTCGCAACTTTGGCCGAATCAATGAAAAAATTTCAAGGATGAACAATTTTTTTACAATTCAGTTTTTACACTTTTTTATGAAAATTATCAAAGCATTTGGGGTGCAAATGGACTTGGCATTTAGCACACATATATACAGTATTGTTTTTGCAGTGTCTGCATCGTCTACGTGTTTTTTCTTCTTGCCTAATTGCGGTATGCCCTACTGAATCCCTCCTTATTTCTTTGGGTAAAGATCAAAGAGAACGGTCAGATCTAGTTGATAAGATAGAAGGGAACATTCTAGACCCCCTACTGTTCGAGGGGGTTTGAGGTGTTTTTGTTCATACTGACCACATGTGGCTTGAAGAGCTTGTACTCGTCACTTGAGAACCATATAACTGAACCCCTCTCCCTTCAAAGAAGGGGCGTGGGAAACAGCAGTGAAGATTTGCAAGTCATAAAACTGCCATGGGCTTTCTATTGAAACGTCTTTCACTTGCCGCTTCATTAGTTTACCCCGTGAAATTCAATCACCCCGTTTGCAGTTCCAGGAAATTTTGTTGACACAGCTGTCCTTGACCACGGTACCTATGGTATTTCTGAGTAGAGGTCAATGAGGTGTATTATAGGAAGAACTTCAGAACATACCGTCGAAGCACAAGCTATATTTAAATATTTAAATTTTCTTTTTTAAGGTAGAAAATTTTTTGAACACCTCAGAGAGTCAAATAGATGATTTCATATGAAATCATTGCATTTATAAAGGAAACTATAGCAAAAAGTTTGATTTTAGGATGGTATATTGCGGAAAAAACTGGAGATAAGCAAGCGAAATAAAAAGTTTGAGGACTTATAAAAGGGACGAAAATCACTCAGGGACGAATATTTTTGTACTTTTCTACATCAAATGTTACCGTACTTAAATTTTAGGTAGTAAAAAAAATTTATATTTTTAGCCGATTTTACATGGATTCGGCCAAAGTTGCGAAAACGCAACATTAAATTTAGATGAAAATTTCAAAGTTTATTTAAAACAATTGTTTTACTTTTATTTTATTTATAGAACTAATAACCTTAGTCCAGTATAAAAACGTAAGATTGATTTTAGTGGAATAATTATACATTTTCAAAAATGGGACTTAGTCAATAAACGTTTCAAGTTAGAAAATTGGCGTATTTTGAAAATTTCTCAAAAAATAATGGTTACCTCAATTTAATTGCAAATATTTTTTTATGTCTTCAGAAACCGTAAAAATAGCCAAAAAATAAAATTGGAGAAAAATATGCGTCACAGTATTAATAAAAAAATATTTATTGAAATGTTGCGTTTTCGCAACTTTGGCCGAAGATGGGTTAATAACAAATTTCTTAATAGTATTTTGAAAATAAAGGTAATTTGAGGTTATTCGTTATTCATAAAATCAAACTAAGTAAAGCAAAAAAAACCATCGCAAGACAACAGAGCAGTCAAGCAAGAGAGCCTGGTGAAGGGAGCCGAGATTCCGAGAACAAGCCTATCCCTCCGTCTCTCCTTGGAGGGGAGATAAGAAACTGTCGGGGGTTCTCACGCTAATGATCACTTTTTCCGTTCTGGGGGGGAAGGAAATCGCCGGCCGACGGCCTTAGCTGTTTGTCGAAGAAACGTGTTTTCGAGAGCCGTCGTTAAAGAGTTAAATACATCCACATCTTTCAGTAAAGTTTAATGTGCTATTTACAAAATGGAAACGGGAGCATTATAAGTTCTTACATTTAAATCAAGAAAACAATGTTGTTTGCAACCATAAGTTGGTTGGCTTCAGTCATTATATCAAGGGCAGCACCGATTTCTTCAGGTGTGAATGGCTGTTGTTGATCAGCTTTTTCAATTACATATTGATTCAACTCATCAAGAGGAACTGATTGTGCATGACGTTCTTTAAAGAGTTTAGATACAATGGATCTGAATTCCTTCATCCTGTAAAAGTATTTATTTTAATAAATTATGCAACACTTCCTAACACCAAAAGTAGATTAAAAAATTAAGTAACATTTACATGAAAAGGACACAAAACAGAAATCCTTTTGGCTTAATCATTTTATAGTACATTTAGGCCAATATTCACTGGTAACTTGATCGACAGTTAAATGGCAGTCAAATTTATGATTGGCAGTTAAAGAAGGAAAATAAGTTTTCTGTTTATCAAAAGTTGGACTGTCGTTTAACCGCCGGTCAAGTTACCGGTGAATATGGCTGTTAGCATTTTAATCTAACATTAGCAGACATCAGCTTGCTTTTCAAACCAGTGTATCACAGTGTTTCCCAACCTTTTTCAGTCCATGCCCCACCAAAGCCTTTCTGAATTTTCCATGCCCCCCCTGTAAAATTATACACACATTTTTACCCTTAAAATGTAATATTCAATATATACAGGGTGTTTCAAAAGTCTGTTTCGCGGATTTTATTTGGAACCAACGTGTCCTAGGGTCCCTGATCTGGGGCCCCAGCATGATCCTATTGTTTACAGCCAAAACCAGGCTTTTCGCTCTCATGACGTCACATTACGATAGATCGGCAAAATGACACAGCACGAAGCTAGCGACCACTTTTCCAACTATCGTTTACTCCGGATTAGTCAACACTTTTTAAACGATACCTCCGGAGCTCTAGGAATCGGTATCCAATAGAGTCGGTAAAGTTTACAATGCCTTTTCAGGATACAATGACATTACTTTTCAGATTAATAGTCTTTCTACATCGAGAAGTGGTCTTATGAATTAATATTAAACCTCTAAATCAGCGGTTCCCAAAGTGGTCCATATGGACCCCCAGGGGTCCACAGCAACTTCCAGGGGGTCCACGGGCATGAAAATGAAAAGTGGGGGTCCACAGAGACCTTCAGAGATCCATGGGAAACTTTTGATGAGTTTCAAAAATTTGTCTTTTGTATAATCAAATTTAAATAATATGAAAAGTTGGTTATCATTGAGTCCTTGCAATGTGAGAAGGGACGATGGAATCTTTCTCTCTTATCGCGGTGGAGAGCTCTTTTTTTTCAATTCCACGGAACATTTCCATTCGATCCACATTTTTTTTTCAATTTCATAAATTAAAACTCATTTTCCGTAATATATAATTTTATTTCTTTTCTTAGTTGAACTTAATTAAATATTGTTTGTTAACATGCCATATATTAATTGTAATTATTTCTGAAATTTTTTGATTTGTTGAATAAATAACTCACTCATAATCCATTAACTTTGACAAGTTTTCGACCAAAACTTTATTGTTAAAAAAAGTTTTTGTGCCTTGAAATGTAATGATATTAAAAATTTAGATTCGTTTTTATTTCAAACTTTTTAAATGTTTGATTGTTATAATTTCCTTAAAAATATCTTGTACCATATGAGTGGCAAAACAAATATGAAAAAGTGTGAAATCAAATGCATACAATGTACGAAAAAACACTTGAAAAAATTACAAAATTTATACGTGGTTTACAAATATCATAAACATAAGATTTTTAGCTACTTTTTTGAATGGTTCTTAAGACAGGGGGTCCACGGGGTACGAAAAATGTCGTCAGGGGGTCCACGGGCCAAAAAAGTTTGGGAACCCCTGCTCTAAATGAAGCAATATCTTTATTTTGTGAAGGAACTAAGTTTTCTATGCGTAGGTCACGCACGCTCAATGCACTGGAAACAGGTTATTTCGTCGCCATCTATTAAATAACTATTGGTATAATAATTAGACATAAAAATATATGTTTTTGGGTACCTGTTATGATGTGATAATTTTTCTTTCACTGTAAAAAGGTATTTTTACAAGATTTAGAGTTTCTATTTATACAGTTTCAATAACAGGAGTTTCAATAACCAAGTGTCAATTCATTTAGTCTACCGCTTATAGATGGCAGTACATCCCGATGGAAATAATTGGAACTTGGATTTTTTTGACCGAGATTCTATTGTATTTTACGGTTATTTTTTGTTGTTAAAAGAGTTTTTTGGGTTCAGGAAATATATCGGTATTTTTTAAACTGCCCACAATTATCAGGTTATTTATTTCTGCTAAGACGGCTTGATGGCAATATGGCGACCCCAACTACCCAGGCTACAAGTATTGGAAAGACCGCTCTTTTCTGATTGGCCGAACGCTTCTCGGTACATTCTCAGAGGAAAAAGCTAGATTGCTTGTCGCCTGTTACTTCGTGCTCAGACCAAAATGAAGCTCTTCGAAGGTACCGACAAGGGAAAAAGTGTTTTCGGATCCTCCTGTCGATAACTACTCGGGTGTCGATTTTTAAACGATATGATCATGCTGGGGCCCCTGGTGTCTTCCCCATTCCGGAAAAACAAGGCCATATATATTTACCCTCAAGGAGTTGGATTATCTTAATGGGTTAATTGAGGACGTTGGAAGAAAAGGGTCTGATAATTGGCCTGCCCCTCCCTCTTCATGCACAGGGTCTTGAAAACCGGCTAGTTGGATGCTGGGAATGACTGTAGTAAGTAGCATTTTGAATTGTTGTAATCTGCAGCCCCCAAAAAAACTAATTTCCGCCCTGTACTATAGCACATGTTGCACGTGCCTAATTACGGCTCTGTCCATAAATAAAACTATTCATTCCAGGTAAAAGGTTTACTTGGTAAAAATGTAATTTATTTATCCCTTCTGCAAAGTTGTAAAGTTTATGAAGCCTTAAGGTAAGGGGCCATTCATTAATTACATAAGGATGATTTTGGCAATTTTTGACCCCCCTACCACCTTGTAAGAGTATGTTAGATATTTCAAACCCCTCCCCCCTATTCTTACGTAAGATTCCATTTTGTTTTTCAAAATAATAATACGTATCTTTTTTGCTTTTGTTTTGTTTAGACTTTTGACAACAGGAAGATGGATTCAACAGTTTTATTTTTTTCTTAACTTAATGCTACTCCGATAAAAAAGATACATCTGTTGTACCTTTATTTTTTTAAAATTAAAGCTTCGATAATATACCGAGATTGTCAGCATTTTAAAGTTTTTCTGGGGTTATTCAATAGTAATTTGATCAGAATAATTGGAATTTGTTTACATTAACTTGGAAAATCTTATGTAAGAATGGGTTTGACCCCCACCCCCCAAGTAAGGGTATGTAGAGATTTTTCCAACCCTTCCTCCCCCTCAGGACCCTTACGTAATTAATGAATGGCCCCTAACCACAGAAGGATTAAAACCATAATCAAGTATTTTTAAAATCAAATTAACAAACACACAAAAAAAGGAATATTACCTTGATTCATCTACTAAACTTTCAGCAGTTGGTTGTGCTGGTTGAGATGTTTGAGGCTGTGTCTGGACACCAGAAGTACCTGGTTGTGATCCTGTGAATGAAATAGTGATAGAATAAGCAAGAATTGAAATAAGCAACCATAGCATAACCGTTGTTGCAAGTTTCTAGAAAAAACTGAAGACACTCTTGGTATAGCTTCATCTTTTATTTTAAACTTTATCTTTGAAAAGCATAGCTATTAATAGTTGAAAATAATTAAATCAATATTTATAAATCTCTCTATTCTAAAAAATATTTTTGGTGAACAGTTTCCAGAGAAAGGCTTTTTAAATACTGATCTGTACAACACATTTTTGGTATGAAACTGTTTGGATTCTTTTGAGGATGTGCAATATGTCATAAGAATTTCTAAAAAAAATTCTCAATTTTAAAATATTTCCATTGTTTTAGATATCCGAGAAGGTCGCAGTTACAATGGAAGTACTATCAAACAACTTATTATGCATCCAATCACAATGACCAATTGACACCCTATTTTATGATGAAACAAATGTTTTTCACATTTTAAAAATGTAATTTAGAGTATTTTCCAAATTAAATATCATTCAAAGATTTAACTAAGTATTCAAAAACTTACAGGTATGATATTTCATGCTAAAATTTAACACATTTTTTGTCTAAAAATTTATAGTTTTTAGTCTGATAATCGAAATCAATAGTAAACATAGAGTGTCATGTAGGTTTTGTCTCCTATTATTTTTAAAGGCCTTAAATGTATTGTTCAACAATAGTCTGGGTTGAAACAAAAATATGAATGATAAAACACTAGGAATACTAACAGGTTACTAGGTACAATACAGTCGAGTCCGCTTAATGCGAATGAGTCCGCTTAATGTGAATAATAATGTTATCGAAATCAACAGGTCCCGATCATTCCTATTTAATTTAATGTAACACATCGTTTATTGTGATCAACTATGGATCAACACCCCGGTTAATGTTATCGAAAATTGTCCATATCCCCTAAAACAGTGGTCCCCAACCTTTTTACTACCACGGACCGGTCAACGTTTCACGATTTTACCGCGGCCCGCTTGGGGGGGTGTAGATTGTTTACATTCTAGATTATTTTGATTTATTAATTTTAATTTAATTGTATTTAAACATACTTTCAAAATAAAATACAGTTACACCAAAACATAATTATAAAGTGATTTATAATTCCTTTCATTCATTAATTTGGAGTATAAGCCTAGGAATTTAACTTCCTTTTTAATGAAATGGTCGGCCCGCGGCCCAGTTCCATTTGATCCACGGACCGGCACCGGTCCGCGGACCGGGGGTTGGAGACCACTGCCCTAAAAAACACCCGCTTTCGAGTATAGTTTTGAAGGTCAATTTCTTTTTCCTGAAACTCAGTATAAGTTCACAGTTACACTGTTATGTTTCTTTTCTTTGATTGTTAGAAAAACAAAACATTCGATGTTCTCCAACTTCATACATTGAAAGAAAACAGTTAAAGGGGGGCAAATCCATACTTGCCATTGGATATCACCATCGGCGCCTTGCAGATGTTTCTGATAAGAGATTTTTTATTTTTTCTTGTTAAGTAGAATTCAGTGGTTATTTATGTTTCCTAGCCTTTTCTTTGTAAAATTTTGAAGAATACTGATGATATTTTGGCTGGATGTCGAAAGAAAACAAATTTATAAGCGGAATCGCATAAGAATAGTACTAACATATAAATGAAAATGCAAAGTAAACATTTATTTTATTTCTATTAATTGGACTACTCTTATATTTTACCCTAAAAATTTTAAGTTGCCAAGTACATATGATTAAACTAAACCATCGGCGCAACAGCCCTAGTGGGCCAAGGCCTACGATGCCCATCTTCGTTTTCGTGGGGCCTGGGGTGCTAGGTTAAAGTCCCGGTTAGGTGGTCAACTTAACACGAGACCACCAGTGTTTAGTTCCCAATCATGCTTGGTCCTCATTTTATCGACCCACTGAAGGGATGAAAGGCTGAGTGGACCCTGCCCAGCCCAGGATTTGAACCCCAGACCTGTGGCGTGGAAGCACGATGCACTACCACTGCGCCACTGGGCTTCAGTACATATGGTTAACTGTACATATAGTGTAAAATTGTTTTGAAAACATTAATTACGGTTACATAATTTTAATATTAAAGCAAATAATCTAGTTACACTGTTTGCTACTTTTTATATAGGAAATCGCTTATTGTTATCAATCGGATAATGTTATCAGTTTAATATCGGACAAATATGATCACATTAAGCGGATTCGACTGTATTAGATTTAAGTGTGATCATTGGTTTCTCTTTTTTTTGTTGAGGATATTGATTGGCAAGAATTATTTGTTAAACTTGCTGGATATTTTATAGGAAAACATTTTGATTAAATTATTAATAAGTTCAATAAATAATCTAACTTTTCAGATAGTTTTATATATGAAGATATTTGTGATGTATTTTTGAAAAGTTGGTTGACGTTTCTCTTTCTAATTGTTTTTACGAATGTTTTATAAATTGAGTAAGTTTAGTGAACAAGGTTTTGTGAGGATTGCTAAGTGTTCCAAAAGGGCCTGTTTAAGCAGCCTATGGAGGTTGGTGAGTGATAGCGAGTAGGGGGCGGTAGCTCCCTAGTATTTTTAAAAATACTGTTTTCTGTTTATAGTAAAACATGTTTTGCATTTATTAAAGGATTAGAAAAAGATTAGTGCACAATTCTATTTCAAAATATATTTTAAGTTAAAAATTTTAAAAGAAGGAATTTGGATAAAAAACATATTTATATAGTTTTAGATTTTACAAACCATTTGAGTATTCTCTATGAGTTTAAGAGTTTGTAAAAACAAGTGTGAACTCTATAAAATGTTGCAATATAACTTTGTATAATTATAAGTTCTAAGGATAAATGTCAAATCTAGATTATTTAAAAAGCTGATTAGACTACTAAGCGAAATTTCATAAAAATATCATACATCAAAATTAGAAGAGGTCTAAAGTTAAACCCTGAACTTACCACTAATTGAACCACTTTGTTCCTCTTCAAAATCATAAGGATCATATCCTTCATCGCCTGGTTGAAGCTTGGGTTTGGCAACTTTCCTGAAAAATAAAAATATAGGGTTAATAGAGAAAAAATTTTAAATGGCACGTTTTAAAATATTATTTACCATGTAACCTTATAACATAAAGCACATTATTATGCTTGTATATGTACTAGGATGGCCCACTTTCCTATGGGAAAAAATAAAGTGTTATGAAATTGCCACGGCACCCCCTCAATTTTTTAGACCTACAGAGAAAACTATTCAGGTAAAGTTTGGGCTCTGTACCTTAATTAGAAAGCGATGACCAAGAGGAGTGAAAAAGTCCAAATTCTAAGATTTTTATACAAAACAACTAAAAAACCAAAGATAAACCCTCTCATTTTGTTCATGATTTTTTAAAAGAAACTACTAATGTTATAGATATGATGTTCCAGGTTTTGTTTTTTATCACCTTTATTTTGGTTGTAGTAATTTACTAATGTCCAAAGAACTCTTGTAAAGTTGTTTTTCCTGCATTTTTAAACAGCAAATAACTCTAGAATTATACAACTTAAAAACCTTAAATCCCATTTTGTTTGTAAATTGTTTGTCTTTGTTTTAATTTGCATCATAACCATCATTTTCAATACAGTAAGGAACCTCTTATCCGGCTCCCAGAAATCCGGAATACCCAGAAATCCGTAATGTTTTTCGAAATTAATTTTTTTTAGTTCCGAATCCGCGCTCTGAAAGGATTCAGCGTGTTCCAATGTACTCCGTGTCATCGGTCCGCTTCGCTCTCCCCGCGTTTCCGCGACCCCCCCTTGCCCGCCCGAGGAGAAGCGCGGAGTCGGACGATTGTTTCTTATCAGTGGGAGGGAAGAGACAGCAAGGGACCAATCAGATGCATTTTTTTTGCGGGGTGCAATAGTTCTAGGAATATTGCGTGTGAAAGGAGGGAAAGCCAGTACCGAATGTATCGTTTTCGTTTTAGATTTTTCCGTTTGTCAATCTTAATTAATCGTCAAATTTTATTACAAAAATCTTAATATTTTTAGCCATAATTATAAGTGAGGTACTTAAGAACATAAATACGTTAAAATTTTCAAGTACGAAATAATTTTTCCATAGTCCATCTATAATAAATAAATAAGCGAACACACAGCAATAGTGTCACAAAAAGGAGACGCTCGCGTGCCAATTCCTTATAGAAATTAGACATTTCAAATCCAAATGAATCGGCTCATTTATTAATTAGTGTACAATTTAATAGCTAAAATTTGAATCTTTATTGTATACATTTTAAACAACATCAAGTATTTTTTCAATATATACCCAAACTATTTCAAAAATTAAGTCATTTTAGAATAACCTCTGTGTTTGTAGACCAGGTAGTACGTTTGACGAAATTGCCGTTTTAGCAATCCGTATCAATCATCCAGATTTCGGGTGAAATTTTTAAATACTTTAGCTTTACTTGAAGATAAATATTGAAAGAAAATAAATTCAGTAACATTTTTCAACTGCCAATTGCATAAGTAGATCCACATCCATCTAAAACCAACATCGCTATCCTTTCCCCCTTTCGCAATAGAAACGCACTGAGTGGGCCAAGCATTGCCCCCCTCCTCTCTCACAGGTCACACGATGGGAAATGTGCGGGAGGGAGGGGCATACCGGCGCCTCGCGAGTTTGACAGATTGTTTTTCTTCATTCCATCCTCGCACATGCGCATATTTTCATTATGATACATACACAGTTCAGTTAATGCGGTCTTTGAGGGCGTTTTTTTGGGAAAAATTCAGAAATCCGTAAAATCCGGTTATCCGGGATGATGCTGGTCCCGAGCTTGCCGGATAAGAGGTTCCTTACTGTATTTAAAAAAGTGAAAAAACTTAATGAAAAATTTAAAAAAACTTTTTAAATATTAAAAGCCTTTCAACTCTTAAAATGAACATTACTACCAAATTTCAAGTTGAAAATAAAAAAAGTTGAAATTATACCGCAAGAGCGATTCACTCATGGAAAATTCATAAACTCGCTTGAGGGTGTCCATATCACTTAAAACATGCAAAAAATGTCAAATAAAAAATTTAAAAAAAATTTTTTTTTCACTTGATTTAAATTTTGAAAAAAACTTTTTGAAAATGGTCATGATTCACATTAAATCAAAGACAAAAAGTTTACAAACCAAATGGGACTAATTTCAGGTTTTTAAGTTGTATAGTTCTTGAGTTATTAGCTGTTTAAAAATAAAGGAAAAACAACTTTACAGAAGTTTTTTGGACATTAGAAAATTATTACAACAAAAATAAAGGTGATAAAAAACAAAACCTGGAAAATTATATCTATAACGTTAGTAGTTTCTTATAAAAAATCATGAACAAAGTGAGAAAGCTTGATCTTTGGTTTTTTAGTTGTTTTGTATAAAATATTCGAATTTGGATTTTTTCACTCCTCTTGGTCATTGCAGTGGCGGATCCAGGATTTGGTTTTGGGGGGGGCTAAGAATTTTCATAATCCAATTGAATCTTCTGGTTAATGGTAATATGTAAAAGGTAGTCAATTATCCTACTCAAACCACTAAAAGGGGGGTCTGGGGGTCCTCCCCCAGAAAATTTTTTGAAATTTAGGTCAAAAACCCCACTTTTTCAACTCGTTTTGGTACGCCTCATCCGAATTTCGGATATAGCTATTTTAAGTTTTGACAAACTTAGTAAAATATTAGACGTTTTGGGGGGGGCTTCAGCCCGAAAGCCCCCCCCGTAGATCCGCCACTGGGTCATTGACTTCTAATTCGAATACAGAGATGAAATTTTGGCTGTGAGCTTCTATTAACTGTTCGAAAAAAGTAGAGGGTGCCCAGAACTCTACCTGAAAAAAAGTTTTTTGGGCCACCCTAATGTGTACTCATGTAAATCAATACGATATTTATTAAAAAGAATATATTTATCACTCTATTTTATATAATTAATATGCTATGATAGAACCTTTTCATAAAATACAACACTTCCTCAACCAGTGCACATTTGATTTATAAACAAATAGTTTTGTTATCTTTTTCTAGTTTGGGTGTTAATTATGTGTTAGGTTCATTACTTCTTTTTAGGAGCCTCTTCAGTTTCCTCCTCATCTGAACTGTCTTCAGCACGCCTTCTCTTCTTCTCCTTTTCCATAACTTTTTTAAAATAGGCAAACTGGACCAAATCAATAGCAGCTTGAGCGTCCCTCATGTTGATTGTATTTGACATTCGTGCTTTGGCATGAGCAGTGGACAAACGGATAAGAGTTTCTAGAGATCGTGCAGTAACAGGTTGTGTCTGAAATAAAACGTCATAAAATTAGATTTGAAATCATCTTATAGTTCGTAATCAGAAAATGTTTAAAACGCTTACTCTAGCAATATCTGTGTTCTGAGTATCAAATGCACGAAGCTTAGAATACTCTTCTGAGAGAAGTTCACAAGCCTCAGGGGTTAAAACTGGCTTAACTGCTTTGGCAAGATGAACATACTTTTTCATAAACTCCATACTAACAACCTTTTCTCTAAAAATAAATAAAAAAATAAGTTATTAGCCATTAATTAAATATGAAATTGATTCCCTATAAAAATACACAGCTAAGTTTATCAGTAGGAGTGTATAAAAAATGGGGACTTAACCATGGAGATTTTAGACACATACAGAACTATTTGATAATCAAAGATTAAGTTGTTTGGGAAGTAATGTGCTTTAGGGAAAACATAATATCCGAACAAAACCAAGGGAGAAAACAGATATTATAAAAGATTGATTAACCTAACGTTTCTTAAAATGAGATTACAGCTCACAATCTAATGTTTCCTTCACAAAAGATAACACACTATCTAATTTTTTTTCATACATGATCACTAGAATAAGTATAAATTAGTATTATTATCACTTTATCTCCTTAGAGAGAAGACATTTTTTTCTATTTGCTAAAAAATTAACTTAATGCTGATTAAACAAAGAGAAAGATTTTACACTTTGGCTCTTGAACCATGCAGCAAAGCATCAAACTTTTCATAAATAGGAGTATTTTCTTCTTGTTCTTCTTCAACATCAGGATTCTTAGTAGCAAGAAAATCCGCAGAAGAATGAATGGGCAAGGCTGAAAAAAAATTGGCTTTACTAATTGTATTTAGAAACACAAAAAGAAGTGAAATGTTCTGCACAAGATGTTAACCCAAATAGGAAAATATTAAAAATGAAGGAACCAAATATTTACGTTCTCCATCCATCTCTCCAGGCTTCCTATATCTGTGCATCCTGGCTACATGATCGGCGATTTCTCTGTCACTTTCAGGATCCATCTGTTATTAAAATATCACTTTGAATAAATAATAATAGTCAAAATGGTAAGTAATATTTTAAAATCATTAAATTTACCTTATCCAACATGATGAAGAGCAAATCAAAACGAGACAACAACGAATCTTGAAGACCAATATTTTCCATGGGAGTTTTGTACTGATCATACTATACAAAAAGAAATTGAAGACATGTTTCACTTAGACATTATTTTAGTTTGATTTGATAATTATTTAAAATTGTTTGAGTAAGATTTGAATACCTTGCCATATACAGGATTGGCAGCTGCAAGAACACTACATCTAGCATTTAGTTTTGCCTGGATTCCAGCTTTAGCTATAGTGACCCTTCCTTGTTCCATAACTTCATGAATGGCTGTTCGATCAATGTCTGACATTTTATCAAATTCATCAATACATACAACCCCTCGATCTGCTAAAACCATAGCACCAGCCTCTAATCTTCTGTCACCTAAAAATATTGATGATGTGTATTAACTAAAAAAACATCTAAACTGTTTTAAATCATTTAGGCAAGGAAGCAAAATTGCCTACAGGGTCATATTTGAAATGCAAGATAACTACATATGATTTCATGAGATTTCTCAGGTATAGCAATAAGGAGAAAAGTTGCATAATTGAAAATGCAAGCTTACATTTGTTTTCAATGTAAGTAAGGTTTTTTTACAAGACCATAATATTAATACTCTGAAAAATTTTGAGAAACAGCTTCCAAATAGTCAAGAGTTAAGTAATGCTAATGGATTGGGGAATAATTAAAAAAAAGTTCAAAAATTTATTTACCAGTTTCTTGATCAGTTGTTACAGCAGCAGTTAAACCGACACCAGAAGAACCCCGACCAGTAGTTGGAATTGCTCTTGGAGCAGTGTGTAAAACATATCTCAGCAATTGAGATTTGGCTACTGAAGGATCACCAAGCAACAAAATGTTGATATCACTAAAGAAAAAGATGAAAATATGATTAAGATGAATGAACTATGAAGCAGCATCAGTTTTTTGATGACATTGATCAACAGTTAGCAAATCATTTTAATATGAGGTTTAGCTGTGGCATCTCAATATTTGTAAAAGAAAGTTCATGAAATGTGAAACAATTACCAATAAGAGGAATATAGCTCATTATTTAAACAGATGGACATACATGTCAATAATGTCCTTGTTAATAAAATTAAATCATTTTGACATTATGAATTACATAGTTATTATGAATACAGAGTTTAAGCCAGATTGATCATTTTAAAAGGGGTTGGGCCAGGGTCCTGTTTCGGGAATTTTGGAAAAAAAAAAATGGAGTTTGGTGAAAATGATTTCCAATGTAAAAAAGACTTTTTAATAAAAAATGTTTCTTTAAAATATGGAACAAAATATTACAATTCCTTTTACTGCCCAACTAAGATGTGTTTTTAAACTTTATTTTATGTAATAAAGAGGTGTTTTTAAAACATATTATATTCTGAAAACCAAACACAGGAAATAAAGACATCAAATATTAAATGTTATTACTCTGACAAAATAGATCCTTATGAAATCACCTGAAAAGGTGTAAATTTTTTTTTGAAAAACAAGTTTCACACAACCTTTGATCTTTGCACTTTAGGTAAAGATTTGTTTTTGAGAATCAGAATTTTGTGAAGGGTCCCCCTTTTAAAGGATCATAATTTTGTACAGGGTCTGTAAACGAAGCTGAGATCTAGATGAACCAGTACATGATACACTATGAAACTTACAAAACTAAATTTACATTATTTAGGGCTAGGTGAGGTAATTGGGAATGAAAATCGCTAATTTAACTTCTAAATATCACAGTGACCAAGTAAAAGCACTTCAAAGCTTTTTCTTTGCATACACTTGTTATTCCAGATCTCATTCACCTTCCCAACCTATCAAATATAAATTTCGAGTTTTTTAAATGCCTAGTTTTTCACATACACAATTACCCCATAAGGTAGGGGTAATTGGGAATGGCTAAAATTTTTCCCTGGGTCTATTAAATGATTCTAAGCCCTCAGTAACGATTCTTTACGTCAGTCCTTTTTACGGCTCTTACACTTTGAGATTTCTAGCATCTTGTTCCCAATGACCCCAATCTATGTTTTTCATTACTCCATTTATATTCTCATTTGCTATAATTGATGGGATTATCAAGACAAACAAATCTGAGTGCAAAGTATAAAAATTCCTTTTCCCTATCAAGTTTATTATCTCTACAAGTTTTTCTGCATGTGGGATGAACAAGCCAAGATGGATCAGAGGGAAAGCCACTCTGATCATCTTTGAACACCAAACATTCTGTAACGTCTCTTACAAAATGTTCATCAGACGATGACTTCAAAGTTTGGAAGAAATTTTTAACAACCAAAGAATCCCTAGCTCGCTTTTTAGCCTTCTGTAGGTACTCAGGTTTTTTAAAGAAAAGGTAGAGGCGTTTTCTAAGGTGATTTCGAGGCATCCTGGATCACTAAAACCTTTAATATTTACTTAAGGACTTCATTTGCTTAACCCTCTCGCCACCCTGGGCCTCATATGAGGCTCCTACTTATGAGCTCAATTTTTGTATGATGTAAACACGCAAATTTATTTTCTTTTCATCAGTGACTTCACTGATTCATGTAGATCACATATGAGACTTCTACATGGATTCTGAATTTGTTCCTAAATGGCAGCAAGATGATTTATACCTCAAGGTGTACATTTTAAGCTGTGATGCTTCAGAAGAGAAAATACTAGCTAGATACTAGCTTCTGTAGAACATTTTTTATAGGTTGGTAGATATTTTCTCATTTCGTAACCTTCTAATATTATGACCATATCTTTTAATAAGCTCTAAAATAAGTATTTTCTGTTAAAATGAAAAAAATATGGCCTCATATGGCTCATAAAAATAACTAGGAAGGAGTGCACACAAGAAAAAAAATTTCCAGACCAATTATAGGGGCAATTCGGATGTGTTGAGAAGAAGAAAAATTTTTTTTCACTTTTTTGATGTTCTGGTGCCAAGAGGGTTAAGTAAAAACAATTTTATTAAACTTGGTCATTTACAAAAAAATCCATACTACACTTTCAAATGGGATTAAAATAAAGGACTGGTCCATTCAAGCGATCTTCCACAATCCTCAAACAACTTACTCTCATTATAAACACAACATATTTCTCTAGTAATTTGGGATTCTATAAAATGAAATAAATCCCCAAGAAATTTAAAAATTATAGATTAAAATCTCTAAAGAAGTTAGTTAAACTATTTTTCAAAGATGTTAACTTATTTGAAACAAAGTGGGTCCATATTTTTAAAAAGTGGGAAAAAAACAAAGTTTGAAATTCTATTCCCTTTTACCCGAGGTAAAAATCTCAGGGGTAATTAAGAACAGACGTCCAAAGGGGAGTAAAAAAAGTATTGAGAGAAATAAAACAACAAATTCTATTATCTAGACCAGGGGTTCTCAAACTTTTTAACATCGCGACCCACTTTTGAAAAAAAATCTAACGCGACCCACCGACTTCAGTTATTTATAATTAACTGAACTGAGATAATTATCTCATGTCCCCCCCCACAGAATTTTAACTTCTTTGGCTGGGGGGTGTTCACCAACTATTTAGTTACAAGGGTATGAAATAGTTTAATTATGGTCTAACAATGATCCCTACAGTAAAAAGGGGGTCTAGGGGTACTCCCCCAGAGAAAATTTTAAAATTTGACCCTTAATAACATGGTTTTAACTTGTTTTTTAGCAATATGGGATAAATTACATCAGTTGCATCATTTCCCAAGAAAATTCTTAAAATTTGCATCGACCCCCCCAGTGTGGATGAGGAGAAACACTAAATATTTTTTTCAAATCTTATTTGAATAACCGACTAGATTTGCATTATCGGCACATTAAAGTGACACACATAGTACATATTTACATTAATTGCCTTTTCCGTTCCACTCCAAGTAGTGTAGTTTTTCCTCAAATTTTTATTCTTTTTATATAGTATGGTAATTTGATAATTTCAAAAGTTCAACTAATAGTTTGATAATTCAAAAGTCAATAACACCGTTTGTGAAAAATTAAAAATCTTCTCGCGACCCACCAAAAACTAACTGGCGACCCACCAGTGGGTCGCGACCCACAGTTTGAGAAACTCTGATCTAGACTAAAGAACAACAATTATTAACAACGAAAGTATCTTAGGGGTCATTAATGTTATCAAAATTTGTCCATATCCCCTAAAAAACATCCGATTCAGTATCGAGTTTTGTTTTGAGGCAAATTTCTTCAAGTAAACATCTCTGTCCCACCCTAGAGCATTTGGCGTTTCTTTTTTTCTGAAACTCATTAGTAAGAGAATAAGAAAACATTCCGCATATGAAAGAAAACGGTTATAGGGCGGGGGGGATCCGAAACCATGCTTGTGAGAAACCATCTACGCCTTGCAGATGTTTCTGATAAGAGATTTTAATTTTTTTTAATTGGAATTCAGATTATAAAATAAGTGGTTTATTAGATTAGAAGGATCTAATGGAGTGCACACAAATAGAGAGACCTTTCTATATAAATAAAAATAAAAAGAAAGCGATTATTTTATTTTTATTATTTGAACTACTCTTATATTTTCCCCTGAAAATTTTAAGTTGTCAAATACATAGTGTAAAATGGTTTTAAATACATTAATTGCGAGTACGTTATTTTAATTTTAAAGCAAACAATATAGTTACACTGTCTGCTACTTTTTGATATAAAATCGCTTATTGTTATCAATCGGATAATGTTATCAGTTTAATCTCGGACAATTGCGATCACATTAAGCGGATTCGACTGTAGTTTCATTTCTATCAACCTTTAAGATGATTTTTGAGAGAGAAATAAGTCTGTCATTTTAACAATTTATGGTTTTTTCTGTTGATTTTAAGCTGTAGGATGTGATGTCACAACTTTCAAACCCCCTCCCTCCCCCTTGTTACAAATTGATTAACACCCTCAGTTCTTTAAAGGACGATAACTTTGAATTTCAGAAAAATTGAACAATTTGTTATTGTTATCATAAAACTTTCTACTGGAGAATAGAAAATACTGCAATACTTTGAACCACTTTGTAGGGATAGTACCTTTCAAGTTTCATTCCACTTCGATCCACCAAGCGCAAGCCCCTATACAGAAGTGATACTAAGGGTTGTTCCTATTTACCCCCGATTTCCAATTACCCCACCAAGCCCTAACCCAGGGTTGGAAAAAAACATGTTTTTTTAATAAAAAACAAAAAAACATGTTTTATTTGTTTTTTTACCCTCGACATAGAAATGATAAAAAAATCCATGATTTTTAAAAGTTTAAATTTGACTTTTCAAGCAGTTTGTTCTTTTAACACGTTCACGCCGGGGCCAATTTTCATGTTTTTCCCCGGGAGGCGGCTCTCGACTTCAGGCTGCGCTTCATCTGGCGGCGTCACCCGATAAGGCCACCCGTGCGGGCCGCCGGTGGACCACGCCGCCCCATGGGACAGTCTAGTGTGGGCCACCGGTGGACCGCGCCGCCCGATGAAACAGTCTAGTGCGGGCCACCGGTGGGCCGCGCCGGCGTGAACGTGTTAAATGATTTTTGTAAGTTTTCATCACAGCATCATGCTCTTTATCAAGCAATGTACTGCCTATGTCATGGCGATTTGGTGGTTTGTACCCAAGCCTTATACTTAACACTTAACTTATACTTAAAAAAATAGTGAGTTTGTTGCCTAAATAAAGGGAGCAACTTGCTAAAAACTATACTCCTGTTCATAAAAAATGCAACACCAAGAAGAAATTGTCCGATAAACTTGAAATTTTCAGGGTATATTCATTAGGGTTTGCTTATCAAATGATACCAAATTCAGAGCTAAAGCGCATGCGCGAGCTGAGCAGTGTCTCCTCAACCACTGATTTAGTCGTATACATAGGGGGCTGTTACGGGACGTTAAAGAGTTGTAAGAAGATTGTGTGTGTGTGTCTGCCCTTGATTATCTTGTCAATAGATGTAATTATACACCTTAGCCCTTAGAGGATGTCATATGAACATTTAACCGAGTTTAAAAGAGGATTAATGTTAGGGCTCCAGGAAGGATGTTTTTCACACTGTTTTATCGCTGCTCAGATGAAGGAAAACAGGACAATAGTGATATGCATTTGAAAGCAGAGGTCCAAAGATGGTAAGACGAGTTGAAAATTGGGGTCTGGACCCCTCATAGTCACGTCAGCATGGAATGAAAGAGACTTCATTTGCATGGCAGTGCCGGATCACTGAGCGACTTTACGAACTGTTTCAAATTGTTAGAATGCTGCTACAGGTCTATCATTGTCTGCTCCATCAGTTAATTGGTCGTCATTGCACCAAAATTCACCAAGTATCGTTTTCTTTTCAGTGCTCCATTGATGGAATTCCATCGGTGCATAAAGCTACCATAGGATCCAGAAAAAAAGAGTTTCGCATGATTACTGATAACAAATAGTCTTTTTAAACAAACCCTCCTTCAATTTTGGTTAACATGACACATAAATTGGGTTTGTACACTATGCCGAAAATCGCCATTTTTGGAGTGTTTTATCTTGAGTCTGTGATGAAGAAGTGAAGTGTTTTGACCTGGAGCACTATTGGGTACCATAGGCAACCTCATTAGATAAAAAATGAGGGCAATCTCACTACTTAAAAAAATTTCTAAAACCTTTTGGAGCCAAAAGTTATACCCTACCTTTGAAGCGATCCTGAAGCTGTAATTCATCAGAACAAATCCCGTACACATGTTTTTTGGAATGTTCCAAACTTTCATTACATCCAATAAAAACAGTTTCTTTCTCGAAAAACTTCTTCATCCAAAATTTCACCTATGGAGCTGACTAAAATTTCATTGGTTTGTCCTCATACTCAAAATTCTTGTTATGCTGCCATTATTGGCAAACTTTGGGTTTGGGATGAATCTTTGATGAAAATCACCTCCTCAGTCAAAATTTCAATCTATTTGATTCGATGACCTGTTGTATAGAGGCTCTCATTACACGGCGTATGGAAGACATTAAACACCGATTTTCGATGTTTAATTTTATTTCTTTGTTCTGAAAATTGAATCATTTATTTGCATCCACAAAGATCACCTGCTGTGTAAATTTCATCAAAATCTAACAAGTCCTTCATGGTGTTGCATTTTTTATGAACAGGAGTATACATATGTTTTAAACAATGTTTTTTTCGCTTTGTTTTAAACATGTTTAAAACAAAGTGTTTTAAACGTAACAACCCTGCCCTAACCCATTAGAGCCTACCATCCCTTTAAACAGACGTTTGCTAAAAAACCTTTTTCTACAAAACTAGTTCTATTAATTCAAAATTTGCACTGATGCATCTGTCTCATATAATAAAGAACATGAGAAGAAAGCAAAATGAAAAAATAATTTTTACAATTTTATTATATACAAGCAGGAAACAACATTACCCTCTCAGTCGAGTTCCATTGGGGAGAATTTTTTCAACACCACCAAGAAGGAGACAAAGAATAGCCTTTTTGATATAATCATTACCATGAATGGAAGGAGCAAGGGAATGAGCTAAGATTTCAAACACATTCTGAAGGAGAAAATAGGATTATTTACTTCAGTCAAATTAATAAAAAAAATTAGCCCTATGAAAATGACTTGTTGGGCTTTACCTTTTGTTTAGAAAACTTTTTGCACTTTTTGACATCATCAACTGAAATGTGGGGAGAAACTTCTTTACTCAACAACTGTATGTGGTTGGCAATTAAAATTGTCCTGAAAAACAAATCAACTAGAACAAATGGTCTGAGACCTAGTAGAGATGTGAATGAAATAACTCTAAACACATTAACACAGCAATTTGGTTACAAATATCAAGAGTGTTACTTGAAAGTGCCTGATGTGTAACCCATTTTCTTTCCAGGGAGACAGCGATACATCCCAACAATCTGTACCCTGTCACCAGGCTTGCATATATCCACAAGATCATTGTCAGCAATAATATCCACTGTGCGTGGAAGTTGACCAGCTGGTGCTTTTTCAGGCATTTCTTGAATGGAAAATGTTTGATGATTTTTATAAGCTGATAACCCATATTCGGTTTCTAACAAATTACCATCTTCATCCTGTAAAATTTATGAAAAATTAAAACAAATATACTGAAAATGGTATTTTGTAAATCAAATAAAAAGTTTCATATGCAGTTCAACTTGGATAATTCAAAGCTAAAGCAACCACTACAAAACTGAATTATCCACTTTTTGGAATAAGTTACATCTTTTTTTTTCATTTTTCTTCCCAGGTCAACAATTGTATACGGTTAAAAAAAGATTCTTTCTACAATGTACAATGTAGGGGAGAGTGGGGCTATTTCGCACATGGGGCACATTCGGACAGACGACATTTCCCCTAGTAATTATTGATTTAAAAATCTGAAAAAAATACCAGAAGATGGAAGCATGACTACCACCTTCTGCATGAATTTTCAAAGCCCTGAGCCATTTTGTTGTATACGTACTAGAAATTTCTAGCGTTAGAAGCAGCAAAGTAAATTTTCTTGTCATTTTGTTGGCGTAAAATATCAATCAAAAATAACTCTCAAGTGGACATTCAGAATTTTATTCAGTAGAGGAACAACTAAAGTAAGTTTCTAGAAAGGTTTTATTTCCCTGCTTTAATTATAAATATCTTGTTGGGACGTGGTAAGCTTGAACTGGTAGATGGGGCACACAGTGATGTTGCACCACATTGAGCATTTTGTAGCAGTTTTTGTAGCAGCAAAATTTTAAATTTGTAGCAGCTAAATTCAAAAGTTGTAGCAGTTTATAGCAGCTAAATTAAAAATTTGTAGCAGTTTGTAGCAGATTAATTTAAAATTTGTAGCAGAATAAACCATTTTTGTAGCAGCCGATTTTAAATTTTGTAGCAACTTATCTTAATTTTGTAGCAGGAACAGGACGAATCAACTTTTTGCAACAACCAAAATTAAAATCCATAGCAGGGTTAATAGTCCTTGTAACTAAAATATACTGATAATTTATCCCAACTATTAATCTTAAAACTAAGCGTGATTAAAGTAAACTACTAAAAATTGATAAGACGAATTACGCAAAAAACAGGTGTTTGTACAGCTAGAGATCTGTCTAAGCAAAATTGCAACCTTTTAAAAGTACCTTAGAAAATTTACCATTTAAAAATAGAAACTCGTCTCTCGAATTTCTCGTTTTTTAGAGTGATGTTATAGGTTAGAAATTCTAGATGAATGCGGCCAATTATCGTTCTAAATATCGGGAAAGGTCTTAACTTTCATTTGAATCCGAGTTTGTTTCAATGTCTCATCTAGATCCAGAGAAATATGCCGAAATGCACTATTTGTGTGCGAATGTGCCCCACTCTCCCCTATATTCTTTCTACAAAGTACACACAACTTTTTCTATTTCTATTCAAATATTAATTGCTTTTGATAAGTAATAAAAAATCCAACTTTCATAATGTTGATTACATCCATTAGATATCAATTCTTAAACATTGTTTAAAATAAAAACTGTCATTAGATTAGCAATCAACATAAACATACCAAAAAAACTAACTATTTTTAATAAAAACTTACACAGTAATTTCTTAGTCACATACAAACCTGGAAAAAGTTGGAACCTTCCCCCGAACCTAATAAAAATTCCCCAAACCTTATGTATTGCTCCTATGGAGCTGGCAGGGGCTTCCCCCAAACCAGGTTCATAGGTTCGGCCACTTTTTCCAGGTCCGGTCACATATATTAGAAATACTAACGACAAAATGCTTAAAAATTAAAAAATAACTTTGGTAGAAATCTACATCACTCAAAGTTATTCCAACATTATACTTATATATAAAAGAAACTTTTTCTTACCTTAGTAGGATAAACGGAACTACTAGGATAGGCATCATAAGTAGTAAGATCTGTATACCTTCTTTCAATAGTTTTTGATGTTGCAGGACAATAATGAACACTTCTTACAATTTTAGGACGAACAATAGAACCTAATAAATAAATTTAAAATCTTCTCATTTGTCCATGTCTAGATGGAGAAGTTCTTACTATGCATTGGTACTTACATTTAGTGACTATACCCTCTACACAAACTACATTTCCTAAGTAACTGGATACCAGGGTTCGGGGAGTTACATGTTTTGAACCAAAACTAGAAAATATCAAACATTTTTTTTTAATTCACAAAACAGTTAGCAAATTTAAGTAAATTCTGCTTAGGGGATTTAAAAAAGTTAATTCATACCTTCCTTCCATTCCAATAAAAAACTCCTCCACATCTTTAGAGTAAGTGGGATCTGCAGCAGAAACTAACTCCTTTAATGCCCTCTGGAATGCAACTAATTCTTCAAATGAGTCTTTCAAAAGGCTAGCAGAAAGATAAGCACCTATGAGTGTTCAACTGTTTTGACAGAGAGTCAAGATCGAGAATCATAAATTAGAAAGAATGAAATTGAAATTTTAATTTCTAGGCTACAAATAACTTAAACACAAGAATAGCACTGCATTGATGGATTTTTTATCCATTTTATTAAAAACTAAAGCAGAATTAAATTTTATTAATGTACAAAAAAAATGTAAGCACCACACATAGGTACTTAGCATGGATTTGCAAGTCAGAGTGGAATTATAAAAACAAATTAGAGGTAAAACACTTAAATTTCATTTACCTTTGACACCGTAGGGGATTTTTTCTACGTAAATCATTTACATTTATAATAAGTCTTCGGTCATTTCGTACAACCATATCCTTTACCATCTGAGTATATATTCCTTGATCATCCTGATATTAAGAAAATGAAAAAAATTAGCTTTCTTGCGTGCACATAGTTATTTCAAATCAATGAAGTGCAGATTCGAAACATCGATGGTCGAAACAGGTCGTTTCGAATCTGTTCAATGGTTAGAGAAGTTAACTCAAAATTACGCATAGAGAAAATTACTGTAGGCACGCAAACTTCAGGAGACAAAATAAATACTTTAATAATTAATGAAAAAAAACCTTTTTAAAGAACAACGTTTTTAAAATGCACTAAAAAGTATAAAATAATTTTTTGCAACTCCTTGTAAAACGAAAAACGTGGGGATCATGCAATAATATTTACAGCCACTACTCTTGTCACTATTTACCATTATATCCAAAGTTAAAAATTATTTAAATTAATGATGAAATTAAGTTGGATTAAATACCTAATGCATGATCCCCACGTTTTTCGTTTTACAAGGAGTTGCAAAAAATTATTTTATACTTTTTAGTGCATTTTAAAAACGTTGTTCTTTAAAAAGGTTTTTTTTCATTAATTATTTTCTGGTTTTTAGTTTTGTTGTGTAAAGTTTAGAATTCGCGACCTAAACGCCTTCCAAGAATTTGATTCTTTTCTATTTTTAATAAAACTAAAAAGTGTTTTTTTTCTGAACTTTAACTATAACACATGGCTTTACTTTGTTTTGTTAAAATCATTGCACAGTTTTTGCCTCTGGCTATTATTCAGATGACGTTGGAAATTTTTGAAACACTAGTAATATAAAAAAAGTGTTTTAAAAATATATTGGTGAGAAACTTCTCAGTAACTAATTAATAAAGTCAGTCCCTTAGATATATTACAAATACAAACTTACATGAAGTACTGCATGTAGGGGAGAGGAGGGAGGAATGGGACAATTTTCACTAAAATTTTTTTTATTCATTATCCCCTGCTTATTCATAGATGCAAATGGTTGGATAATAAACTTACATGTTTTAACTTAATTTTTTTTAAATGTACAGTTCTTAAATGTTGTTTAATTTTATCACTTTTGATCATTCATATTTACAAGAATTTTGTCCCATTCCTCCCTCATGGGTGGGAGGAGTGGGACATGAGTATGGGAGGAGTGGGACACTTTTGAAAAGTAAAGAAAATTAGTAAAATGTAATAATGAGAAAGAGCCTAGTATTTTACCTACTATTCTTTTAACCTTTGCCCACATTTTTAAACAGCTTTCAATCTTATATCTATTATAGAATAATTTTTAAAAAATATTTAGTACACTTGAACTCTTTCCCATAGTGTTAAGAATCAATAATTGAAATACAATGTAATACTTGGAATTGTTTATTCAAGAAAAGAAAAGCATTCCAATTGAAGCGATAGAAAGCTATCAGAAATTAATACCTATTTTCAAATTTTGTTTACATTTTTGCAGGGGTGTGTCTCGATTGACCGAAATCCATCTTACCGAAGCGCCTCTTTCCCGAACGCCACAAGCCCGAACGGGACACTTGCCCGACAGGACTTCTTACCGAATGGGACACTTGCCCGACAGGACTTTTTACCGAACGGGACACTTGACCGACAGGACTTTTTACCGAACGGGACACTTGACCGAACGGGACACTTGACCGAACGGGACTTTTGACCGAACGGGACACTTGACCGAACGGGACTTTTGACCGAACGGGACACTTGACCGAACGGGACACTTGACCGAACGGGACTTTTGACCGAACGGGACACTTGACCGAATGGACTTTTTACCGAATGGGACACTTGACCGAACGGGACTTTTGACCGAACGGGACACTTGACCGAACGGGACACTTGACCGAACGGGACTTTTTACCGAACGGGACACTTGACCGAATGGACTTTTTACCGAATGGGACACTTGACCGAACGGGATTTTGACCGAATGGTGCGTTTGGCCAACAACTCACTATGGTCACTCATTTTAAATATGGGCTTTCGATTTAGGTGTCCTGTTGCTTGACCACTGGTCAAGATTACCTCTATGGCTAAAATCATTATAAAATTAATTTTGGAGATGTTGATTGATATTTTGTAATCTTAACAGTTTTGACATGTGTCTTTGGTTCCGGTGAACGGATACTTTTGGGACACACTGTACATAAATTAATTTATACTCAGTTACCATTCTGTAAAAATTTTAATTAAACTACCTTATTTATTACTATTATATGAACTAAACGTTGAAAAAAGTGTTTTGTATTTATGGAAAAGAGTAAAACGCAAATAAGAGCATAACACAGGGGACTGTGTATTGTCATTCTCCTAAAATTGCAACTTCAATTTAAGAGATTTTAATTAAGATTTCTTTGTTATTTATCCTATAGGTATCATGATTAGAAAATTAAGGATGCGAATCTAAAACTTGTTTAACGCTTCTTATTTAATTCCAAATATTATATAGTTCGCACTCTATATACTTCATATTATACTTAACAATTCTATTTACTTTTTTAATATACATTACTCATTACTTCATTAAAAAGAAATTGATATTTCTTAGCAAAATTAATATTAATTTATACTTGACAAGTTCCTGATACGTATTTTTTTAGCCTAGCTTCAAATTTTTTAAGGATTTGAAAATGAAAGGAGACTGTTAAGAATAATATTAATTTATAATTACAAGGGATGAAAAATTGTATTATAATTTTGTAATTAGTTTTCAGATTGCGGGCTTTTAATTGTAAGGATAATTGTGTATCTATCTGGAGGTTAGAAAAGCAAAGTGTAAATTTAAGATCCCGAAATTTTTGACTAATACGTGTGGTTTCATCACCCAAGACACCTGCATCCTCCCATTTTCTTTGAGCCCTCCCGCCCCGGTCATAAATCATTTGGACAGCTCTCCCCCTTTCGCAGCAATCGGCAGTGGCAATAAGTAAACAAGGCTGCGCTGCTCGAGGGCTATCGAGAGATTTTATTCAAAATCGTTTTCATCATAAGAATAAAAGAAACAAAGTTTTGACCTTAAAGAGAAGATTTTATTTAGTTCAGTGAGAGGGATGTTTTGGTGTATATCGTTCATCAACTTGGAAGTGGTAAGTGGTAAAAATGTTTCCCCTTTTTTTTATATATTAAATTTTTAAATTTTTCCAAAAACAGGAATGATAATAAACAATGCACGCATGACGTCACACGTTGCTTCAACTTACACAGAAAAGAAGCTACTTTAAATTGAAAATAAATTATATTTTAGGGCTTTGGTAATCTTAAGGTTTTTCTGGAGGTTTCAGCTATTCTAAATACACAAGAATTAACAAAAAATTAGACTGCAATTATTCATTGCTTATATTTGTAATAGTATTCTATAACGGGCAACAATTTTTAAGTTTTGAAAATAGTTTAATACTTGTGCAAGTTTGTTGACCTTTCAACAAACTTGCACAAGTATTAAACTATTTTCAAAACATAAAAAAATTAATCAGTTTTTTCCCGGTGCATGAATGATACTAGAATGTCCTATTTTTACAGTAAGATAAAGTTCTTTGCATAAATATTAAACGCATATTTCCGATTCAAGCATGGAAGACATCAGTATTTCATTAACCTAATACATTTTTTAAAACGTAATTTATTATCTATTTTTCGGTAAAATCAGAAACTACCATCTTGACCAGTGGACAACCGGAAAAGGTTATAGGTCTCAAGGTGTTTGGTTTGAGCCCCCACATGACCTACTTCAGTGCCAAAGCAAAGAAGTTACAGAAAGTGGACCGGACTGACCAATGGTCAGCTGGAACCAAAAACACATGTCAAAACTGTAAAGATTACAAAATATCAATCAACATCTCCAAAATTAATTTTATAATGATTTTAGCCATAGAGGCAATCTTGACCAGTGGTCAAGCAACAGGACACCTAAATCGAAAGCCCATATTTAAAATGAGTGACCATAGTGAGTTGTTGGCCAAACGCACCATTCGGTCAAAAGTCCCGTTCGGTCAAGTGTCCCATTCGGTCAAGTGTCCCGTTCGGTCAAGTGTCCCATTCGGTCAAAAGTCCCATTCGGTCAAGTGTCCCGTTCGGTCAAAAGTCCCGTTCGGTCAAAAGTCCCGTTCGGTCAAGTGTCCCGTTCGGTCAAGTGTCCCGTTCGGTCAAAAGTCCCGTTCGGTCAAGTGTCCCATTCGGTCAAGTGTCCCGTTCGGTCAAGTGTCCCGTTCGGTCAAGTGTCCCGTTCAGTCAAAAGTCCCGTTCGGTCAAGTGTCCCGTTCGGTCAAAAGTCCCGTTCGGTCAAGTGTCCCGTTCGGTCAAGTGTCCCATTCGGTAAAAAGTCCATTCGGTAAAGTGTCCCATTCGGTAAAAAGTCCTGTCGGTCAAGTGTCCCGTTCGGTCAAAAGTCCCGTTCGGGCTAAAGGTCTTTCGGTCTTGTGGCGTTCGGGAAAGAGGCACTTCGGTAAGATGGATTTCGGGCAGACGGGCGCGACCCTTTTTGCAGATTTTGTTTACATTTTTCAGAGTGTCCCATTCCTCCCTCCACACATTGCTTTTAAAATATAACTTGTCACATAAACTATGCTGGTGTTAGGCTTTATGAAATTGCAGATTAGCATACATTATATCTTTTAGATTACAATGGCATTATGTAATGTTTGTTCTACAAATTACATGAGAAATGAAATAAAACTTAAAGATAGACTGAAAATTTACTTTGGAGGTGGGAAAATCAAATTTTTACAACTATATACAGAAACTTGCTGCTGGATAAACTAAATGAAGGAAATAACAAGAAGCTATAAGAAGGCCATCTAATGACCAAATCGGAAATAAAATAAACTGATTTATTTTTCCATAATTTCAGCTGTCCCACTCCTCCCACTGTCCCATTCCTCCCTCCTCTCCCCTACTGTGTATTAATTTTATTCTTACAAATTTTTATTTTACTAATATTTTATACAACACTTCTAAAGCCATCTTGATAACGAGAGGAGGCAAACTGCACAACAATGATTTTTAACAATGAGGTCCTATAGTTGAACTTCTAAACTTTAAGTCCCTCTGGGGGTTCAGGGACAGCAAATTGAACCGAACTAACGAGATAATATTGTATTGTCATCCAGATCTGAACTATGTTCAAAATTTCAAGTCTCTAGCTCATGGGGAAGTATGTTTAAAATTGATTACTAAATTCCTCCCGAACAGACAGATAGACGGACGGACGGACAGACAAGATTGAAAGCGACCTAATAAAAACGTTGTAAAATGGAGATTAACAATAAATGCACCAAAATAACTTACATCATCATCAAGAAAATCAAGATACTCTTTTTGAATATCCCTTAGGCGTTGATCAAAATCAATATCCCCCATTTTTTTTCACTCGAAATCACAAAACTTTCACAATGAACAAATAGCACCCGCAAGGTGTTAATGAAAAGAATAAACTATAAACACCCAAACAGTCCTATTGTCCGGTCGGAAACTTTCGCTTTCGCGCCCAAAATCACGGACTACAAAACAATGAAATATCTAATAAGTTGAGAAGTATTTGTGCTGAAATTGTATTGAAAAAACATTGCAAAACTTAATAAATGCTTTAAAATTAAAAAAGAAATCTTCCATTTTGCTTTCCAATAAATTTCAGCGAAAAATTTATACAAAACACTTTAATTTTCTCATTTTATTGAAATAATTAGATAAAATAATAACTCAAATTCCAAAATATACAGATTCACGAATAACTGTGCCTGTGCTGCTAAGAACATAAACAAAACAATAAACATAGCAAAAGTTGAAATAAATAAGAAAGCGCTTAATTCTAACCTTGGCTTAATTCTTTAAAAATTTATTATTTCAAGATAAACTCTCGTTTAATTAATTGTATAACATGACTAGTGAATTATCAAAAGCTGAATACCTGAAAAGGTACATAGAAAATGATGATGAAAAGAAAGCTAAGCGAAAGAAAAAGCCCAAGCAAACAAATCCACTTATTTCACGGTAGGTTTCATAGTCTTATTATTATTATAAACTCCGTTTAATGTTATTAAATTTGACAATGACAATGATGACAATATCCGATTAACCGATTCTAGGCTATACTAAAAACAAAAAGTGGAAAACAAAGTAACTCGAGTGATTGTATTAAAATCACGACTGCAGTGCTACTTTAACCCTTTGTCATTGAATGCTATAGAAAATTTATAGCGGCCAGGACTGATAGGGTTAAACGATTTTTAAGTATGGGAGACCGGGGAGGGATGGGACACTTTTTCCAAGAATATTTTTTTAAAATTTAGTTTTCATTGTATAAATTTGAAACTTTCAAACTAACATTTTAACATGTTTAAAAAATATAACCGAAGTGATAGCAAACAAAGCTTAGGATTTATGAACGAATTAAAGTAACCTCTAAAAGTGTCCCATACCTTTTTTAATTAAAATTTATGATAACTTTTTAAATACATGATTAAAAACCACAAAGATGGAAGTATTTTACACATTTTAGAGATTTATCACAAAACATCAGTTATTTTACCCTATATTTACTTTGAAAAATCTAACTTAAAAGTGAAAAATACAAAATACTTAAAATTCTTCTTTAATCTAAAACAATATGTTTTCAACTGCTATACTAAACAGTTGCAAAAAAAGGCAGGGGTGCAGAATATGTCCGAACGATGTTTGGGGGAAATTCAAGTAGCTCTGGGGAAATTTTTGTCCCAGATAGAAAGAAAAACTAAAAAAATTCAATCATCAATAGCTGACAAACAAATATTTTGGGTAGTGACTTCATCCCAATCCCCAATTTTAATGGAAATCAGGTGAAAACTGCGGAATTTGGGATGTAGAGTGGGAAAACAACGGATTTGCTCAAAAAATCCTAGTTTTCTGAGTGAATACCTGAAAGTTGGCTTTTCCTTGCTTTTTGTTGGTGTGCAAGAAAAACAACGTATTCCATACATGTGATTCTTCTGCCAATTTGCTCAGCAAAATTAAATCCGACAATTCGATTTGCAAAACTGAAATTCCACTTTCTTAATTTCCAATCGTTTTATACTGAAAACTATGACCGCTAGTGTGGCCTAGTACTAAATTTTAAGAAAGATTGAAAAAAAATTATAAAATATCAAAGTAGTATTAAAATCAGTTGAGATTTAAGCCAAAAAATATGAATCAAGCATATCAAATCCCCTGTCTTGTGAGTCATGCACCATAAAAACCCAACCAACCTAGATCTCAGGAAGTAGAAGCCAATGGACCCCCTATACTTAAAATGAAGAAAAATTTAGGTGCCATCGAATTTTTTTAATATTTTCTGCCAATTTTTTGTCTGTGTAATCACATGTATGGTATTTGTGGTAGGATGAGTAATTTCTACTATAAATAGTGTTCTTGTTTTCTCACACTCATGTTCTTTGCTGAAAAGTTGAGTTAAGTAGAAATTTACAGGTAGCTTAAATTTGAGAAAGACAATTTTTTTATATTTTAAGAAAAGTGGTACTTCTGAGCTAAGATTATAAGTGTGTAAGAAAGACTAAAAAGAGATTATAAAGATCATCAAAATATAAATTTTTATGGACTATGTGAAAATTATTGAATCCGAAAAAGGAAATTTAATTGAAATCACTCTACTTCTTTTAAAGAAATATCATTTTAGGGGAAATTTTGTTAAAAACAAATTGTATTCTGGGGAAATTTTGCATCCTGAAACATTTTCTGCACCTCTGATCAAAGGTATCTAAAGAATTGTATGCAATAGCTTGTATTTAGGTATTGAGAGGAATTGGGCATGGTGTCCCATCCCACCCCGGTAGCAACAGTTTTAAAAAGTAGGTTCTTACTAAAGAACTGTGGCTTTTAGGCTTAACTCAACTATTTATTCATAAAGAATACATTATTCCGTTTAGAAAACAAATATACACCATTAAGAAAGCAACCAAGAATCAGATTGAAAATTCACTTTGAAAAGTGTAATACTTTGTTACTTTTGCTATAGTGAAACCATCTTTTTCATTCAGAAACTTGTAGGAGCTTGCAACTAAAATAGTAAACAGCTTCAAGTATGAATCGGGTGGCATTTTCCAGGGGGCGGCAAAAAGCCATCTGAAATTTTAAATCCAGCAATCTTCATACATGTGATTCTTCCGCCAATTGGTGGAAATCCGCCAATTTGCTCAGCAAAATTAAAATCCGACAATTCGATTTGCAAAACTGAAATTCCAATCGTTTTACACGGAAAACTCTGTCCATTAGTGTGGCCTAGTACTAAATTTTAAGAAGAAAAAAAATTGAAAATATCTAAGTAGTATGAAAATTAGTTCAGATTTTTAAATCTTAACTAATTTTCATACTATGAATTAGGTGCAGGCTGGATTTGCGCCACTGAGTAATCTAGCATTTACGCTTTTTTTGATTGTGTTTTGTCCATTTAAATTAGTGTCATCTGTCATCTTCAAAACCATTATAAATTTGGATTTTAGATATCTTTATTTGTATACACAAGTTGATAAAAATGGGATTTCTGATTAACAGAATGAAAATTGTCGATCAAAACATAGACATAAAATCAATAAAATTTGGTGATGATGGAAAAGATGAACCTGATGAAGATGAAGAACCTATTGTGGCTGATATAATTGATGATCGACCTGTTGAAGAAAAACTCAAAGAAGTTTATGAATCATCACGCTGGAAAAAGCTGGACACTGTATCTGGTAAGTTATAAAAAAACTAAAATTTTTCATGATGTTTTTTACTTTGCTATTGTAATGTTTTTAAACTAAACTAATATGAAAAGCAATTAAAGTTTTGAATATTTTTGGAAATTAATTTATTCACATAAAGGTCCAAAAATGAGTTAATTCACAGTTTTCTGGGGGGGACCCCCAGACCCCCTTTATTGCTTGTTACTCACCGTATTATCAATAAAATGATATTAATAAGTTTAGTGAAATTTAGATCTTGTCTAGAAATGTTATAAAAATTACATTAAACCTATGAGGTGAGGGTACTTCAGAACACTTTTGCCCCTTACCTGCTAAAAATTTCAATTTCTTAAAAGTGACCCTTCACAAAATTCTTAAGATCAAAAGTGGATTCAAAATTGTTTTTAAAATGAGTCCATCATTTTGAATTGGAATTTGCCAAATTTTGGGCCAATTTAAAAAGTTATGAATGCTGTGGTTCTACTACAAGCCCTTCATTTTCACAAAATTCCATTTGACTTTTCACAAAATTCATAAAACAAGACCCTGACAGAAAAACCTGGATGAACCCATGACTCTGGACAGTGCCCCTCCTAGGAACCCAAAAAGGTTCTCATAGAGTAAAAACCCTACTTTTACGGGTCTAATTTCAAAATTTTTTCTGGGGGAAGACCCCCATACTCCCTATGGGTATCTTTAGTGATAATTTTTACAATATCCCCAATATTTTGACATTTTGGGTCAAAAAGTAAAGGTAATGGTGTTGAAAAGTGCCCCTCTTAGACTCAAAATGAATTAAAACCCTACTTTTACGCATCAAATTTCAAAAACATTTCTGGAGGGACCCCATACCCCTAATGGTACCACAAAGGGATCTTGTCCGGAAAAGTGCCCGCCTTGGAGCTTGCTGGATCTGCGCTTGTATGAATTGTACTAAAAAGAAAATGTTAATTTTTTTTCAGATGATTCCAACCAGCAGAAGGATATCCCATATCCTAATTCAGTTACAGGTAAATCTAGAGAACAAACCCATGCAAAGAGAAGACATGATTCTGATAGCGACATTTCTCCACCCAGAACTGCTTTATCGAGAACTCGTCATGATTCTGATAGTGACTGTTCCCCTCCTCGTAAGCATCCTTCCGATATACAGAGTAAAAAACGTCATGATTCTGATAGTGACTGTTCCCCTCCTCGTAAGCATCCTTCTGATGTACGGAGTAAGAAACATCACGATTCAGATAGTGATATCAGTTCTTCTAGAAGAAACAGGGAGAGTGTTAGAAAACGCAATATTTCATCCTCACATAGTTCTAGAAAACAATCTCGCAAAGTGAGAAAAGCTGGTTCTGATAGTGATCTTTCTCCTGAAAGAAGGAAAAACAGAAAAAGACCTGGATCAGCAGCCAAAAATTCAGATAGTGATTTGTCTCCTCCAAGAGTAACAGCAAAAGGAGATTCTTTAACAAGAGGTTAGATCTCATTTTAATATTTAGTTTTTCTCTTCACATCGTAAACTGTATTTATTGTTATAACCTTAAGGTTCTAATTTTTATGTTTTAACTAAGCATGGGTTTCTGTTATTTCAGAAAGTAAAAAACGTCCTAACAAAACACTGTCTGGACTGAATGCTGGCTTGCAAGATGCTACCTCATTAAGAACTGAAACAGCAGAACTACGGATTAGGGAGAAAAAACTTATTAATGAGGTATACTCATTTTATATTTTAAATGATACAAAAGAATAACTAATTTAATTTTATTTGTTACTTTAAAGATGTTTCTCTTTTCATTAACCTCATATTTTAATGTTTTATGTTATTGGTTGATGCCTCTGTGTTCAAATTTGCATCAATATCAAAAAGAGTTGCACATCTGTCATGTTTTAATGGTTCTCTTATGTTTATTTTTTCATAAACTTTTTTAAAGCCACCAGGATGCCTGAAATGCAATGTTTTACCAGATTTTCAGTATTTATGGTACATTCTTGAAATGTTCATACATGCAATTCAAATTTATCACTATTTCAGTGATGCTATTTCTATCTCTTTTGCATCCTAATCTCCCTTAAGGATTTGTGTCTTCCCTATAAAATGCTTAGCAGGGTTTATAGTGAGAATTTTCTCCAGAATACCATTAGATATTAGTCCTGGTATTACCATGTCAATGCGTGTCAGTCACTGCTTTCTTGCAAGAACATGACTTACACTATATTCGATACTTCATTAGAAAAGCAATGAAACTATCATAAAACATTAAGATTTCTCTTTGGTTTTATTTTCATTTATAGTTAGATGAAGAATTGTCTGGGAGAAATGCTGAAACGATTGTACGTGATAAAAGAACTGGAAAGAAACGAAACCTTGAAGAAGAGAATAATGTTGATTTAGAAAAACAAAAGCGACTGGCTGAGCAACAAAAAATATACTCTGAATGGGGTAAAGGGTAAGGAACTTAATTATCTCTTTTAGGATTTTAAAGTTTGCTTTTGTCTTTTTTACATTAGTAAGTATGTTAAAATTTTGCAGTGAGGTTTAGGGTCCTTGCATAGAATCTAATCATATTTTTACTAACCCTTTAAACTAGTGTTGTCTCACTTATTTGAGATTCATTAGTATTATAGACTTCTCTTTTCACCCTCCACAGAGTTTTTAAGGAATAAACACTTTATAAATTTAGTCAATTACCAATCAAAAAAATTTTAAGACACTTTTAATGGGAATTTATTTACTCTTTAAGGGCCATAGCCCCTCCCTTAAGAGGTTATTAAAACACCAAAAATTGGGTCTAAACATTGGGGATAGACCAGGGGACTCAACCATTGGCTATGTCCCTCCCCTCATTCAAGAATGATTTTAACCTCAAAATATTTCTTAGTAATTTGATTTAATTTTTTATTTATTTTAGTTACTTTTTTTTACTTTGTTTAGGACTAGGGGGCTCTGCCCCCTGCTCGCTATCGCTCACCAACCCCCGGAACTGCTTCGCAGTTCTTTGAAGATCGCTGCGCGATCTTAGCGAGCAGAGCTCGCTTGTTTCATCTTTTCATCTCAACTATCCAGTACAACCTGGAACTTCTCTGCTTATAGTCTGTTCATTTAGAATAGGCGCCTGAAACAGGATCAAAAACGCTCAATAATTCTTAATAACGCTCATCAGACAATTTCAGTGACCGATTGTTTTTACAGTATTTTAACTTCTTCTGCTTAGGCTGCCTTGTCATTGCAGAAGAAAATTAGTTAATGATCATTTAATATCGAAACTTTTTATCTCTCAAACTTTTCAAAAATTCAATTCGGATCATTACCACGAAAATATCAAAATAAAACTCTTAATGAAATATTCCTTTTTAAATTATCAATAATTTATTGGATAGAGGGCTACCGCCCCCTGCTCGCTTACGCTCACCAACCCCCGAAGTAAATGCTATGCAGCTCTTAACAGATCGCTTCGCAATCTGTAATATCTGCAATTGATCTTTAGCAGAGTAAAACAAACTTCCCGAAAATCCTCTTCCTTTCATCGGCACAAATAATAACGCTCAATAAAGTTAAATTATTTATTTCTCTAGTGGTTCAAAAAATATCGAAGTATCTTTAAAAGATTATTAACCAAGTCTATACTATATCGCTAGCAAACTTGGAGCAAAATGTGCACCTCAAAACTATTAAATTTAAATATCCGTGCTCGCGACAATCTAGTGAACAGGCAAATATAAAATTTAAAAACATAAAACACGTCTGATAAAGACCTACTAAAACTATAAAAAAAATAAAACTTTGATGCTTAATAATTCCAAAACTAATTAGAATTTTTTAAAGAACTAAACGCCAATCTCTTTCTAAAAAATAATAGCATAAGTGTTTAAAAAATCATATTGATACCGTGATTAGTTTTTATTTTAGATAGAAAAAAACGAAAAAGTGTCAAAAATTTCGAAAATTAAAAAATTAATTACTCTAAACCAAATTCGAAATTCGAAAAAAGGGCGACGTAGTGCACATCTTCATACTTCAGAGTATCAGGCTGCAAAAAATCGTAGTTCTGCTGCTAATAGATTTCGCTGAACTTGATTACGCGGCGAAAAAAGAAAAACTTCAACTTTGACCTTAAAAATACCCCAGTAATAATTATCACATCAGTTAGCTTTTTGTTCAAGAATGTGCCCCAAATATTCCTCTACAAACGTTTCAAATTTCATAAATTTCTATTGAGTGGTTTTTGCGATATGAGAGCTCAAAGAGTCGAAAAATTAAATTTTCTGAAACAGCGGCGGCGGCAGCGGTGACAGTAACTTTTTTTTAATATAGAGAGATTCTCCCAATACATGTGGTATTTCATTTCATCATTCATTAAAAAATTACCTTGAACGTATACTTTTCCTTCAACTGTTTTTCTACCTAATTGCTACATTATTGAATTAATAAAATTAACTACATTATGATGTTTTTTGTTTCGCTGATCGATTTTTACACATGATTAAATTTTGAAATAAAATTTAGGTCTCTTTTTTAAAGATATTAGGTCTCTTTTTTCTAGACTAAGTAAAAACCTGCTGAGAGCCCTGCATTTATCATACCTAATAAGGTTAATGCTGAAGGTTATAAACATCTTCAGTTACTTTTAAATGTTAACACCGTGAAATGAAATTTGTCATTTATTGTACCTTTTCACAAGTTTTACGATCCTTCTTCATGAAAAGTTTGACGCTTTGTTGAGCTCCATGTCAATTCGGTTCGGGCAGCTGTTTTCCCTCTCGCCACACACTTTGCTTATGAATCTATAGGTGTTGCCTTGTTTATTAAGGCTGTAACTCAAGAATCACCAATGCCTGGAACTTGGCGGATGGAAGGCATATGGTTTTAAACCCCTATTTTGAAATTCCTTCCACTCTTTTTCAGAAACAAAACACAAGTTAAAAAAACGTACTAGTATCACGGTTCCCACAGGTCAGGAAAAACCTGGAAGAGTCAAGGAATTCAAATTTCACCTAAAAAGTCATGGAATATTCTGGGAAAATTGCTCATTTTGGCCAAAAACTTGGAAAATCATAAAAAATACCTGGAAAATGAAAATTTTTAATGTTTGCGAGGATTCGGGTTTTTTCAATAAAACCCTGAAAAAACCCATATAAAACTGGGTTTTTTTGGAAAAAGTGTGGGTTTTTTCAAAGTTAAGTGGTTTTCTCCTATATAGTAAGTGGGTTTTTTCAAATTTTAGTGAGTTCTTTCTATGGTAAATGTGTTCTGTCAAAATAATGTCAGTTTTTCCATAGTTAAGTGGGTTTTTTCATAGTTGAAACTTTTTATTCTTTGAAAACACCCACTGAAATTGTAAAACACCCCTTATTTATTGAAACCTGGTTTAAATTTTGAAAAAACCACTAAAATTTAAAAAATAGAATAAACCCATTCAATATTGAAAGAAATCTATTTAACTTTGAAAAAACCCACTGAAATTTTAAAAAATCCTCCTTAATTTTTTATACCTAGTTTGAACTTTAAACGTCCTAAATTTTGAAAAAAAACCCATTCATTAATGAAAAACCCACTGAATAATGAAAAACCTATATAAATTTTCAAAAAACACACTTAAATCGAAAAAACACCATTTAATTTTTGAAACATAGTTTAAACTTTGAAAAACCCATTAAATTTTGAAAAAAATCTATTTAACTATGAAAGAAATACAGAAATCTAAAAATATTCCTTAATTTTTTATAAATAGTTGGAACTTTAAACGTCTTAAATTTTTAAAAAACCCATTCAATAATGAAAAAAAACGAAATTTAAAAAACAACTTAAATTCTAAAAATATCCTAAGCTTTGAAAAAACCCACTCACAATATTGAAAGAAATCTATTTAACTTTGAAAAAAACACTGAAATAAAAAAATTCCTCCTCAATTTTTTGTATAAAGTTTAAACTTTGAACTTTAAACATCCTAAATTTTGACCCTAAATTTTGTCCTAAAAAACCCACTCAACTGCAGTCCTTGGTATGTTATTTCGTTAAATGTTTTTCTTCAATATTAAAACTGCCAAAATCTTGATTTGTCTTGAAAAAAAACAAAAATGGTTCCAAAACGTGGGTTTTTTCACAAAATGGGTCCAATCCAGCCAACCCTGAAAATTAGTCAATTTATTATTATATGTTTTAAATTATGTGTTCAAAAATGCAAAGAGTATACTTAAAATGCCGTAAATTACTGGGTTTTTTTTACCGAAAAATCTTAAAAACTGACCAGGAAAAGTCAGGGAATTTTATTTCTGAAGTTGAGTAGGAATCTTGTAGTGTAGAACCCCAACCACTACGCCACCAGGCTTCCAAATTTGGGTGCTATTATACAACCGGGTGCCACTCTTCTTGGCGGCGATTTTGGCACCAATTTTGGCGTCATAATTCAATACATGATATATCTGCTAGGTTGCTAGAAAATTAAGTATCGCCCTAGTTGGTGAAGCTAAAAAAAACAAGTGGCACCCGCTTGTAGTATGAAACCCAAATCTGTACAAGGAAACCTTAATTTTTAAAAATTAAATATCCTATCCCTCCCCGCTCTCCCCTAAGGCTGCTTACAGTTAGTGGGTCTTTTTTTCTCATCCTACTACTGAAGTTAATTAATCTCTTAAATTTGTTGTGAAAATGTGTTGATTTTGTTTTGAAACTTGTTTTTACATATTATAAAAATTAATTTCTGCTACAAAACTATTTTTACCTGCTACAAAGCTTTGATTTCCTTGCTACAAAACTTTCTTGATAACTGAGACCCCTGTGCATGCCTTATTTCTTATTACCTAAATTCTTTCTAGATTGGAACAATCGAAAAATCAAAAATCAAAGTTAGAGGAAGACATGAAAGAGTTGTCAAAACCTTTAGCTAGGTACTGTGATGATGAAGACTTGGAAGCTCGCCTAAAAGCAGTAATTCATGATGACGATCCTATGGCCGAGTACATAAAAAAGAAGAAGAGAAATGAAGCTGTGTCAGGTGAGAATTTATATGAATTTTTTAAACTGTTTTTGAATGATACAATTCTTATTCATAAATGAATCCCATCAATTGGAAACATCATTAGGTCAAAAATCATCAAAAACAGGGCCAGTGTTGCTCAGTCCACTTTAAAACTGAGCTGTTTCTATGTTAGAATATCAATGCTTGGACCTAGCTTGTAACCAAAAAATTATTGCTTTCACACTAGATGTGTTCTCTTGCGAACACATCAGGTAATTCTGAAAATTCATTTAGAACGAGTTTCTTATGCTACAGTAAAATAGAGGATTCACTGATAAGCCAGGTGCATAGGATAACGCCAAGGTGTAAATCATACCAATTCTATGGACAGGGCTTAAATTCCACCGGAGCGGAGCTCTGGTACTTCTTGGTTTTCAGTAAATATTTACACCTATGTCAAATATTTTGGTTCACCTAATCCGGATCTCGGACATATATTTTCGAGAATTTAATTTTCATTTTGGTAAGATTTTTGCATTTCAACGAAATTTTACAGAAAAATGGTAAAAAATAGGGTTCCAAATTCTTAAAGGGGATCTGGGGGTCCTCCCCCATAAAATTTTTGGAAATTTGACCCTAAAAACAGGATTTAACTCGTTTTAGAGTTGCCACTTCCCCACCTTCTCACTGTTAATTCTAATTCCTTTTGGGGAGGGGGCTAAAGTCCCCTAGCCCCTTGGATCTGCTAGTGCAGGGGTTCTCAAACTTTTTCAGCCGCGGCACCCCTAGCAAGCTAAAAAAAATTCGGGGAACCCCCCTAAAAAAAGGTTAACATTTTTTGGAAAAAAGGTGTCCACATAAGAAGTCTCCAGCAGTGTATTATGAAATTTATTTCAAGAGGGGCCCAAAATTAGCCCTCAACCCTCCCATGTATATTAAATAGGTCCAATGTAGTTTCTTTCATTTTTTTTAGGTAAAATTTGTTTGTGTTTTAAAAGAATTTTTATATAAGAAAGGTTGTTTTAATCTGGGCTCAAAGTATTTAAGGGGGGTCTGGGGGTCCTCCCCCAGAAAATTTTTGGAAAGTTGACGGTAAAAGACAGGTTTTTAAGTAGTTTTAGCACACCTTTTCCAAAATTTAAATTTACATTTTTGGCAGGATTTGCATTTTGATGAACTTAATATACTATAAAAAAAGTTGTGAATAATAAAGTTCCAAGTAAAAAAGGGGATGTGGAGGTCATCTCCTAAATTTTTTTTTAAATTTAATCCTAAAAACAGGGATCTCCTTGGTTTTGGTGTACACCTACTCCGAATTTCGGGTATATATTTTTAGGTATAGGATTTTAATGAACTAATAAAAAGTTTTGAATAATAAAGTATTGAATACTAAAGGGGGTTTGGTGGGTTCTCCCCCAGATATTGATGCTAAAAATCAGGGGGTTTTAACTTGTTTTGGTAGACCAAGTCGGGAGTTTCGGTGGGACTGGGTACTCTTGGTCCCCATTTACGCCTTTCTGTACTCTTTTTCATTTCCAACAAATTTTTTGTTACTTCTGTACAGCCGCAGTTTCACCAAATGCAGGGTTCACACGCCTGCGCCAAACTGCGCCAAAACCAAATTTTGATACATACTGATACAAATTGCCTATTTTACCAGCTCCTGCGCCAAAACTGCGCCATTTTCAGAGACTACTACTACGGATTCTCCGTAGTTTATATGGATGCCGTCGTTAAACTACGGACTACGCAGGGGCGTAGCGAAGGGGGGGGTCCCCGGGTCCGGACCCCCCCCCCATGGGCCTGACCCAAAATTTTTGAACCCTTTTTTAGGCGTTAAATATTCCAGTGCCTACTCAAAAGAGGGCGTCTATGTCCCTTAAAAGTGTCTAAAAACCACCTATTTTGCATGTTAAAATCTAAAATTTTCCGGGGGAACCCCCGGTGTCTCTATAACAAAAGAGTAATACTATACTAAAAGAGTAAACCAAACCCTGTTTTTAGGGTCAAATTTCCAAACATATTTTGGGGGAGTACCCCCTGACCCCCCTTGGGACTTTATTATAAACAACTTTTTTTATGATGAGTTTGTCAAAATACAAAACTCATAGCAAATAATAAATTCCTGAAAATATAATGTTCGAAATTCGGATTAGGTGTACCAAAACGAGTTGAAAACCTGCTTTTTAGACTTGAATTTCCAAAAATTTTCTGGAGGAGGTCCCCCAAATCCCCCCTTAGGTAATTCGAACACGATTATTTTCAACCTTTTTAAAATTATATTCGTTGAGAAGATTCAATTTGATTTTCAAAATTCTTAGCCCCCCAAAACCGAACCCTGGATCAACTACTGCCTCAGAAACGTCCGATTTTCTATTTTTTCCTTAAAAAATTATCTAGCTTACAATGAGCGGTGTCCCTCGGTTATTACCTCATAAATGAAGTAAAAAAACTCCTTTTAAAATTCAAATTTCCAAAAATTTTCTGGGGGTGGACCCCCAAACCCCCCTCTTTAATATGGAGCTACTGAATACTCTTAATCTGTTTTTTGACGGTCTCTGTACTTAATAAAAAATTATGTGGATCATAACTTTCAATCGCGAAGTAGTAATACTTAATCTTAATTATTACACTAATTATTAATAAATGATTAACTATATTAATTAACAGAGAGAAAAAATTAAAAGTTTTGTGGAAATTATAACTTTATTTCACTAATTGTAGAAACTTTTTGATATCCAATGGTAAATTTTTCGCACTGGACCCCCCCCATAGGAAAATCCTGGCTACGCCACTGGGACTACGGATAACATCGAAAAAGCTACGGAAAATCGGAAATCTATCATAAAAAGCACTTAGAAGCGCAAGTTTTTTCCCAATTATGCTCTATTTTTAGGACACTTTTTCTTGGACGGCCGGCGGGCGCCAAGTTGAAGTTGGCTTCTTGCGATGTTAGGGCGATGTGGAAAAAACAACTTAAAGTGGTTAGAAGCCGTCGTTCGGTGTTTAGGATCGCATTCTGCGGGAAAGTCGAAAAATAGCGATTTTTCGCGCAAGTACCGTTTTTCCAGCACGTAGTTGAAGATGGCTTCTTTTCATATACCAACTTTTACGGATTGTCCGTAAAATTTACCGATTTGCACCAAAATTTACGGTTTTACGGATCCGACCCGAAATTTTTACGGAATTTACGTTTTTTTTGCATTTTTCCTCCGGGAAAACGTAAACAAATCTTGTTGCGCCAAATTAAATCTTGTCTTGTCTGCCTTTTCTAGGCGTTTGGAAACGGGTAAATCGCGGAAAAAGCAGCGATTTTTCGCGAAAGTTTCGTTTTGTGCGCCGTTCCTTCCGCGACTATTTTCGACGGCCGCGGACGCCAAGTTGAAGTCGGATTCATCTCGTGTCAGTATTAGAATGCAGGAAAAACTACTTTAACGTGGTCAAAGCCAACATGTCCGATGGTTAGAATCACGATCTTGAAAAGCCGAAAAATAGCGATTTTTCGTGAAAGTTCCGTTTTATCCGCGATTGCTTCCTACCGGCCCCTAATTGAAGTTGGCTTCCTTTCACTATTGTATTTGCATTGTAAGAAAAACAACTTTACTATGGTCAGAACTAATTACTTAGGAGGTGAATTATCACTAGACCTAATAACCTCAAGTAAATAAAAATTGATAAGGTGTAAAAATTGGATAAGAGCTGATAAATTAATAGAGGTTTAAGTTAAGTATTTATGAGTTAAATCTATACCACATTATTTGTTGTAAGGGGTCATCCATAAATTACGTGAGGTGTTTTTTCCAAAATCTGGACCCCCCCTCCCCCCTTGGTGAGATTTAGTGAGATTTTGCTGGACCCCCCCTCCCCCCCAAGTGAGATTTACCTATAACTTTTTAAAAATAATTTGCAGTATCTTATCTGTTTCTCGTACTTATAAAAAGAAAATCGTATAATATTTCTAACTTAAAAAGTTGACGTGAGATTTTAATCGACCCCCCCTCCCCCTTGGTGAGATTTGGTGAGATTTTTCCAAACCCCTCCCCCCCCTTTTTGACCTCACGTAATTTATGGATGACCCCTAATCAAAATCATGGTTTTCATGTCGTACGAAAAGTTTTACTGATGCAAGTTTAAAATGTAATGAAGGGGGGGCTTTTGTAATTTTAAATTACAAAAGCTTCCCTGCAATCAAATTGCTACAAATTACATTTTTTATGCTACAAAATTTGGTTTTACCTACTACAAAAGGCATTTTTTGTGATACAAAACTTGGTTTTACCTGATACAAAATAAATTTTTTGTGATACAAAACTTGGTTTTACCTGATACAAAAATTGATACAAATATTTTAAAGTGAGTGTGATCCCTGCAAATGAAAAAGAAAATAAAAATGTGTTTGTCCCTTTTTCTGTGAAAGACAGTGTTTTTGATCGTTTCTTTTGTGTGTAAGTTTTAAAAAAGATATATGGCATTCTACTAACGCAAGAATGAAAGGAAAAAAAGAGTGAAAAAGTTGGATAATATTCACTGTTTTCTCCCCCATAACCAGTTAAGACGATTAGTTCCATTTTTCAAATTTCGTAATTTTTTCCAACTTTTCTTGTTTATTGTCGCTGCACACAGTTTGAGAACCTCTGTGCTAGTGTGATGAGTAGAACTCCTAACTCACCTGGGATACGGCCCCTTTATGATTTCACTCATTTTTAGACTAACTTGAAGAGGACCACTCCTTGTAAGTCCCAAAATTTTCAAGGAATGACTGTTATAATAGATTTCAAAATTTCAAGGGGGGTTGGGGGTTCTCCTGAAGAAAAATTTTGAACCTTAAAAGTTGGGGTTCTATCCATTTTAAGGCAAACATTTAAGGAAAAACAAATTTGGCGCCTCTCTTAAATACCGGAATACGGCGCCCGGGACGGGTGCCCCCTTGGCCCCTTCTTAACACGGCCCTGACTGAATGTTTCCCTACCATTGGGCACATTCCATCAGCTCAGTGTGGTGCACTATACCCTGTCTTGGGTCATGCGCCATAAAAACCCAATCAACCAACCATCAGCACAGTATGAGGGTTATGTTATGGTGTTTCTCATCACACGACTTGTGCTCTTTTGGTCCACCCTCCTAGTGGGGGTCTCAGGGTCCTCATCTTAGAAATGGTACAGAGGACTGCCAGTTGGAACTCCCTCTTTTAAGCTGTACTGCCTTAATTTAGTTGAGAAAGATTTTTTTAAATACTGATTTCATTAAAAAAATTTTATGTAAACCAGCTGCAAAGACCTTTTTTATAGATGAAATATCTTTTATCCATCGAATCATTTCATGAAACATTTTATATTAATATAATCTTTTGTTGTGGAATGCATTATAAATATCATTTTATCAATATTAATGTATAAATATTGTATCGTGTAAGTGTGAAATATAACTTTAATATAAATTCTGTTTATTCCAGCCATTCCTGAATACCAGGGACCTCCTGCTCCCCCTAATCGTTTTGGTATCAAGCCAGGATACCGATGGGATGGAGTAGATCGGTCTAATGGATTTGAGAAAAAATACTTTGAAAAGAACTCAAATTCTAAAGCATTAGAAGAAGAAGCCTATTTGTGGAGTGTGCAAGATATGTAATATTATTTTTTGAACATATTGATTTTTAATGTATTTTATTATTAAATTTTGTGTATAGGAAATCAATATTGTGACTATTTATTAAATGTGACTATTTATTAGATGTGACTATTTATTAGATATGACTCGTCAAATCTGTACTTAGAAAAAAAAACATGCATTTTCACAATTGCATAGATGATTTTCTAATGTTTTTAAACGCTTTTATTATACTTGCTTTTGGCGGACTTTCACAAGCGGAATTTTAGAACTCGATTTTCAGGCATTTTCCGATAGGCCAGGGCCCTGAAACTTTACACATCGGTGTAACACTCATGACACTCCAATATCCAATCCTTATCTATTCAAACAACCAAAGGATTAAGTTAATTAACGAGTATTTTTGATTAACAGAAAAACCAGAATTTGAGACCTTTCCCAAGGGGCTATTCTCCCTAAACTGTGCACAATTGTGTATAAGGCATAACTTCATCCTATTCAAAAGTCAAAACGAGAATTGCCCAGTAATTACGATAATTATAGACGATTAATCACTTTTTTTCTTTGAATTCTTGTACATAAAATTTCAGGCACTTCCAAACGATATAAAGTTCTGAAACTTTGCACCATGGTGTAAACTCGATGACAATGCAATATTCAATAATCAACTAGTCAAAACCTCCGTAATTAAGGTAATTAACGAGTGTTTTTAGTTATCCTTTTAATTCAAATTTGAGACACTTCCGTGAAGCCAATGGCTCCCAAAACCTGTAAGATAATATATAACGCTTTTATTGGAAGTGTTCTAAGAGGTCAAAAATAATTTATTGGGAAGTAGAAAATAACTTTTTTTAAGTAAAAAATAACTGATTTTCTAATCACTAAAAATAAAAGCGTGGGCACAAGTAATTCTATGTAAAATTATACATAAATGCCGACGTAATGGCCTAGTGGTTAGAGCATCTGACTGCAAAGCCGTAGATCTGGGGTTCGAATCCTCGTTCGGCATAGATGTTAGTGTTACTGTACTTGAATTTTCGTATGCGGGTCCATACCTTCAGGTAAATCTGTACAAATTTTAAAAAATAAATAAAAAATTTTTAAATTTAAAAAAATATATAAATTACTAGCGCCCACGCTTTTATTTTTAGTGATTAGAAAATCAGTTATTTTTTACTTACCAAAAAGTTATTTTCTACTTTCCAATAAATTATTTGTCAAACCGAATAAATTATTTTTGACCTTTTAGAACACTTCAATAAAAGCGTTTTTTTTTTAAATTTTTTTTACTTTTTTTATTAAGGACATAAACATATAAAATCTTCCCTAAACAGAACTTTAACAGAGTTAAAACTTTCCTAAATCTGTTTGCTTGATACTTCAGGTTATTAGTTTTTCTGAAGCTGTGCATAGCTGCCAACTTCTCCGATTTTTGATTTCTTCTCCAATAATCCGATTTTTCCCTAAAACTCTGATTTTCCAATTTTTTTAAATACTTATGTTGCAATTGTAAAAGACAAGCGAAATAAAAGAATAGTGCCATTTTAAGAACAATTTATCATTTAAAGAATATGTTATTAAAAGTAAAATGAGTGAAATATATGAATTCAATATTACACATTCTCTTTTTTAAGTTTAATTTTCTAGGAAAAGCATTAATTTCTGTTATGGTAATCAAGCAAGAACCATGATTAATATTTAAATTGTTTCTAATTAATATTTAAATTGTTTCATTTTATTTAATTTTATTGTGCGGAACACAAATTTCTCCCCAAAAATCAAGCATTAGCGGGATGTGTATTAGCAAGCCAGATCAGGGGCAGATCCAGACCAAATTTTCAGGGGGGGGCCATTTGGAAAAATACGATACTTCTTTATAAAAACATTAATCTGTATGCAAAATGAATATTTTTAATTAGATAATTAGAAGAACTATATTTTTGAAGTGGAAAACAGTTAAAATATGAAATCAAATTTATCCCGTACAAGAAAAAACAATTTCAAAAACTTTTTTGCAAATTAATGGAGGAAGGAAATTTGTTATTTTTTTTTTTTTTTTTATTTCCAATGGGCGGGTACTACTGGACATTGTCCTTGACCACTGAACTGCCCTAAGAAGTACCTACTTAGCGTTACCCAGCGAGCACCTGTGGACCAAAGCCACGGAGGTGAGGTACTGTTACCCGCGCCACACACACATTTACTCGCACAACCCCTTTTTACAGGGGGGCCACATTCATTCATCACACAAAGACAGAAACTAACATCCATGCCAAACGGGGATTCGAACCCCAGACGTACGGCTTCACAGTCAGATACGCTAACCATTAGGCCAGCACGTCGGCTGGAAATTTGTTATTCGAAAGCATAGACTAAAGATTTATTAATTTTGAAGTCATTTATGCCTCAATATTGCAAACAATAGTTAATTTGTGTAACTATTAATTACAGGGCCATAACTAAACTTTTTCTTCGGGGGGAGGGTTGGCCAAAAATTTCTTGAAACTCTAGTTCAACTTTGGTGGTGACCTAGGTAAGTAGACAGCGGTGGATCCTAAAGCCCTGGATAACAAAGCTTCCTTTAACTTACTGAAGCCTACGTTAAGTAACGTACCTTCATCCAGGGCTTTAGTGGATCCAGGATTTGGTTTGGGGGGGCGAAGAATTTTCAATATCAAAATCGTCTTCTACTGTCCTAAAGGGGGGTCTGGGGGTTCTCCCCCAGAAAATGTTTGGAAATTTAAGTCTAAAAAGCAGATTTTCTACTCCTTTTGGTACACCTAATCCGGATTTCGGACATACATTTTCAAGAATTTAATTTCCATTTTGGTTGGATTTTGACGAATTCTTTACAGAAACGTTGTAAATAATAGAGTTCCAAAGGCGGGTCTGGGGGTCCTCCCCCAGAAAATTTCTGGAAATTTCACCCTAAAAGCAGGATTTTAACTCGTTTTGGAGTCACTTTTCCATTTTCTTCCTCCCCCGAGTTCCCTCTTTCTCTTGTAAGTCCCAAAATTTTCAAGGAACGACTGTAATCGGTAATAATATATTTCAAAATTTCAAGGAGGGTCGGGGGTTCTCCCCAAGAAAAATTTTGAACTTTAAAAGTAGGGGTTTTATGCATTTTAAGACGAATTTTTAAGGAAAAACAGTAAGTAAAAAATTGACGTTGAAATAACCCCCCCTTGGATTTGGACCTGATTAACTGCTAAGACAACTTACCATTACTGAAGCCTGGGACTGAAAAAATAATTTTTTCCTCTAATCCAGCAGCGACCAACTTTTCGAGAACAAAATTACAAATAATGAACTTTCCCACCTTTTCAAGTATAAAATGTCACCCCCAGTCCAGTCGTCCCCTGGACAAGTCACGTGGGAAGCGAAAACAGGAAAGGCAGAAAATTTTTGCATTGCACACCAAGCCCCAAGCATCTCCCTCGTCCGAAGATATGGTGACAAAATAGAGGGGGGTTTTAACTATTTTGGAATTTTTCTCGGAATGAGCATGGCCCCCCTTGCGTTTTTTTATTCTTGTCCGACATCGCATGAATTACAATGAAGTTTTTTTTAATTTTAGCTCTGAAAAAGGGGTTTTTAACTACTTTTGAAATTTTCTCGGGGGGGGGGGCCCTCTGGATCCGCCACTGAGCCAGATGATATAGATTGATATGCAGTATAGAACACAATGATTAGTGACATCTAATTAGAAAAAAAGCCGAAAATTTATCACAAAAGCGACTTTTTTGGCAATTTTAATGACAAAAAGTCATTATAACTAATAATTATTGAACTTTTAATTAAAATATAACCGGAATATATTTTCATAAGTAATAAATATAGTAAAATAATTAATTTATTCCTTTTAATTAATACAAATTAATTCTTTATAATTTAAGACTTTTAATTCCATTAATTTAGCAGAAATAGGTAACAGTATTTTCCAAAAAAAATAATAAACGAAAATAATAAATTTATTAGCTAAAATTAAAGTACATAATTTTATAAACATCAGTTATTTAATTCATTTCATAAGAATCGAACGCGTTTTTATGCAAAAAAATTAGGAAACACCAGCATTTCACTACGGGGAAAACCACGGGGGCATTCGTGCCTGACGTCCCTTTTTAGGGACACTTTTCGAGGGCCCAAAACAAAGTCAAGATAAAATATTTTGGAAAAATAAAAAAACACCCCAACTGATATTTAATGTATAAACATAAACAGTAATATATATCGGCATTGAACGTTTTTTAAAATAACAACTAGGATTTTTAAGCTTTTTCTTTTAAAATTAAAAAAAGCACTTTTCTGAAAAATTCTTCCAACTTTAAAAAAAGTGAAAAAATTCTTAAATTCTGCTTTCTTCTTGTGTTTTTTATGTTCTATGAAGATCAGATATACATCAGTGCAAATTTTGATTCAAAGGAACAATTTTTGTAGAAGTAGGAGGATTTTTAAAAAACGTCCCTAAAAAGGGACGTCAGGCAGTAATGGGTTAACGAACTCACTATAAAGTTGTATATAAAAACGTTCCAAGCACCAATAGGGGTTTGGGGGTGCTCCCTAAATAAGTGGTTTTAAGCTATTTGTGAGGGTTTCTCGGACCCTGGACCCGCCCATGCTCTGAACCTAATTTAGATGCCATAGGCTAAATGCTTGACCCGAAGGATTTTCCCTCCCTACAATTCTATACAGTTTTTATTTTGGATGGAAGTCTTTGTTTATAGCTGAAGATACGCATTTACAAGATCCTGTTTTTGTATCGTTATTTTCCTATGCCAACCTTTCAATTAATACACGTCTGTTATGAGTATGAGGGAACTGAAGGTTATCCAAGAAAATAGTAGATTTTAACATGCAAAAAAGTGCTTTTTAGGCACTTTTAAAGGATATAGACGCCCTCTTTTGAATAGCCTCTGGAATACAAATTTTTGGGTCCACAAATTTTTGGTCGGACCCAGGCATGGGCGGATTTAGATGGTGAATCCTGGGGGTGCGTACTGGAAAACTTGGGGATGTAAGCTGTCCCTGATGGCTTTGAAAACATGATTTTCCCCTATAAAAATAGAATTTTCTCATAAAGTTGGGGGTGCGTTGCACCCTCATGCCCCCCCCCTTAAATCCGCCCATGGACCCAGGGCCGTATCCAAGGGGGGGGTTTGGGGGTTCAAAGCCCCCCCCCCAAATTTTGACATCCATTTTTTACTGTTTTTCCTTAAAAATTCGCCTTAAAATGCTTAAAACCCCTACTTTTAAGGTTCAAAATTCAAAATTTTTCTTGGGGAGAACCCCCAACCCCCCTTGAAATTTAGGAATCTATTATAAGTTGTTCCTTGAAAATTTTTGGACTTACAAGGAGTGGTCCTCTTCGGGTTAGTGTAAAAATGAGTGAAATCATAAAGGGAAGGTATCCAAGGTGAGTTAGGAGTTCTACTCACACTAACGGATCCAGGGTGGCTACATGGGCGTAGCCAAGGGGGGGCAGGGAGGGGCAGCTGCCCCCCCCCCTAAATCCCGAGAAATTAACTTTTACTTTACTCTTTACTGTTAGTTAAGTTAAAACCCAGTTTTTTTGGGGTCAAATTTTCAGAATTTTTCTGGGGGAGGGACCCCAGACCCCCCTTTAGTATTTTAACCTGTATTAATCAAACTTTTTTTGTAATAAGTTCATTAAAATCAAAATTCTACCTAAAAATGTATGTCTAAATTTGGGTTTACACGTACCAAAAAACAATTTAAAACCATGTTCTTGGGGGCATATTTTCAAAAATTTTCTCTGGAGGACCCCCAGACCCCCTGTTGAAACTAGACAGGGATCTATCACGGGGCTTTAAAATTGATCACAACAAACAAAAAAAGTCGACCCTGCTTGCCCCCCCCCTAAGTTGAACCCTGGCTACGCCCATGGGTGGCTAGGTGACTTAAGTCCCCCTTCCCAAAAGGAATAAGAACTAACAGTGAGAAAAAGGGGAAGGGGGAACTGAGGGTAGTAAAAAAAGGGAAAAGCGACTCTAAAACTAGTTAAAATCCTGTTTTAAGGGTCAAATTTTCAGAAATTTTCTGGGGGGGACCCCCAGACCCCCCTTTGGAATTTACGACCCTATTGTTTACCACTTTTCTTTAAAAAGTTCGTCGAAATGCAAAAATCCTACTAAAATGTAAATTTAATTCTTGAAAATGTATGTCCGAAATCCGTACCAAAAACGAGTTGAAAATCTGCTTTTTAGACTTAAATTTCCAAACATTTTCTGGGGGAAGACCCCCAGACCCCCCTCTCAGGGTATTAGAAGATGATTTTGATATTGCAAATTTTTAGTCCCCAAATACCAAATCCTGATCCGCCGCTGTCTTCTTACCAACACAATCGAACTTAAGTTTCAAGAAAATTTTCTGACAAAACCCCCCGGAAAAAAGTCTAGTTACGGCCCTGCAGGGACCCCCTTGGCTACACCCCTGAAGCCCTACTTAAAATCTGTATTATAAGTGGGGGGTTGAAAAAAAACTTTTAAAAAATCACTGTGATTAGTGGGACTTAGTCCAAATGGCTTCAATAAAACATAAGTTTCAACTTGGTTGGTCAATTTCTTTTTGCTATACAGATTAACCTTTTGTTTGGCCTTGAATTTTGGAAAATGAACCAATAAAAGATTTTATTTCAATAATTTGCAAAAAATTGTGTAAAAAATATGTGCAGTTATAGGAGATTCAGGTGTCTCACGGGTACAAGTACTTACCACAAGCGCGTAGCCAGAGGGGGGGATTTGGGGATATATCCCCCCCGAAACTTGGAAATTTTCTTTATTTGACCATAGAAAACCACTAAAAATACCCCATATCCCCCCGAAATATCAATATCCCCCTCCGAAATTTTTTCCTGGCTACGCCACTGACTTACCAGATTATTTTATTCATATTTTGCAAATTTCTTGATGTTATTAATAATAAATTTTTTAAGTGTAGAGTGTAGCATAAATTTCTTCCAAATTTTGGTCACTAAAGATAATCTTAAAAGAGTATCTGGTCCCTCTCCTAAAACCTTTTCCCTTTCTATTGTCTCCAGTCCAAACTACCTCACTGATTCTTTTACGATGCTGAAAAAGGACCCCGAAAATTCTTCCTCACTTATTTATTGTCTCCGATGTATTCGCACACGTACAAAGTGCCGCGGGACAGGTTTCCGACCAGAATTCACTTCCTATTTGTCAGCTCCAGACCGCCATTAACGACCAGGATTTATGGGCGCACCAGGACAAAAGAACCTCCCTGCCGAGAAGATGGGGATGCGGTAACCGTTCTAAATGCTTCGTGAAAACACCATTTTGGAAAGAAAACCGCGGTCCCGACCCCCACCGCACCTGTCTGCGACATAAGTCACGGTGACTTGTGTGACTCTTGCCTCTGAACTGACCAATTATTCACGGTCTTGATGCAACGCCCTGGTAGCTATAGCTTTCCACACTAATGAGATACCAAAAGATGTCAGCCATGGCCAGCAAACAAACGTCGACTTGTCATATAGAGTTAGTGGTGGTTGTTTTGTGATATTACTTTCTTGGTTTGTTCACTGTTTATGGGTGGGGGAAATTTATTGATAATTAATAATAGACACCAGAAAAAGGGTTAATGGCAGAAAACTTAGCATTTTTATGACTGATCCGATTCACCCCCATCAGTAGTCAGAAAGGACTTGTTTTTATAAAACTTTCAGCAAAAATCGGAATCACCATTTATTTTTAATTTGATTGCAAAGAAATCTTTGGCAGAATCGGGAACACACGAGGGATACCAAAAATTGAGAAAGGATCGTAATTTTTTTGGTGTAATAAGCAAAGTTTTGATAGCCTTTTTGTGACCTTTTTTGTATTCAACTTCAAAGCCGTAAGCCCGTAGGAGACCTTAGATATTATCGTAAAATAATTTTTGATCGCTGAAACGACTTCTACGCAATGTATAGATGGTTTAAAAAAACTTTTTTCAAAAGTGATTCGATTCACCCCGTTTTACGGTACTTTAATTTTTCTTGAAAAATTGCCTAATTTACTTCAGTTTTCAAGAAAGGTGAAGTTTTACGATGAAACAACTTTAGATTCAGCACATCAAAAAATATTAGAAATGATTATATGGAAAAGTCTGAATTAAAAATTTAGAATTAGTCCATTTTCCAAAATTTTGAGGCGTTTCCCACTAAAACATAAACAACCTTAGCTATCAGAAAATAAATCTAGGATTCAGTACATTTTCGGATTCAAAGCACCAAAACGATAAGTTCAAACCCAAACTTTTTCAACTTTCCTAAAAAATTTCCTTGACGGAAAAGTAATTACACTTGACTCTTTAAGATTTTGAAATACTTCCTTAGTTTCAGTTTTTAAGGCATCATAGGACTGGAGTTATTCATAATTATAATTCTATAATAAAACTTTATCCTTGCTAAAAATAAAAAAGCATCATATGATGTGAGGCGGAAAGCGAAAAGGGACCTCTTGTCGGCAAAGTTGATTTCGAGAAAAAGCCAAAAAACCGGAAGGTCAAAACTATCGAATTTTTTTTCTCTCTCGATTTTCGATCCTTGGACCCTTTAGAACCGAATTTTAGCTGTTGGAATGATTCCTTAACTGTGAAAAATAACGAGATGGTAGCATTTTGAAAGTTTAAGGTCGTTTTTCGCGAAATCCACTTATTCTAAAACTTTTAATTACTGGCGATTCGTCATTTTTTGAGCTACAAGGATGATGATGGTCTTAAAATCTTCATAAATCTGTACAAATTGAGAAAAAAATAACTCCATTTCGACGAACGCCGACAAGAGGTCCCTTTTCGCTTCCCGCCTCACATATTTTTCCGAAGTCGCATTTAGCTTGATGGATTTCGTAGGACCCTTCTTTATAATGTCCCATTTGAATTAAGTCATAGTCATTAACATCAGACTGTAATTTTCTTCATTCAAAAAGTTTTACTAAGGGCCGTAACCAGACTTGTTTCGGGGGAAGTTTTGACTCGACCTTTTTTCTGAGGTACCTCCTTACTATGATACAAAGTTTTAGATGACTTACACAGCTAGAGGACTTTAATTTTGTTGTATCAAATTTCGAAATTGTGTAAGCAATAAAGCAATGTGAATCCCAGTTAAAATGGGGGGTCTGGGGAGAAAATTTTGGAAATTTGCCTCACAAAAATAGTAGACCCTAGATTACACCTATACCCAAAGAGCACCATCACTCATTGAAAGGGGCAAAATTTTCACTGTGAAATAGGAAGGAAATTGTTTCACTTTTCTTCCCAAAAAATATTAGAGAGAAAATAAAGGAAAAGCCAAAGCATCCCCCGGGAGCCGCCGGCATAGAGAAGAAAACATGATAAAAAACATCATACTAGTTGAGTTTGGCGGTTTATCGCTCATTTCAATATTTAATTTAACAGACAAAGAACTGAGGAAAAAAATTGCCAAGCTTCCGTTGAAAAGTGCTTGTGAAAGGTGGAGGAGGAAAAACGACCGTGCGAGATGTTTTGTGACATTTTTTTAGAGCTATTGAAAGAGAAAAGAAAGAGGATAAACTCTCTTTCAACAGACGGAAAAAACCCAGGGAGGTATGTATTTCAGCGAGTTTAGACTCAAGAAGAGCAACCACGAACGCCATCAGGAAGAAAAGAATGTAAAAAATTTTTCGGTGCAAGTTCAGACGTGCGGATGCTTGGCAAATTTTGGCTGTTTAGCGGCACATTTAGGAGCCAAATCATTCACTTAACATTAGTTAGGGTTTCCATATTTGTCATCTTTACCGCTAAAAACTTGGCGCATCCGCACCTCTGAACTTGCGCCAATTTTTCATATGGTTAACTAAATTTGAAATTTTTTTTGAAAAGGTATGTAACAACGTTACTTTTTAAAACTTTGTAAAAATTAACTTATAATGCTGATTACAGATATTTCACCGAAATTTAGAAAACATATTAAATTAATAATTAAATACTAAACTAATTAAGAAGTTTAGTTATTCATTTAATTTATTAATGAATAATAATTCATTCATTCATTTAATTCAGTGGTTCCCAACTCAAATATGTCCGCGGACCACTTCACTTAAATTTGAACATTGGCGGACCATCCCTATTCCCAACTTTATCTCAATAAAAATAACTTTTTTCAATGCACTCATTCCTCACAGAGTGTAAAGTTTGATTTTTTTTCTTAATAGTACAGGAAACAGAGTCTTAATACGCATCCTAATGGAACTGTAAATCAAATAATCTATTAAATTTTTTTAAAAATTATCATGACATTATTTTAAATCCAATTATTAAAAATAAACCTTTTATAAAAGACATTAAAGACGATGATACTTTACAAATGGCAATAATGAGGAAGTTGCATGATTTTTTTTTATTTTTTTAATCGAATTCTCTTGCAAAAATAAGCAACCACCCAAAATTTGAGGCCGATCGAGAAATTTTTTTATTGTCAAAAATATTAACAAAAATCCCCTTTTTAAAAGCGTGCGAAAACGCCAAGAGTTTGGATGTGACGTCATCTTATACTAAACATGGTTGTAAAGCAATGGAGTTGAAGGTATTATTGTTGACGTCATCTTATAGTTTAAACAATAAACGTTTTAAGTCACGTGTTTTTTTCTCGACTTTTAAATTAAAATATTTAATTACCTGTACATTTTTTTGAAAAACTGACTAGATATTTCATTTTACCATACAAAAAACCATACGGAACACTTGTATGTTTTTGAAAATCTGACACATGCAACTTCCTTATTGTTCAGGTCCTCTCGTTGATCTATATTAGCCCTTGGAAAGGTTCATGATCATACCTACACCCAAGTTACCCCGGGTTTAAATAACATCAGTATCAAAGAGTCATTTTTTTCATACCCAACAACAGTATTGTAATATTATATAGATTTAAATTTGAAACACAGTACTTATCTCGGAATTTAAACTACAGGACAAATGAGAGGACCAGGAATTCTTTATCACAAAACAGTAAACTGCACAATGTACATGCACTGAGTTGTAGCAGCAGAAATTATAATAGGCGAGGATAACTGATGTTCTTTCAAAAGAGACCACGTCGAAAGATAGAAAGTTAATAGTTAACACATTTTTTGATATGTTTAAAAATCCTCTCGCGAACCACCAGTGGTCCGCGGACCACCTGTTGGGAACCACTGATTTAATTAATGTGGACTCTTGGCTAGCATCTGGTCATCATTCTGCATCAGCCGTCAAAAGCAAAGAGAGATCGCGAGAGATGGAATACAATGAGGACCAAATGACATTTTGGACTATATTTTAGAGATGGTGACAATGATGACTTTCAGCTTTATTTAAAATTTAGATTAAGCTGAAAGTCACCATTGAAATGTCTTTTAATTTTTTTATTAAGAAAAGTGGTGTAATTTTAAAAACTTCACATTTTGTTTTAACAAGATATATTAAAATTGGATTTAAGATTTTTTAAAAATACTTTTAATAACATATTTCACACACTACAGTGTATTTTCGTTTAAGTTTAGTCCGTTTAAAAATGAAATATTGAGAGTAATTTTACATCAAATTTTCCAAAATGTGTTTTAACCTTGCGGCATCTTAAATTCTACCATTTCAGGACTTTAACTACGCATTCTATATTCCATAAATTTGACAACACTAATGGTTCATTGATGATAAGCCGTCCCGCCTCCTACAAGAGGCGCCCTGATGAAAAAAATACAACCCACTGTACAAAAAGGTGTTTTACAAAAAAATTGTGTAAAACGTTCATCTTCTTGTACAATAATTAAGTTAGAACACTCCAGGGGTGCCAATACTTCCCCAGAACATAATTTTCAACGAAATTTTCCTCAAAAATGTCTCCAAATTGTTTTCAAAATTTCCTCAAAAATGTCCCTTTAAAGACAAAAATATCGTTGTTAACAAGAAAACTATTTTTAATGAAAATCCCCACACCCATTATAGATACGTCGTTTTCTCTGCATCTCAGTCAAAACGAAGGAAAAGGCAACTTTCAGGTATTCACCAGGGAAACTCGTTTTTTTGCGATATCCATAGATTTTCGCTATATATCCGTAATTTTTATCTAATTACAGTAAGATTTTGGAGAATATGATATTGTCCGTAGCGAAAATATTTTTTCTGATAAAAACTTGGAATAGTAGAGTTTTTTCTTTGTAAACTTAGGCAAAAATTTCCCAACCCCAACAACTGCCTGAATTTCCCCCGAACCCTGAATATTGTTAGAACCTATTCTGCACCCCCTGGAACACTCTTCCTAATCTAATACAACTCCTTTGAGTTTATTTTGTGAATTTAAATTTAAAAATAGGTAAATGCTAAAGTTTTTGTATTAAAAAGTATTCGCTTTTTTAGTTTTTAGACCAATTATTTTACCGTTCCGGTACCTCTTTTTCTAGAAATCGAGCCCTGCTTTTATCAATTAACTTCGTTTTAATGATCATTTACGATCTTAAACTACACTACTTTAAAAAATCTATTTCCAATTTTTAAACTGCTTGAAATAGTTTATTTAAAGGTAATACAATAGTTTATTTAAAGGTAATACAATAGTTTATTTAAAGGTAAAAAGAACATCAATAAAAATGTTCATTTTTAGCTTTTTTTCAACTTAAGCTTCCCTTTTAAGGGTATCCACTCCACAGATGGTCTGTCCATAGGTAAGGTACAACAGGTTGTTGTTCCTTTGCACACATAATTTTTTAAGCTATTAAAAATGGTTAAAAATCCAATTTTCAAGATTTTAGCTAATAAAAAATATCCCCCTGCTCACAAAGTTTAGGACTATAGGTTTTGGGCACTTTTAATGGTCAAAATGTGATTTTACCTGTCTTAGAAAAATCCAAACGAGATTTTTATCCAAAGGTACAACACTCTCCCCTGCTATTTTCTGTGATTACTACCTTTATAATATTGAATAAAGTGTAAATTTTTATTTTGTTTTCTTCTTTTCTAAGAATATACACATAATTTCAGTGAAAAACGGAAAACCTGAGTAAAGTATCTTTACTCTGTAACCTTAATTTGAATAATAATAGAATATAATTTTTAGACCTGGAAATTTTTTAAAGTTATTTTTAAGGATTATTTTTTGTTCTGAAAATTATGAAATATTTATGTAATAGAGGTAACCGATAAAACTATTTCTGCGGGGTGTCTAAAAAAATTAGAACATTCCCATGGTCTAGGCCTGAATCATTGTTTAGACTTGAGCTCAGAGTGAGCGCAGGGATATTTGTAACGCCTCTAAGAGCGTATTTTACGCATTGAAAATCGGAAATACGCTTGTAAAAACTAGCCAGGCGTATTTTCACGCTTTGAATTTTTAACAAAGGTTTTGCTTAAAAAATGCATGGTGCCCTACCGAAATCGAAAAATTATATTTTTCTACTCAAAGTTAGAGTGTTTAATGTAAAATAAATTATTTTATTTATAATGTTTAGTATTTTCTACTAATAATTGTTATAAACCAAAATAGCATCCTAATTTTTTTCTATTTGATTTTGTCCAGTAAAAAAAGAAAGCGTTTTTATAAAAAATTTGTCTCTGTATGCAGTTAAGAGGCAGATTTTATAAGGAGCGGGCAGAAATGCGGGGGTCATTATTGTGACCATTTTTGATTTTGATGAAATTTTTATGATGGATACTTCTAATGATTTTAGAATACCCCTAATTTTTCTTTTTCCCGAAAAAAATTTTTTTTGGCCTACAAAAATTATCAAAGTTGGTCGCGACCCGGTATTTTTTTCGTATCGACATATCTTTGTACAACATTTTCTCAGTGCATTGAGGGTCAACCAAAGTAATTCTTGCGGTAACAACATGTCCTTAGATAGCTTAATCAAATTCTTTTGTGAATTTCATGGTTCACCTTCCCTGCAAACGGGAAGGGTTCGCCAAACTTTGTCGAAAAAAATGAAAAAATGCCAAATTCGAGCCTTTATTGACCCCAGCATTGAGGGTCAATCACAGTTTTGAGGGTTAAAGTGTGTAGTACTGCTCAGTATTAACTTAATTAGCCCATTGGTTGTATGGTTAACCCTCATGGCTGCAGAAAAATGGCTACTTTCGTAGCTATCAAAACAAAAAGAGGTAATTTTGGTGACCCCGTATTTCAGAGCATTGAGGGTCAATCAATAATTCGAAATATACGTTTCTTAGTACAATACCTCTACTTTAAGAAACAGTTGACAAACCTATGGACTCTCGATCTGGGATCACGTGAGATTGATTTTTGTGACTAAAAAAACGGAAAAAGGTCATTTTTGGGACCCTGTATTTCAGAGCATTGAGGGTCAATGACGAACTGGAAATATGCATTTCGTAGTATGAGACCTACCCTTTAAGAAACAATTGACAGAATTATGGAGTCTTGACCTGCAATCACGTGAGATTTATTTTTGTGACTACAAAAGCGGAAAAAAGGTAATGTTTGGGATCCTGTATTTCAGAGCAATAAGGGTCAATGACGAACTGGAAATATGCATTTCGTAGTATGAGACCTACCCTTTTAAGAGACAATTGACAGAACTTTGGTATTTTGCCCAGCGGGCACGCCTAAGACTTACTTTTCTACATAGCGAACACATAAAATATGCTATGCTAAATTCTTTTCTTTAAAATTTTTCTTTGCTTTTATAATAAATTCTTTTAAGAATTATTTAATTACTGAAGAATTCCATTAAAAGGAAATTTGTTTTTTCAAGGATAATAATTTTTTAATTGATTTTGTTGAATAGCGTAGATTCAATTATAAACTCTAAAATGCAAACGATTTCTAAATCATTGTTGCAGTGTTTTGTGCGGATGTTTTTTTAAAATCATTTTTAAATAATCTAACGAAAACGAACTTTACACAAAAAAAGGAAAATGTATATTTTTTATTTGAAAAAATTGAAAGCTCAAAAAAAATATCCTCATTATTTGTAATTCCAATTTTAATATTGCAATTTTTTAATTTCACAATGAAAAAATTAAATTGCAAAATATTCAATTTCAACTTCATTAAACTCGAGGGTTTTAATTGATTAATTAAATTAATTAATTTTTTCTCTTCTTAAATCACTGTTCAAATAAAATTTTAACCTAATTTTATGGTTTATATTTTGGAGGTCATCCTCATTGACCCTTTTGCACTGAAATACCGAATCCCAAAAATTACGGTTTTTTTTCGTTTCTTTAGTTACAGAAATAAATATCACGTGCTCTCAGGGCAAAATACCAAAGTTCTGTCAATTGTCTCTTAAAAGGGTAGGTCTCATACTACGAAATGCATATTTCCAGTTCGTCATTGACCCTCAATGCTCTGAAATACAGGGTCCCAAAAATGACCTTTTTTTCCGTTTTTTTTAGTCACAAAAATCAATCTCACGTGATCCCAGATCGAGAGTCCATAGGTTTGTCAACTGTTTCTTAAAGTAGAGGTATTGTACTAAGAAACGTATATTTCGAATTATTGATTGACCCTCAATGCTCTGAAATACGGGGTCACCAAAATTACCTCTTTTTGTTTTGATAGCTACGAAAGTAGCCATTTTTCTGCAGCCATGAGGGTTAACCATACAACCAATGGGCTAATTAAGTTAATACTGAGCAGTACTACACACTTTAACCCTCAAAACTGTGATTGACCCTCAGTGCTGGGGTCAATAAAGGCTCGAATTTGGCATTTTTTCATTTTTTTCGACAAAGTTTGGCGAACCCTTCCCGTTTGCAGGGAAGGTGAACCATAAAATTCACAAAAGAATTTGATTAAGCTATCTAAGGACATGTTGTTACCGCAAGAATTACTTTGGTTGACCCTCAATGCACTGAGAAAATGTTGTACAAAGATATGTCGATACGAAAAAAATACCGGGTCGCGACCAACTTTGATAATTTTTGTAGGCCAAAAAAAATTTTTTTCGGGAAAAAGAAAAAATAGGGGTATTCTAAAATCATTAGAAGTATCCATCATAAAAATTTCATCAAAATCAAAAATGGTCACTATAGTGACCTGCCCGCTCCTTATAAAATCTGCCTCTTAATGCTACATCCGTATTTCTCTCCTCATAAATGAATTTCACGCCTTGCCTCCTAAAAAAGTCAAGAGTATTTTTACTCCTCCAAAAAAATCCTAAAATTAACACTGCTTTGAGCGCATGTATGAGGTCGATTCCAACCAAGACCCTCTATATACATGGCCATCCAACTCCGGGTGATGACGTCAGACGTGGGTGAAAATTGCCATGTTAAGTCTATGGAGTGACGTCAAAGATGAGTGAAAGTTATGACGTTGCACGGCCGAGTTGGGAGGCCTTTATATAGAGGGTCTTGTTCCAACCCCACTCAATATTTAATTAAGACAATTTAAAAAATATTTTTTGTATCCCCTGTATTTTTTAACGTTTGTGGGGGACATCAAAATCCTTTGATAGTATGCCTCTAATAAATTTTAATAGACGAAGATTAAAGGTGTTACTTTTCTAATGGAACCGAATTCGAATAATTGTAAGTTGAGGTATAAAAATGTAAGTTCCTAAAGGCCCATTCACACTGTTTCACTTTCACTGTTCATTATCGATGAAACACCCAAAGTGAAAGGATGGGAATGTCGTTTTCATCAGAAGTGAAAATGAAAGATGAAAGATGAAACAATCACTGGACCTTTCACCGATGAACTCATCCAGTGTATTCTTACGCCTAAGAAAAATGTGATAATTTAATTTTGAGACTTTAGAAGCTTTTTTTCAGTGTTAAAGTGTGGTTATTCAAGAAAAAAATTGTTTTAAAATTGTATAAAAGTGAATCAAAATTTTAAAGCTTCTTAAATCACAGCAATTAAAATCCGCAGTAAAGCGGTTTTTTAACGTGTATATCTTCCGAGATAGAAAAATTATTTTATAAATAAGATAATTAAAATATGCATCCTTCTAAACGATGTATTTAAATGTTTTGGAAATCAATGTATGCAAAAAGGAAATAGTTTGAGTTATTCTTAAAACCTAAAAATTAATCTAAATTCTTGGTACTACATTTTCTTGACAAAATTTATATTTATTATTTTACTCTAGCAATTGTTGGTTTTTATAGCTTGATGGTTAGCACGTTGACTTGTAGATACAGAGGTTGTGCGATCGAAACCTACCAAACGCAACATTTATTTTTGCTTAACGGAAATTGCGTATAAATGAAAAATGTTTCTTTAAATTTAACAAATTTTTCTAGAAAATAAAGGTGTAAAAAATAATTTTTTTAAACGAAATTTTAATGTTTTGTAACTTAACTATTAAATTAAATTATTGAATTAGATTAAATTCTACCGATGAATTCCTCTGCAAGAATAACTATTTAATAAAACTATCTTTAGAAATTTTATGAGCCGTGTTATACCAATTGTGACAGAACAATGTTTTTTTGCTTGGAATAAATCATTACTTAGGGAAGGATAGTTATTAAGTTAATGAAATTAATATAAATTACATATATATTCTTTTTATTTAAAGTTCTAGATCACCTTCAGTTCATTTTATTCATTTTTTCTATTTGTATTTCGCTTTTTAATTTTCGGAACAAATATTCTTAACATTATTAAAGATTGCTTCTAAAAATATTAATTTTAGTAATTAAAAGGAAATATTTTAGCTGTAAAATGTCCATTGAATTATATAAATCACACATAAAATTTATTTTTTCTATCACATATGATTTCCTTATTCTGTTTAGAATTTCCAGGTTTTTAGTTCGTTGCTGTTTCATTTTGTTGTTTCAATAAATTCGGTCAATTGCTGATGAATAAAAACAGTTAAAATAAATTTAGCTGATTATTTTTATTAATTGTCATTATGTTGAATTCTATATAATAAGAATTTCTGGGGACTCGGTAAAGAGCTTTCAGTGTGCCAGGGTTATCCCCTGTTGCTAGACAACGTAACGTCATATGGGGACATAAATAAATTACGTGAGGTGTTTTTTCCAAAATCTGGACCACCCTCCACCCTTGGTGAGATTTTGCTGGACCCCCCCCCTCCCCCCACGTAAGATTTACCTACAACTTTTTAAAAATAATTTTCTATCCTATTCGTTTGCATTTTGTGCTTCATAGCACCTAAAACTTTTACATTAATAATGATGTGGGGGTAAAAGGACATTATGTTATCATCAGGTTTTCTTTATTATAAAAATCACTTAAAACTATTTTAAAATTTTACAATATCTAGCTTAAATTTTTACTCATTCCATAACCATTCATTTTCACCAGAAAAACTGCCAATGAAGTAATTAAATGATATACTTAATTTTAAATGGGTTACAACAAGGTATTCTTATCTCCCCAATTAATTTAAAAGATTACGTTGGACAGAAAAGTTACGACTTGTCAGGTGACAGAGAGGAGGAATCGAATAGTACAAAAAAGGCTACGAGCGTGGAAGTGTTGAAAGATGAACAGGCAAACGGCCGCGCAAAACCACAAAATTTTGATTGAGAAAATTTATGACATGCAAAAGAGATGAAAAAAGCCAACGGTTCGCTCAAACTGAGAAAGAAGGAATTAAGCTTAAAAATCTCCACATTATCTTAACTGTGTGTATATTCCTTTCTCATACCACGGCTAAACTTGATCGCGACCGTAGGTTATACGGCTTATCCACTATCCAAAAGATCAAAAGAGCCGACGCACGGCCGACGGCGCCGGAAGTTTCCAGTTTTTACCGCTTGAGGGGGTACCGCGCGTAGTGGCTCGTTAGGGTTGGTTGGTTGGTTTGCTTCGGCTCTTCAAAATACGCAGTACACAGAAAAATCCTAACACAGGTTCCAAAACGATATTTTCAAATTCTGGAAGGATTGGAGGGCGTATTATTTTTTTTATAATATATAATTATATTATATATATTTTTTGTCGTATAATTTTTGTTTTTACGTTCTAAGAACACTTTTGTTGAACCAAGTTGCTCGTCTGTGGCTCCTTTAAGCATATCTTTGACACAGAGTAAAGAGCTAACAGAGGGTCCAAAACGCGATTTTACTCTTTAGTTCTTATGTTATCACATCGTGGCGCTGCGGTACCAGAGTAGGCGGGATCAACAGGGTAGGCGGGAACTAAAGGAAACGAGTGATTCTCATTGGATATGGAACTTTGTATGGAAGCTGCATTTTAATTTAGCAATCACTGTTGTTTTTCTCGTTTTTCCCCAAAGGAAGGAAATTTTCCCTACAGGTTGCGAGCTTTCCCTCTGTCAGAAGCAAAGTTTTCCCTTTTTTAATTTTATTTTAAAACTTTAATGGCGGCGTTCTCTTCGTTGAAACTTCGCTATCTCATCATTAATTGCGGTCGTCGAAATGATTTGCATCATTGTCCAAGTAAGTCGCATTTAGCATTGTTTTTTTCATTTACTTAAATCCTATCATTCATCCATTCATTATAAAAATGCCTTTTTAAATGTCTTTCTTTTTGCTTTTAGATCACTGTTGTTGAATAGTAAACAATGGCGTCCAGTCAGTTGTGGTTCCAGGAATACATCCGATGACTATTAATTTATTGAGGCTTCTGGGTATGAAGATTTTCCTTTAAAAGGATAAAAAAGTAAGTAGGAAATAATTTTTTAATGAAATGTTTTGAAAAACTAGATAAATTATATTTGTTCATGAAATGAAAAAAAAGCAAACGATTAAAGACACACTACTATTAATTAAAATTTGCCGATTTTCAAATGGAAAAAAATAAGCAAAAACGGGTATATTTTCCTTTAAAATGGTCTGAAAGTAATCTTAAACTGTAAATAAAATGTTTATTATTTTTTATTAAACATCGTTTGGTTTAACTGTTATTGAATGTTACTAATGGCTGAGTACTACTTTGTTTCTTAAATTTACTCCTTGAATTTTTATTAGTATTCAATTTATTATTTTTATAAAGCAACTTTCTTAAAGCCAATAAGTTGCAAGTAGGTGTCAATGCTATTCTTGCCTTTTAATGATTTACTTTATTACTGAGTTTTAATGAGATACTTTATTGTAAAAACAATTAATGTTCTATTCGTTTTTAAGATATGTTTTTATGAATAATTTAGATCTACGAATATCTTGTAATTACTGTTGACTTGTAAATCAAGTCTTTGTTCCTTTCCTTTATTGTATATCCTTCAGTTTATTGATTAAGATTTTAAATGAAGCCATGATAAACTTTTTTGGAGTTTTTAATTATTTAAGTAGGTTCAAATTACCTTCACTTTATAATACTTATTTTGAAAATAAAATCTGATGAATTCATCAACTTTCAGGGGCTTTTGAATCTGCATTGGTTGAATTCAAAGCTTTCGAAACTTTCAAGAAGATTGCATTATATTACCCCTGCATTACCCTGCATGGTCAAAATTGTACCTTTTGAGTTATTCAAAGTTATGTCAGTTTATGTAAAGTTTTAAGTTTAGTTGAGTATTAGTGTGTTTGAAAGCAAAAGCCTTATATCACTCAGATACTAAAATAAACAATAATCTGATAAATTATTTTATAAATAAAGAAAATATGTACTATCCTAAATTTTATTGTGGAATATGTTGGCAAAATCCCTGAAGGAAGTCAGAGCTTTTTAATTTGTTTAACTAAATCATTAAAATTTGCTGTTAATTTTTTAAAAGGAAAAATTCTTTATTTCTAAATGACTTGGAAATCACGAAAAATTATTAATGTGACTAATTTTTCTTATTAAATTCTGTAATATTGTGATTGGGAATTTTCCCACTTGTATCATTTTATTTAATTTCAATGTCTTATGTTTTTGCATAAAATCCCTTCAACTAACTAGTCCTTAAGATATCAGAAATGCTATTTATAAAACTTGTCCAGTTTGTTTAATATATGTAAATATCTATTCAATAAACATTTTTTTGTTACTACTTGCATTCACTGTGTTGAAATTCATATAAAGTAAGAATTTTTTTCCTATGTTTCTTTTAATCTTTTCACCTTAGAAAATTTTTATCTATTTTTATTTATTAATATTTTTGAACAAATAATTAGATGATATAGATGTTTAGTAGGTAAGTGGTATTTTATTTATTTTTGTAGAAAAACATCTTCATTTTGATAATACTATTGTTTTATTTATGCTTATTAGAATTGTTTATATTATAAATCACTCTTATCCATTTTATCTCACCCTACTATATGGAATTAAGTTCAGTTTTTGAATACATAACACAATCTAATGCATTTATTGTCAAAAAAAATTGCATTTGTTTATTTTTGGTAGTTTCCCTTTTAAAATTTTAAAAAGTAGAGAGACTATGCTAAATATAAAGATTTTTGTTCTGCAAAATGCTAAAAAATGCAAACTTTGATCATAATCACTCAATTAATCACCTCATTGTTTTAGTTTAATAAAAAAATAAGAATCGTCTAAGAAATTATTCAGATCCATCGCAGTAAAAGGCTATTTCCAATTCAGAAGCAGAAGTTGGAGAAATTTCCTCTTTCCCCGGCGCATGCTCAAGATACACGAAGCTGTTTGAAAACTGGGGAAATGAATAAAAACTTTTTCCCTCTCTAGCGGGCGAGGTGGGCGGGGTTAATTGAAAAAGGGCAGGTTGCGGAGAGAGAGATTGTATGCGGCTGTAGCTCGATTGTAGAGAGTCAATAACGTTTCGTCCTATTATCTGGTTTTTGTTCCTACGTTATCACATAAGGGCGCCACTGTCTATGCGAAAACCCATGTTAAAAAAGTTTCCATTAGCGTCTATGGAGATGGACCCTCTGTTAGCTCTTTACTCTGTGATCTTTGAATCGTATGAAATCAACCAACCAATAATTATTTTCCAGTGGAATGCCATGAATGACAGATAGATGGCGCTAACATCGTAGATCCCAGTTTCTTGAACCTACCTTTTCGCGTAATTGCGCAAGCCGTATATAAACACAGTTAATCCAGTCTAGCCGTGCTCATACTTAAAAAAATAAAATCGGATAATTTCTAACTTAAAAAGTCGACGTGAGATTTTAATCGACCCCCCTCTCCCCTTGGGGAGATTTTTCCAAACCCCTCCCCCCTTTTTGACCTCACGTAATTTATGGATGTCCCCTCTCCAATTTTACCTTGGCTTCCAGGGGCTTTCCAAACCTAGTATCTTGTTTTTCAATAAGAGGAGTTACTTTATCTATCAAATAGAAAATTGATCCCTTGTCATTCGTAAATTATTTTCGTATTCCTCAGGAGTTTCTTCGCACCATTCCTCAAAAAGTGTTGAGGAAGCTCCGTGGGTTTCTCTCCTTGAAATGTATGGTATTACCCGCCAACGGCATGGATCATTGGATTGAAAGAGCTCTAATAGCTCTTGTAGTTCCCTAATTAAACATTGGGATGATACATCTATACCTGATTTTAGAAGGTTTCCTTTTCTTTGATGATACATTTTTAAAAACTTATTATGGTCATAAAAAAGTATTTTTAGTTTAAGTAAATGTAATAGGTTGCCATGGTAACGAAGTCTGTATAGTATCTAGTAACCTGGTAAGTATAAACAACCGATGAAAGTGAACGAGTCTGATGAAGAGTGAAAGTGCAAACAAAGCTGTTCACTGAACTAGTCTTTCACTGCGATGAATCACTGCGATGAACAGTGAAAGTGAAACAGTGTGAATGGGCCTTAACATAACAAAAATAAGTTTAAAAGTGTCAAATTTTCAGGGGAAGTGTTCTTAGTAGACCCATACTTAGACATCAACCTAACTAAACAAACCGGTTTTAGAGGTGTTGACCTGAAAGTTTATTAATTTCTTTGGTAGATAATAAAACTTATAACTTAATAAACTTAAGTTTTTTTAACCGTTCCAGGGACGGAGAAAAATTTTGAGTACACATGGTTCAGATTAATTTCCTCTTTAATTAATTCTAAATTAATTTTCGATGTTTTAAAGAATATAATTATTCTTTTTAATTATACAATTCATTTTACTTAATGGTTAATTTTAATTAAAAACAATGTTTAAGAAATTTACTAGGAAATTTAATTTAAAACTAGGTCATATTAATTGATTTAAATGAAAGTTAGTGCGGGACGTATACGTATTTAATGTTTGTTTTCTCAATTAAAATGTTATAGGTCTCAATCAGCAGTAAAATCGTAACTTTTTTTCGAGTTTTAGGTTTTATCCAGAAAAATATTTTTACCAAGCAGCACAAAAAGGTTGCTATGAGTTTTTTTTGTTTTTTTTGAACGGTTTTTGTCTGAAGGGTTTTTTCGCGAAACCGTGGACAAAATGTAAAATCTTCCTTGGCGAGGACAACATCGTATTTTTTTGCGCCAGGACCGCCTTTTTACAGCAACCCTAAAATTCTCAGATGTTGATGGACGTGAAGACGTGAAGCAGGGTTGCCAGGTTGGCTTTTTTAAGGCCAAATTCGAGAAATTTGGCTTTTTTTAGAACCGTTTAGCTTGGAAAAATGTGTTTGGCTTTTTGGCCTTTTTTTGGCTTTTTTGAGGATTTTTAACACTTTTTAAGGATTTTATAAAATTTTTTGTTTTTTTACTACTTAATTATTATGTGATACTAAGGGATCCTATAAAGTTCACAATATTGAAAAAAAATGGCTAAAAATGGTCAAAAAGCGATTGGTTTTCGTAAATTTCTCTGGAATTGAGTTGAGCAAGGTAGAGCTTAGAGTTAACGAAATTTCCTGTGTTGTTCTAAAAATCCTGGATGACGTAAAAATCCCCATGGAAACCCTTAATTCTGGAAAAACTTTGCCATAACAATTAGTTACTATAAAAAATTAATATTAATATTTTTGGATTTATAAGCTTTCTTTTGACTTGTGTTTTTTTCGTCGAAATCGGGACCATTTTTAAAGTCCAATTACTGCCTTAATTACCAACCGATTTTTACCAAAATCGAATAGGATGTAGATGGCCGGGTATATTTTAAGACTTTGAAATCGAAAACTCGATATCGCTTTTAGATTTTTATAAAAATCGCAATTTTAGTGCGACTTCCAGGGACCCTAATTTTTGTCCTAAATTCACGAAATTCCAGATTCTGAGTGCTTATGAGAATGTAAAAAAAGTTCAGAAGTTACCCACCCCATGAAAATTAATTTAATTAATTTTTGAGCGATTATCTAATGCACTACCGAATTTCACTTTGGAAACCGGTACTTTTCCGTGATTCTTTATCAAATTTCAAAATTTTTTATAATTTAGTATATAAATTTTTTTTAAAACACTAAATGGAATTCAGCATTTTAGGAATGTTATTTTAAACCAATACTAGTCAAAAAATAAATTTGTTTAATTTAGGGTCCCTTTTTTACCTTTAAAAAATATTTGGCCTTTTTTGGCTTTTTTTCGAACTCGATTTGGCCTCAAGTCAGCATTTTCACCTGGCAACCCTGACGTGAAGAAGGGAAGAAAGAAGCCTGGAGGCTAGTCTCCCGCACGTGAGAAAGAAAACTTCTTGGTTAGGACTAGTTTGAGCGTCTTCTTTGGTTAAAACGTGTACCGCAATTCTAGACATCCAAGAATGTCCTGTCCTCTCTTGTAAGTGACGAGATGTCATCGGCTAGTCCAGGAGTACTTCAAATCTTACATACTTGACAGACCTTAAAAAGTCGCCTTCATTTCGGATCAAAGCACTTTGTGTACTTTTCGCGCATACTTTTCTGCCGCCGCGCCGTTGTTTACTACTCTTCCGTTGTGTTCTGTGTGTGATTCTTGTGGAATACTCGGCTTTGAACTCTTAAGGATATTTATAAACTATTTATTATTTGGTAAGTTGTCATTTAATATTTCAGTCTGGATGTAAACTTGAGCATTCTTCACTTGGATTTGTAGGTTTTTAAGAAATAGCTAAACTTCTGCACCTGCTTATTATTGTTTATTGCACAGTTGTTCTAAATTTACTTTACTAACTGTATAGTTTAAACGAATTGGTACTGAAATAAAATTGAACTAATCTGAATCCAGTTATTTAACGGTGTCTTTTAAATGCTTAAGTTTATTTTTCCCCTTTCTGAAGAAAAGTTATTAATACATAGACATGTCAAACAAATGTACAATTATAAATGCACAATATAGAGGCAAAATATCCTATGTACTAAGAAAAAACAAGTGCATAAGTAGCTGTGCAATAATATTGGGTGTTGTAAAATACATATGTTGATAATATATATAAATTTTATGTTGTATCCCCCCGAAATTGGAACTAAGTGTACCAAAACAAGTTAAAACCTGTTAATGAGTGTTGAATTTCCAAAAATTTTCTAGGGAGGACCCCCAGACCCCCCTTTAGTACTTGGAACTCTATTATTCACAACTTTTTAAGTATATTAAGTAACGGACACATGGGCATAGCCTGGGTTCCACTAAGGGGGGTGTCAGCAGGGTCGACTTTTTTTTTATGTTTGTTTTTTAGTAGAATTTGTGTCCAAGAGAGGTTTTTAGTAATAAGGGTTCAAGATTCAAAGGAGGGGTCTGGGGTTTTCCCCCCGAGAACATACTTGTATAAAATGAAAACCTTTCTCCGAACTTTAATTTTTTCCAAAAAATTTTCTGCAAGAATTTACACATTTTTAAATATCTCTCCCTCAAAAAAAACAATTATTACTGAAATACTCAAATTGGGAACATAATCATTTTTATCCGTGTTTATATTGATACTAATTTTTCATACTAGTGATTTTAAAACTTTTCAATAATATGTATACATTGTATTTTTTATTATAATTGGAGATTCCTAATTACTGCTCTATCTAAAAATGAAAGATGTAATATCTTTGATAGATCGGCAGGATTGAAAAATATAACCAACTAGCTGATATGCCCGGCCTTGTACGGGTGGAGTTATGGCTTTAAGATTTCTTAAAGTTTTTCAATATATTTTATACCTTATTTTACTAGGTGAAAGGTATTAAAATCTATCCATCTCTGCTGAAAAATTTATAAAAAAATTTGTTTAGTAGTTTTCCTGCAGAAAAATTTCTAAAAAAAAATTTTTCATATTTTTTCTGCAGAAAAATTTCTGAAAAAAAAATTTTTTTGTAGTTTTTCTGCAGAGGGCAAAATTTTCTGCGAACGCCGTTCGCGTTCGTGTATATTATACAAGAATGCCCGAGAAATTATAGAAATTTGACCCTAACAACAGGGTTTTAAACTGTTTTTTCACGTAAACCCAAATTTGGACAAACATTTTTAGGTAGAATTTTGATTTTAATGAACTTATTTTAAAAAAAGTTTGAATAATAAAGATTTTAATTCTAAAGGGGGGCCTGGGTGCCCTCTCCCAGAAAATTTTTGAAAATTAGATCCTAAAAAACTGGGTTTTAACTGAACTAAAAGTAAAGTTACTCAGGACTTAGGGGGGGCAACTGCCCCCCCTGGCTACACCCATGTGGCAGACGTAGAATAGCTTTTCCAAGGAGGGCTACAATTCACTTTATTAAGAAGATTTTGCGTTGTTTTTTTTAGGAGGGGGAAGGATTGACTGAACCTTATTTTTAAGGTAAACCATATAATGGTAAATGAAGCAAATCTGGCCCGCAAGCTGCATTTGGCCATTTTTTTTGTCGCCAAGTGGAAAACCGATGACATTCGAGCATTGAATTGTTATTGCCAAATTTGGCGCTGAAAATGTGGGCCGGATTTGCTTTATTAACCCATATAATTTTCAAGGGAAGATAGGTAAAATAAACAAAGTTGGGTGATATGGGTCCTCCTGCAGAAATGTTTTTTTTAATTACCCTCAGTGGCGGCTCGTGAGTTAATTAATAGGGTGTTCACACCAATTATATAAAAAAATAAAATGTCCATTAATTTAATCCATTTACATCATAAATGTACTTTAAATTATCTTTTTAAAGTCCCTATCTTTTCTTTCTGTAACTTGGACAATGGTCAGATGAGGTGTTGGTCTCAAGTTATTTATTTCAACTTTTTTTCCCGCGGCAATTGAGAAAAATACAGATGCTTTAACTCAAACACGGAAATTTTACTTAAAGCTATCATTTAAAAAACATCCTAATTAATAACAAAAATATTAAAATATTTTGATGAAAAGATTTAAATTGTTATTAAAGAGTGCTCTTACTCGTTCTTTCCAATTAGCCGATAAAATCACTTCCTATCAGACGTCAAAAAAGAAAGCTGTGCCTCAAAAATGAAAGCCTCGGCAGTCGGCACACTAAATATGTGCTAACGGAGATCTCCTGCGCGTTGCCGTAAGCTCAAATGATCTCCGGCAACCAGTCGGGGTTTCTTCGGATTCTCATATTTTTTTCGCTCACACGTGCTAAAAGGGAAAGAAAAATAAGAGTTCAGTCTTTTTTCGATTTCTTTCGCGTTTCCGGTAATAAATTTTTCTTATTGAGTAGAGAAGGGGGGGAGAAACATAATTCTGAGCATAAAAAAGAAATTGAGAATATATTTTCTTTGATATTTATTTATCTTTACATTCGATTTTTGTTCCACTTTTTCAGTGGGTGTTCACGTGCTCCTGTGCTCCTATGGACGAGCCGCCACTGATTACCCTTTTACACCAGTGTTTTATTTCCTTTTCAAACTCTTTGAGGAACACCCAAATGAATTTGCTTTTGGTAAGTGGTAGAATTTTCAAGGGAAAACACTACATATGACAGGCATCAAATTTTACTTTTTAAGGGGGGTTTGGGGAGTTCTCTCCATAATTCTTTTTTAAATTTGACCTTTAGAAGTATTGAATATAAGTATATAATATATTTTTGACTCATATGAGACTTTTTGGGTTACACCCGAAGCTCCTTATGAAAGTTAAAGCCTTGGGGAAGAGGGGTTCTCCCTGCCCGTATTAATGATGTCCGGATAGTCCAGTAAGTCTGTCATCTCCCATTTTATTTCTAATAATGGTGATTTTAACCTGTTTTAGTGTGCACAGGTGCCTGTGCTTAACGGGGGGCTGAGGAGGATTTTGGAAGTTTTCTTTCGGAAGTTTTCTTTCTCAGTCCAAAAATCTAGCAGGAATTTTTAGGAAAATTTGGGCTCCTCCTGAAATAAATTTCTGTATGACCTAATTTATTTTCCGGTGACCTAATTTATTTTCGAAGAATTCATAGTGTGCTTTAACAGCACCTGTTAAGTTCCTATGGAAAGGGTGTTTGCCTACAGGGGTGCAGAAAATGTTGCAGGGTGCAAAATTTCCCCAGAACACATTTTTTCTCCAAAATTTCCCCCAAAATGAGGTTTCATTAATAAATGTAGTTTTTTCGATTATTTAATTTCTTTCAGATTCAATAATTTTTGCATAATCCATAGATTAAAATTTTAATGTTATTTACACACTTATAATCAGAAGTGCTCTTAAGCTCTGAAGTGCCTTTTTTCTTAAAATATGAAAAACTCTATTTTTCTCAAATTTAAACTAAATGCAAACTTCCCCTTAATTAACTTAACTTTTTAGAAAATAACATTGGTGTAATTAATTAAGAATGTAATCATCGTGAAAATTACCCATCCTGCCAAAAATATGTTTTTTCTGCATACATGTCGGAAAGCAAGGAAAAGCCAACTTTCAGGTATTCACCTAGAAAGCTAAGATTTTTAGTGCAGAGAACCCTAGTTTTCCGAATCAACATCTGTAACTCCGCAGTTTTCACCTGATTTTTGTTGAAATTGGAGGTTATGATGCAGTCACTACCCAAAATATTTGTTTGTCAGCTAATGATGATTGGATTTTTTTTAGTTTTTCTTTCTATCTTGGGGCAAAAATTTCCCAAGAGCTGCTTGAATTTCCCCCAAACCTCGTTCGGGCGTTCAGACATATTCTGCACCCCTGTTTGCCTGTAGCTCCTAAACAAAGGTGAATATTTTATTTAGGAAACTATCGGACTAAGCAAAGGATCGAAAAATACTCTCTAATCTATATCTAGTTTGTTTCAACTTATTTCACTGTCATTCTGAGCTGCTAATATCCTAAAATTTTATAATGCGACCGGCGGGAGTATTGTGGTATCCAAAGTGGCCCTCAAGATCATTTGGGTTGGCCACCCCTGATTTAAACCCTTGAGGAAAATGATTCTTATTTTTCTTTTATTCATCTAGCTCAGTGGTTCCTAACCTTTATAATACTGCTACCCCTGTAACCTGTTAGGAAATCAAATTTTACCCCAATTTTAAAATGTTATAACAACACTCAACACAAGCAAATTCTAATGTTTATTAATTGCAAAGTTGTCATTGCTCAGCAGTTAGTCAGAAAACTGGATACATTGTGGCTACATAAAAACACAACAATATTACGATATTTTAACTATGAATTAATAATAATAATCAGTGTGATGGTTGAAATTGTTTTGCGTTTACAAGTTTTTTATGTTAGGTTTAGTGTCACTTAAAGCACATCTCATGTCATGTTCCACATTGAGACAGTTTCTGGCCTTTGTTTTCAATGAAACTAAAGTTGAAAAACCACTCTCGCATCTGTAAGTGGTGGCAAAGGTACTATCATTTTTAAAGCTGTTAGCTATAACAGGATATTCAGCACCTGCTTTAATCCAAAATCTGCTGAGATCATACATTTGAAATTCTACTTTGAAAGTACAGTAGAACCCCGATTATCCGCGAGCGGATGATCCGCGGTGCGGATTATCCGCGAGTGCCAGGAAAAAAGGTTTTTAATGATGAGAGCAAATTTTAGATGAGATTAAAGACATTTTAGATATGTAGAGCAAAGGTTTCTGCTGTACTGCCCCTATTTTAAAAGTTTTACATATCATGTTTAAGTACAATAAAACATAGTTTTTAAGCTGAAATATTTTTTTCGTGTTTTCACATCATTTTTAGTCTTTTTTCGGATTATCCGCGATTTTCGCTATCCGCAGTACCCTTGCCACCCAATAGCGCGGATAGTGCTCTACTGTACTATTCTCGCGCATTCCAAGAAATTCGGCGGATTCCGCATGCGTGATGCGCCGTGACTCAGGATTCAGCCCTTCGGTTAACAAATTGTTCTCTGTTACCCCTGAAGAATAACGTGTTTACCCCCCGGGGGGTAATTACCCCCAGGTTTGGAACCCCTGATCTAGCTTCTCTACACATTAATTTGGAAAAGTTGAAGTATTTTTTAAATAATTAAATTCTTAGTTTAATTACATTCATTACCACCAACTCAGTGTCAATTATATGCATTGGACTACAGGTGAATTCCAGCTAACTAGTCACCCGGGTGGAAAAAAATAAACTTTATCAAAACCCCAAGTGTTATACATCATTGGAAAGCTTAAAGTCTATAGAATTAGAAACAAACATTGGTTTTTACAAATATTAGCTCTATTTTGTAGAGGAAGTCATCAAAAAGCATGTATTGTAAAAGTTTTGTTGCCGCTGAAATTACCGACTTTTTACCTTATTACATCTGTAAATTATGCCATCAAAGTTGTTCCACAGAAGTTTATTATTGATGTTAGATCTCTAAATATAAAATAAATGTGTGTTTACAAGTGATTTAATCAAAAACTGCCTAGCTGGGGGTCTATTTGTCGTACCAGGTTGAGCATGTAACGTCTGTTACAAATTTTACTAAAGTTTGTCTCACATTGTGAAAAATGGTTTTTTAAACTTTTATTCCCACTTTCTACTTTAATTTTAAGGTAACAGAACTAATAACATCAAAATTTGTGAAAAAAAATTATATTACCTGTAAATACAGGTGTAACAGACGTTACATGCGCCTGTCGTAACGGACGTTACAATGTCAATGTAACGTCTGTTACACATATAACTTGGCATAATAAAAGCTTATTAAGGAACCTACTATTAATAAATTAATTTATTTCAATTTATCAATTATATAATTAATTGAAAGTAGTAAATTTTTATTAAAAATTAATTATGTCATGAATTTTATATTTTATCTTACTATGTGTCAACCAAGAATTTCCAATCTATATTTGCAAAACAGAGGCATCTAGGGCACCATGTCAAAAATACTAACTTTCAGTAAAGGCATCCTGAGATCCAAGGTGTACAACGATTTTTCTCTAGCAATTTTATTTTAGCCTTTTTTTTCACGAATAAAAATTAGAAGATCAGGTATTTAGGATGCTAATAAATTAAAAACCGTTAACTTCATTTTAGTTATAATTTTAACTTCATTATAATGCACTTTCAATTTTAAAATGGTTCTAGTGAATTTTTTAACAATCCACTTAAGATTTAATTTATCATTATAACTTAATTTCTAGGAACTTAAAGTTTTATTGTGAAAGTAATGATCATTACTTTACCCTTATTTACCCATTACTTTATCATTACCCTTATTTCCAAGCAGCATGACTAATATAATATCATCAGTGTTGGCCATTATTAAAATGTACTTAGAAATATCAGTCAATATAGCTTAATTTTTGTTTTGACAGGCCAATGCTGTTTCTCAGACACATTTTACTTAATTTAAAAGGGTAGGTAAAATAATATTATTTTGATTATTTTTTAAATTGTTCTTTTTTATTTGAAAAGCCACTCATTGCACGATATTTACAGGTATTGGCTAATATCGTAGCATTGGTAAATTAATAAATTACTTTAATTTTGATAAATTCATTCATTCATAAATTTATTTTGAGGGCTTTTAACCTTATTTTTTAGTAATTTAAAGTGCTACACCCAATGCATAATATTTATCGGTATTTGCGATATTGGCCCATATCTTAGATTTTAACAGGTTTAATCATTCAAAATAATTTTTGTATGTTTTTAACCCATTTTTTTTACTAAATTTAAAGCTCTTTTGACTATGTATGATATTTTTTATATTTGCGATATTGGCCGATATCGCAACATTGTTTAATTAATAAAATGCATGAAATTTAATTTTAACAGGTTTTTTCATTCAAAATAATATTACTTTTCTTTAACCTTGTTTTTTTACAAATTCAAAGCTTTGGACAGTGTATGATATTTATCGGTATTTGCGATATTGGCCGATATCGCAGCGTTTTTCAATTAATAAACCACGCCAAATTTAATTTTAACAGGTTTATTCATTCAAAATAATATTACTTTGTTTGTCTTTAACCTTGTTTTTTTTACTAATTTAAAGCTCTGGACAATTAGATATTTATCGGTATTTGCAATATTGGCCGATATTGCAGCGTTGTTTAATTAATAAACTACATCAAATTTAATTTTAACAGGATTATTCATTCAAAATAATGTTATTTTTAATGTTTTTAACGTTGTTTTTTAGTAATTTAAAGTGCTACACAATGTACGAGATTTATCGGTATTTACGATATTGGTCGATATTGTAACAACCCCAATTGATAATCTTGGAGTACATGAGTGGTTCTTATGAAGTTATGATCCTCCTCTTCAACTTTGACTTAAATATTCAAGGCCTAAATGGTATGCATTTCATACGACGTAACGTCTGTTACACCATGTAACGTCCGTTACGAAAGTTTAGAATTTTTTAAAAAATACAAAAAATGATTGAATTTTTTAGTCAATGCTGTGATATATTGCGTAAATGTCTAGTAATGTTATTTAAATTTTTTTTAAACTAAAATGCCTTATAGATTCACAGACTTTTTTAACTGATGATACTAAAGTGTAAAAGGGCTTCCATTTGATGTAACATCCGTTACAAAAAACAATAATTTCCCCCCCACTTCACACCCCTGGAAATAAATTTTCAAACATGTATATCTTTTATTCAGAACTAGTTTTACTAGGAAAAAATATATAATCATTATTATGAGACGTTTTTATGTCCTTAAAAATTGTTTAAACATCGAATTTTCGTATGAATGTAACATCCGTTACATTGGAATTCACCTACATATCTTTTGTACCTTTTGATAGTGGATGCTGCTCTATGCCTAGCAATCGTGGATCCAGCAGCAGTTCAAGGGGGGCAGGGGCGGATCCAAGGGGGGGCACACGCCCCCCAGAGGACTAAAAAATACACTCCATAAAAAGGCATATTGAGAGACAAATTGGCACTTTTTTCGTACTTAAAATCAAAAATTTTTTGTAGGTGACCCCCCTTTCTATCAAATGGTAGTCATATTCAAACCGCATCAGGTGATCTCTTAGAGCTCCGAAATTAGGCTGCATAAATCTATTGAAAAAAGTTGTGTGTGACTGAGGGACATAGTCACACATTTTTATCACTAACTTTAGCTACTTTAAGCAGCCCATTATCAGTTTTTATTGTATGGAATGAGAACAAAAAAGAAACAAGTTCTGTAGGGATATTAATGTGTAGGAATAAATATTTTTATTAGGAAGGATATTAGCACTCCCAAGTTCAATAAATTTGGTGCCAAAGTTTATTAATATCGTGTTTACTATACTTAAAATTACCTTTAATATTAACTAATCTCCCAACCGTACACCCTAAATTTTTTTATTGGGAGGGTGTTGAAGAATTTTACGTACAATAAGGGGGCGGTTTCTTTACACCTGTTCAGGAGACGTTTGTTGAAAAGTTATAAGCACTTGAAAGGCTATTTAGTTTTAATCATAAGTTGTTTTATACTACTTCAGTCATTATACTAAGCATACTTGTATAAAACTAAAACCTTTCTGCGAACTTAAATTTTTTCCAAAAAATTTTCTGCAAGAATTTACACATTTTTAAATATCACTCTCTCTAAAAAGAAAACATTATTACTGAAATACCCAAATTGCAGGGATGAGTTTATCTAAAGATGAAAAAAGAGGAAAAAGCGTGTGAGCTTAGTTATGTATAATTTTTTTTAATGTGTGAAACAAATAATTTTAACAAGAAAAATTTTAATTTAACTGGGTTATACTCGGAAGGATTTTAAGAACTTTAAACTGGCATTAAACTAGTCATTAATATTGATAGTCTAGATAAAAATATCTTTAAACAAAGAAAGATACATACTTCACGTTATCTTCATTTGCATGAAAATAACTAAAATGCAACTAAAATCAGATGAAAATTTAGGAAATCAGTTAAATACTAGGATAATTTATTGATTACTTTAAATATAATTAAATTACTGAATTCTTTTACCAATAAAATTTTTGCTAAGTGAAGAAAAAGTCAAATGAATTTTTAAAAGTATTATTAGAATCTCAAATCATATCAGATATGTAATACAGGTTATAATCTAACTCAATTAAAAAAACTGAATTATTTTCTTAAGTTGAATTACAAAATTTATGGGTGGTTTAGAAATTTATATAAAAACAAAATATTTTTTTAGCTACTTTTTAAACAGTCCCTTAGACAGGGGGTCCACGGGGAACGAAAAATGTTGTCAGGGGGTCCATGGGCCAAAAAAGTTAGGGAACCCCTGATCTAAATTATAAATAGACGTCAAAATTGCTTGGAGGATTGGGGGTCTTCCCCCAGAATTTTTAATTTTTTTTTATTAATTTGAAATTCTTTGGAAAACACCCGAAGAGGACCGCTTCTAGAAAGTGGCAGATTTTTTAAAGGAAAAACAATGTTAAAAGACGTCAAGTTTTGGAGGGGGTTTGGGGGTTTTCTCCCTAGAAAATTTTTGAAAGTTGACTCTAAAAAGTGCTGTCTTAACTCATTTTGTGACTCTTCAGGTTGCTCCTTGTAAGTTGTAGAATTCTTAAAAAATAAAACAATCTGATGTCAAAATTACGGACTTGGGGATTGAACTCCTATAAACTTTCGGATACGGCCCTGACCTATAAAAAGCTGATACTCTCAAAAACTGTTATGTATTCTTATTTTTCACAATAAATGTTTTAAATTTTACTTTTAAAAATGATATTTACTAATAATAAATATACAACATTATTTTCACAGTATTTAAAAGACACTGGTAGAAACAAGAAAATTGGTTAATATTTTCGCACGGGACATATTGGAGGATTTTGAATAACTTAAAATAAGGTAAAAAACATTAAAAAACACAGTATTTTGATGAAATAAACCTGAAAAGTTTAATTTATGTGTCGATTTTTGAATCTAAAATCATTTTTTTTAGAAAAAATATTTTTTTGTTTTAAAACAAAAAGGTAATGGCCATATACTGACAGACCTATGGTGCAAGAGATAGAGAAAGTGTTGTGCTACGTATAGAGAAAACTTTCCTTAAAAAACTTAAAAGAATCGCATTAAGTCGTGATAAAAAATGACTAATTTATTAGATTCCTGACATGAAACAACTTATAATTAAAAATAAATAGCCTTTCAAGTGCTTATAACTTTTCAGTAAACGTATCATGAACAAGTGTCTTTTAGTACTTGGCAGCCTTCATTTTCAGAGTTAAACTGTGAGCATTAAATTTTAAATAATTTAAGACGGAAGAAATTCTAAACCAGTGGTTCTCAAACTTTTTAAAGCTCCCACCCCCTTATTGTGCGTAAAACTTTCCAACGCCATTCCCCAATAAAAAAATTTGAATTTAGGGTATAGGGTAGGGCGATTAGTTAATATGAAAAGTAATTTTAAGTAGAGTAAAGTAGCTGAAGTTAGCTAGTCCCTCAACTCCTTTTCAATAGACTTATGCAGCCCACTTACAGAGCTCTAAGGGATCACCTGCGGTTTGAATGACTATCAGTTGATCGAGAACTCTATAGAAAGGGGGGGTCTGGGGGTCACCCCCAGAAAATTTTTGATTTTAAGCCCTAAAAAAGTGCCAAATATGCCTTTTTATGCAGTGTATTTTTTAGTCCTCTGGGGGGGGCACGTGCCCCCATGCCCCCCCCCCTGGATCCGCTACTGTCTCAAACTATGACCCTTTCGCACTATCAGTTTCACAAAGTAGGGATTTTTGCCCATTGCCCTGTCGCAAGGGGTGTCCATTTTCTCCTGCTGGCGACCCCTATTTGTAGTAAAATGGACGTGGCATGATAGCGGGAAGTAGAATCAAAGTTCTATGTTTGAAGTTTCGGGAATATACATCCCATCTTTTTCATAATCCTTTTCAATCTTATGGTTATGTGTTTTTTTTTGTTGGAGGGTATGTTGTGAATTATTTTGATTTAATGCTTGCTTATTTGTCCGCTAATTTATTTTCTTGGGTTCTTTTAGGGTTCAGGCAATTTCAATACCTTCGTCTATATTTCTAGAGCTCTTGGGGGATTTGATTGTTTAAGGAAAATTCTAAAAGTAATTATTTTAATAAGTTATTATTAAATGTTCTTGTGGAAAAGTCTACTAAGAGAGGCATAGAGTAAGTCCCTGGATATAAAAAGGTAAATTATAGAGCCAAATTATGAAAGTTGATTCACCATCAGTTCTGTTAAAAATGGTGCTGTCCATAATTTTAATTGAACCGTCATCGTCAGTTGGAAGAGGGCATTTGTCCAAAAACCAAGTTTTGAGAAAATTGAGGAAAAAACTGTTTAAGTACTGATCAGCCAACGATAGCAAAAAGGTCACGTGATTTTTACAGAATTTGCACGGCCGATAGTTGGGTTGGGTAACAGGTGATAGTTGGGGTCTTGCTTCTATATACAAGCAAATTAATGTCTCTTCCTCTTTCGATCTGCCCCTCAACTTCCACCTGTCTCCACTCCGAAATACTGGTTCCAGCGTTGTAAAAATCACGTGACCCTTTTACTATCGTTGGTTCAGCACTCAGCAGTAATGGAATTTTCATTGTATAACCACCAAATTTTTACTGGAAGTTCAGAACCCTATTTAGAAAACAGAAATCATGGAAACAAATATAAGTATATTCAAAAATATTTTACAGTCAAAATAAGTTGATGGACTTATTCCCTTCTTCCACCTTATGAAATATTTGATGAAAAAATCTTTAAAAACCCTTAACATACTTGTATAAAATAAAAACCTTTCTGCGAACTTAAATTTTTTCCTAAAAATTTTCTGCAAGGATTTGCACATTTTTAAATATCTCTCTCTAAAAAAACCATTATAAAACCTGAAATACCCAAATTGCAGGGATGAGTCTTTATCTAAACATGAAAAAAGAGGAAAAAGCGCGTGAGCTTAGTTATGTATAATTTTGTTTAATGTGTGAAACAAATAATTTTAACAAGAAAATTTTTAATTTTACTGGGTTATACTCGGGATGACTTTAAGAACTTTAAACTGGCATTATACTAGTCATTAATATTGATAGTCTAGATAAAAATATCTTTAAACAAAGAAAGATACACATATTTCACGTTATCTTCATTTGCATGAAAATAACCAAAATGCAACTAAAATCAGATGAAAATTTAGGAAATCAGTTAAATACTAGGATAATTTATTGATTACTTTAAATATAATTAAATTACTGAATTTTTTTTACCAATAAAATTTTGCTCAGTGAAGAAAAAAGTCAAATGAATTTTTAAAAGTATTATTAGAATCTCAAATCATATCAGATATGTAATACAGGTTATAATCTATTTCCCGACTTTCGCGATTCCGATTTTTCCTAAAATCGCGATTCCACGGATGGAAGCATTTGACGAAAAACATAAGAAAAATTTATCGATCAAAAATAAATTCTGCAGAAAAATTTCAGAAAAAATTTTTTTTTGTAGTTTTTCTGCAGCGGGCAAAATTTTCTGCGAACGCCGTTCGCGCGTTCGTGTATATTATACAAGTATGACCCTTAAATTCACATTTAAATTATATTTCTCCTTAGTTTACAGTGTTTACACCACAAAAGGGTGAAATAAAAAGAATGAGACGAATAAAATTCAAAATTATAGCGAAACCATAGAGGTGCGAAACTGAGTTATTAAAGCAGTATCAATGGAGTGAGTGAATATGAACGGAGTCGAACATTCCATGCATAAAAAAGTTTGAAAAAAATTTATATTGGGAGAAAATTTTATTTTAACTTTGTTTACAGCACAAAGAATATAAAAAGAAAGACAAATTAACTTTAATTCCAAATTAACTTATAAAATACAATGAATGGAGGTGACGCGAAAAAACCGTTCAGACAAAAACCGTTCAATACTTCAACTTCACAACTTCAAGGGGCGATATCTCCCTATAGGGGTAAGTTATTTTCCTCCTGTTTTCATCCATGTGTAGAGCAAAGCTTGAAGATTGTTTTGAGCACAAAAAGTCTATTCGCAGAGACTCCAACTACTACGGATTCTGCGTAGTTTCTACGGATGCCGTCGTTAAACTACGGACTACGGATAACATCGAAAAAGCTACGGAAAATCGGATATCTATCAAAAAGCACTTAAAAGCGCAAGTTTTTTTTCCCAATTATGCTCTATTTTTAGGATATTTTCAGTCTTCATAAAACAGGGTGGCGATCGGGTTTCGCGTTGCATGCGGGGTATTCCGTTCTTCCCTCAACTTCTTTCGGACGGTGCAGCGGCGGGCGCCGAGTTGGAATCTGCTTCGTCTTGCGTTGTTAGGCCAGGGTCAGCCTGGAATCATGGACGGGCTTATCTGGTCGAGCGCATCTTATCGGCTGTAGTTATCTACCCCACTCAATTAGTGAACAAAGGGGACCCCCAAAAGGGGGACCCCTGCGGACCTCTCCTCAGGGTCCTGCGGAGAGACCCCTTTGTCCACTAATTGAGTGGGGTAGATAAATACAGCCGATAAGATGCGCTCGACCAGATACGCCCGTCCATGATTCCAGGCAGACGTTACCCTTAATGTGATGTGGAAAAAACAACTTTATAGTGGTTAGAAGCCGTCGTCCGGTGTTTAGGACCGCATTCGGTATTCGGTTCGTAAGTACTGTTTTCCCGGCTCGTAGTTGATACTGGCTTCTTTTCACATTGTAATTACTCTGTAGGAAAAATTTAAGCATGGCCAGAGGAGCCTAATAATCTAGTGATACCTCTCAGATCGCGTTTATATCGATTATAGACAGTGTCTTCAACTAGTTTTTCTTAAGGATTTCCCAAGTTGGATATATTTACTGATAGATCACTCTGAAGCATAATGCAGTATTTTTAAAATTCTTGTTAGATTATAACCTGTTTCAGATATGGCATCAAGTGGATGGCAGGGGATCCACCCTAAAAAATCGGACTAGGTGTATAAAACAACCCTGTTTTTAAGATCAACTTCCAAAAAAAATTTTCCTTACTCATAAGGACTACTGACAACCATCTTTGAAAGTTGGAGTCTCTGTATTTGTCATTTTTTGGACCCTTCTTCAAACTGACGATTCAATTACCCAGTGTCCATATTTGGTTCCATATCCACTTGGCTATTTTTAAAAAAAACCGTGCGTGTAAAATTCATACAAAAATAATTTTGTTCCAAAAAATTCCTTGACAGAAAATACCTAATTTTATATATGATCGGAAATTAAACCTGAAACTGCTCAGACAAGTATGTCATTAGGCAGTGTTCCAAGAAAAGTGGAGGGTAACAATCTCTTGAATTTTTGATTATTATTACCTGCTGTCATCTGAATTTTAGTTTTCGTTTACGCTATGATGTTTTTTAAAGCTGTCGTTCTTATTTTTCTGGCAAAGTTTCTCCCCATTATCCTTTAAGTTCTTTCATAAGAATTGTATATAGGTTTGTAAATAGATGTATTCGAGAGACATTTTAGATCAGGGGTTCTCAAACTTTTTATGTCGCGGAGCCCCTTTCAAAAGACAAATTCTTCACGGAGCCCTTTTCCAAATAAATTTTTCAAGGTATAAAAGCAAATTACCTAAAACCCATTGCTTCTAGAAATAAAAGCATAATAGAAATTTATTTCGGGAGGGGTCCAAAATTATCCCTCAGCCCCTCCCATGCATATTTAAAAGTTTAACGTAGCTTTTAAAAACATTTTTAGGTATAATTTGCATCTAAGATAATTTATTTGTAAGAAAAATTGTGACGAATTAAGATCCATGTACAATAGAAGGGTCTGGGGGTCCTTTCTCCCCAGAAGATTTTGTGAAATGTGATCTTTAAAAACAGTTTTTTTTAACTCGTTTTAGGTACATCATTGTCCAAATTTTGGACATTCATTTTTAGGTAGGATTTTAATTTTAACGAACTTACTATAAAAATTGACAATAATAAAGTTTCAAGTACAATAAGGGGTTTTGGGGGTCCTCCCCAAAAAGAATTTCGGAAATTTGACTATAAATAACGTATGGTTTTAACTTCTTTGGTAAACGTAGTCCGATTTTCCGGGGGAGAGGCAGAGCCCCCTCCCCCCTTTGATATACACCCCGGGATATATGGAATATTTTGTTTACCAATTATATTTTATCATTGGATACAATGTGTAAATCTTTATTTTAAATTTCTGAATATTAAAGCTATCACTTTTTAATCATTATGCTGGAGATGCATGAACAAAGGATTCCCATACAGAAATCTATACATCTGTAAATTTTGTTTTCCTAAAAGTTACTTCTTTTGAAATCGAGAACTGTTTTGGGGAGCTGTTACAGTTCGAAATTTATTTACACATGGGCCCAAAATCATTCCTTATCCCCTCCCATGCCATAGGATCATTGTTAGCTTTTATACATTTTTTGGCAGAATTTGCATCTTGAAGAACTTAATATAAGAAACGTTTTTTGTAATTAAGTTCCAAATGCTTTAAAGGGGGGGTTGGAAATTTGACTCTACTAAAAACAGGTTTTCCCTTGGTTTTGGTACATCTACTCCGAATTTTGGACATACATTTTTAAGTAGGATTATGATTTTGCTGAACTTTATAAAAAAGGTGCTGAGTAATCAATTTGATAGGTGGGGGAATGGGGTTCCTTGGTGTGCTACTATTCGAAACGGCCGTTTCAGTGGCAGAAATAAAATGAAAGTAAATAGAACTCTCATAATTCTTCTAAAAATTAGAAGAAGAAAAATTTGGTGCCGAAACGGGCCAGCGCACAAACGGTCAGCGCCAAATCGTCCCATCTCGGGGGTTCCTCCCCCAGAAAAGTTTTGGAAATTTGACCCTAAAAACAGGGTTTTAACTTGTTTTGGTAAACCATAAAAGACCTGAAAAAGGCAAAAACCAGCAGACCTTACCAACACCTTACAGAAAGTTATTTATATAACATTTCAGAGAAAAGCAAATTAGAAATTATCAAAAAATGTAGTTATTTCAAATTTCTTCTCGGAGCCCCAAGAAATGCTTGGCGGAGCCCTAAGGGCTCCGCGGAGCACAGTTTGAGAACCGCTGTTTTAGATGTAAGATGTAATCAACTCAAGGGTTCTATTTCTTTTAAAAATCTACTTGATATGAGTGACACTTAAATAGAGCAACATTTTTCAGCATTTTGAGTATTTTAGTTAATAGGTTCGTCATTAATATGACAGTGATAGTGGTTAATGCAGAGGTCGGCAAAGTTTGGTTCGCGAGCCATAAATAGATCTTTGTGAGCCTCGAGCTCACAAAGAAAACTAAAAAAGGGAACTTTGATCCAAAAATGAGTTAACTTTTCTGAGTCAAATTTCAAAAACTATTGGGGGGAAGGACCAGACCCAGAGAAGAAATATTGAGTTATAGCACTATAGCACTAGGAAAGTTAGCATTCCTGAACTAACTCACATGATTTGTTCAAAAACTTCTTTTGCTTTTCTTTCTCTACTTGGGTGAACCTGCCCTTGACAGCAATCACTTTCAAGCATTAACTGCTTGAAGAGTCGATTTATTGATGGAAACTGCACCTGGATTAAAGCCTAAAATTAAAATTTCTTCACACAAACCTGACTTACTCATTTTGTTTTTAGTTACTAATTCAAGACGTTGTTCACAATATATCTGATTTGCCCCTTTTGTCATAAAACACCCAATGAAATCATAAAAATACAACCAACCGAATACCTTAAAATTGAATTTTATTTATAAAAATATGAATGTGAAAGTTTTTGCATCTATTCAAACACTCCTAATAGTTTAAATAACTATAATAATTAATACCTATTTAATTTTGGTAGTCAACAAAATTTGAATAATATGTAGTTGGCAAATTAAAAAGTAATATAGAGAAAAAACAAATTATGTTATTCCTATCTATGAAAGGGAAATATATTAAAGTATATTCTTGAAAAGTCGTTGAAGACGTTTTATTTACAGTTTAAGTATAAATTACATTTAAGAAGGTCCTTAAAAATTTTCAAAATGTCCTTAGAAAGTCTTTAAGTACTTAATTTTACTCTTTAAACTTCTGTACGAACCCTGACTACGCTTGTTTAGTACACTTGTACGCCCAATGGTTTCTTGTATCCAAAAGCAGGAAATCTCGTCAACAGTAGAGATGAACTGAATTCAAGAGTCCCGATGTACCCAGACCGGAAGCCGGGACCACTGCAACATCTGCTCAGCTCGGCAGCTTCATACGCTGTTACCTCGGCTGTGTCGAGTTCCCTCCGTATCGAGGTTCGCGATCTCCGATGTCAACTCCCCACCTTTTAGCATACCTGCGTTTCCCTGTATTTTCGGTGCCGAGGAGGAGAGAGAGAATACCCGGCGGTTTTGGTCCCCCTCTTTTTGTTACTTTTATTTTTAGCTCGGAGCTGTATATTATGGGTGGAGACGAGAAATCCTCCTGACAGCACGGATGATGTGTTCAAGCAAGCTCTAGTCCAGCCGTAAAGCCCCCGCATTCTCGGGAAGTTGGATTTTAATTGCTGGCAAATTAAAGCCGGGTGGGACCGCCATATCCCCTTGGTTCTTTTTGATCAGCGAAAGGAACCGCTTGGCTCTTAAAGATGTGATTAATAAGGAAGGCGTGACTCGAAAAATGAGTAATGGCGTCATCGATTTCTGTTCCTCAATTTTCTTCGCCGGTGTTTTTTTTTTCGCGATGAAACCAGATTCCTCGGTCTGGAGAACCACCTTTTCGGATGCGTAATGAAGTGGCAAAGGTGGCTTTTTTACGCGTCCATCTTCTCTGCTTGCTGGGCGGAGTAGCGTGTTGGTTGGGATGAAAGTTGATATCGACTTGTTTTGGCGAGTCAATATGTATTTGTTTTAAATGAGAGGGGTTTTCCTCTTTGAAAATTTTTTTACTGACTGAACGGCGCAAGTTAAGAACTGCTGATGCGCCAAGTTTTTAGCGATAAAAATCACTATATAGTTACCCCAACTAATGTTAAGTGAATTATGTGGCTTCTAAATATGGCGCCAAATAGCCAAAACTCGCCAACCATCAGCAGTTCTAAACTTGCGCCGACTGAACTAGATAAATATCAAACGTTGTTCCATTCGCGCCATTAAACCCTCATAAACTTAACCTAACCATTAGCTTTAAAGAAAGTAATCAGTGTTTTAATTGGTCAGTAGTGGGTGAGGATGAGCTGGGTGAATGAATCTTATACTTTAACCTAAGAAGCTTCCTTATATATTTCTGAAGATTAATAATAATTTTATTTACCTTTACACATTTTACAGCTATTGAAAAATATTTCGCTGGTAAGTGAACATTTCTACGCGCTACGTATTTGGAGAGTAGTTAGTAGTTGTAAAGGGTTATGTTATAAGCTCATTTAGTTCTTGTCAAATCGATTATCCTTTCGTAATGGATTGGGTCTCATGTATCTTTATAGACGTTTAATTGCTTTGATCCTCCCTAGGGAGTCAAAGCATATACGTGCCGCTTCCGGCTGTCTTTTTTTCAGGTGGGCTGCTCGTAAAGAGTGCGTAGGATTGACCGCATATATTTCAAAGCTATTTTAATTTGATTCTATGTAGGCTTTCTTTCGTGGAGAGACCTCCTAATTGCTCCAGTGAGTGGTCCATTAAAATAGTTACTCCCATCCTCATAGTTAAGATGCATTAATCAGATTTTGGAATGCTATCAATGTGCGATACATCTTAATGAACCGCCTAATAGAATCGCCAAATGCCGTAGACACAATTAAGAAATACCAAGGGTGGTTTGATTGCTCCAGCGGCTTTAGATGCTAAACCTCTGGCTCCGAAACGTTATAGGTAGATCAACTTAGTGAGTTAGTTGGACCAAGTCCATGATATCGTTAGTTACCATCTGCAAGTTTGGTGAAGACATTGCCCAGAATACATCATCTCCCGGTTTCTCTTCATTCGACGAGTGCTTTGTTTTGAACCAAAACACCTGTCAAACTTTCTTATCTACGGGGCTTTGCGCGATTAGGGTGTTTAAAAAAAACTAGAATCCTATAATTAGCCATCCAGTGAATTGCGGCAGTCCATTTTTTTCAAGTACATTTATTTATCCGGTTCAGTGGGAAAAAATTGTATCGAAATAATTGTGAGGGGATCCTCCTGTCAATAAAAATTACTCGATTGTGTGTGCACCCCTTTTTCTCACGAGCGCAGCAGATTATCTACCCGTCTGCAATCAGCGTCAATCACTCCCAGGTAGTGTAATTGGTGGCGTTTCCACGTGACTAACGTGATAAGAGCATTTAATTGGAGAGCCAGCCGTCACAGTCGATGTAATTATCTTGCAGAGATGTCTTTCTAAGCCTTTTGTGGTAGCTGGTCCCTTTCTTTTCCAGCCTTGTTTTAAGTGCCCCGTGTTTTGACTAATGATCCACCTCTAATGAAGTTATGCCGTGTTATAGGGGGACGGAGGTTCTTGTTCGTCGGAGCGCTCGTTTGATCGATGGAGTCGGTCCTCTTTCGATTCTGAAGGGCTGTAGCGAAAAGAATTCTTTTGTGCGATCGGTGAAGCTGAACCTATTTGGTGTCGGGTACTTTACAGAACCTGAAAATAGTTCTCGCTCCCATTAGACCCCGTTAAGATCGTAGAGAGCGATTTTTAGCTCATCCTTACCAAAGGAAAAAAGTTATTGGAACCCATGGCTTTTGAGTGTCACAGATACTTTCTGCTAGAATTCAATGAGTCCGTGCATGTCTCCTTCCAAATAGCCTAATTAAGGCCACAGATTATTTTTAATCAGTCAGCATTCCTTCCTGCAATTTCCCACAACTATACCGCAATCTCACTATGTTTCAGATAATTTTTGCTTGTTTTACTGAGTGGACAAAAACCAGCGTTCTGTATCTTACCAGGAATCAAACGTTCTTGGATCAATCGTGCCAACAATTCACAGTTTAGAAATGTTAAGAGTATGCAAAATGTTTTTTTCAACAATCCTGTAAGTTAATGGTAGTAACACCTGATCTAATGAGACCTAAAGCCCTGGATAGTATAATAAGCTAGTCATCCAGAGACCAACATGTATCGCGTCACTGCCGTAACTCATTTACCAAACTACTAACTATAACATCCTCAGTTTCGAGTGAATGAAGGCTAAACATTTCAAGAGGTTTGTTAGTTTTCTTTCTGGTTGGTGATGAAAGCGTCGGAAAAGTACTCTGTGATCAGTTTCTGTCTTAAGTACTTATCTGGGGTATAGCTGTACTGTTACTAATGGTGTTTTTGGTTGAGGAAAGGCTTTGAACACTGAGGAACATGTCTTCCGTACTGAGAGTTTTGAGGAATTTCTCCTCTTCTCTACTTTCCATTATAACTAAGGATGTTTGCACATTCTTTAACTAGCTAAACCGGTACGCCAATTTTTACCACCGCGTACTGTACTCTTTTTATTGAACCAGTCCTTTATAGACTTTTAAAAGGGGCAATTTAATTTTATGTTTTGGTAAAGTATACCGCTTATCCCCTTAGCTCTTGAAATGTAGAGAAGCAAGAATAAGTTTGTCGGACTCTCCAACTCAAAGTTTCATAGTCTTGTATTTATGGTTAACTGACTGCTGAATTGTTGACTTGAATCAAAATTTATTTTTCGATCGAAATATTCTAAAGTTTTGGGAAAACTTTGAAATCACCATATAATGAAGACCCCTACTAGGAGTTCTTCCTAATCTAGCCCCTATGAAGCCATCAACCGCAGGAGAGAAATGGAGGGATAAAGAAACCTCATCAGGTGAATAGGTCTGCAGACTGAATCCTAGGAGTGGCCACATGAGCAAAAAATGAGAGATGGGTGCCGGGATAGAAGTGGAGATCCGGTTTCACTACGGAGGGTAGGAGGGGAGCTCGTTCGCACGAAAAGAACTGGCTCCGTGACTCAGTAGAACTGTTCGCTCATGCACATTCTTCTGCCCTTTTTATGTTATTTATTGGATTCTCCATTTCTACTGTTTTTTATCTCCCTTCCTTAAATAATAATAATGTAACTTTTTTTCTTTGAGCGTTTATGGTCCTTTTTTCGGCTGGGGGTTTACGAGATTCTCTTTCTGGGGTTTGTTCCAGATTTAATTGATTTAATAGCGAGGGAAAGCGTCTTTTTGTTTCTGTGAGTTTTGTTTGCAGTGCTTTGATAAATAACACATGCGTTCTCTCGTGGTTGGAGGTGAATCGCAATCTGAGTGCTCATGTGCAAGGGTGAGTGTTGCAGGAGAGTAAGCTTGGAAAAACCTATTACAAAAAAATATGTCGATTCTATGAGGTCTGTTGGTCCTAATGGGGGTTTGTGACATTAAATTATAACCTAACTATCAGGTCTGGTCTGAATCTTGCGCCATAAAACCCCAACAAAACCTATCAAGTCTGGTGAGTACACAATTGGTAGAGAACACGATCAGTAATACACAATTAAGTCACTATAGAGCTTAAGATATTTACATAAATTAACCTGTTAATTACAATCTCTAGTCTGACAGTCAAAGGCTCGACGAAAACCGAAATTAGTCTCTTAATCCACAGATTTGAGATTATCTCTTGAGCGTTTAATTTAAAAAACATTTATGAGGAGTATGTATTTTCCTTCCGAACAATATAATACAGAAATTTTGTGAAAGGTAATTCTTGCTAATTAAGAAGCTTGTAGCAACAACGAGCTTACATCAATAGTTTTACATTGGTGGAGATAGCTCGTTGTTGCCCCAAGCACCACAATTTTCAATGCAATTTTTTGAAGAATCGAAGTGGAAAAGAACTTAATGAAGACATGCTTTTCTAAACCCGCATTTTCACTTTTCCGAAATCTTCGCCCCTATTCCCGTCCTTTGTGTCCGCGCTTTTGGTTTTCCTCCCTCTTCACAATAGATTCTCCACGCAGTCTTCAACAGCTTTTCTTCTGCCGCCACGGAATTTTCAAAAGGGGTTTTAAGGAGGTCTCCTGTGGAGCCTTTGAATAGGGCGTTTTTGGATGTTCTTTCATCCCTGATCGGTAAAAGGACCGTGACAGCATTCAGTTTTGCATCTGCTTATCGCCTTTCTGAATCACCCTCAAACGTTTAAAACCGAATTCCATCTTATAAGCTCTTGTGTTCCTCAAAGTGGAGCATATGCCAAGATTTTGAGATCATTCGATCTTTATTGACGCTGTGATTTTTTGTGACAAAAACGCTGAAAGCTCGCTCTACCTGGTTGTGTATGAATCTGTCTGAAGCAACTTGTCTAATTCTGACAGCTCACAGTTGTAAAAATATGTACGTATTTGTTAGAAAGTTTTTTTACCACCCCATTCAAGTAACTGTCACAAAATTCTACATAGACTGTTTCCAATGAACCATTTCTCTTGAACATTCTGAAAAATATTATTGCCACGTAAAGAATTCCTCTTGTCCTTAATTTTAAAATCTAGATAATTATGAAAGTTAATTGAGTTGCATTTCCTATTATCATTTTAGTATTCTTCTCCATTTCAGAAGAAAAGCTTAGAACTATTCTTTCCTGTTTTTAAGGGGCTGAAACTTAGTAAACCCCAAAAAACTTCTAATAAAAGAAGAATCTTCTTTAAAATTTTTAGGTTAAATTATGTATTCTAAAATTATTTGAATTGTTTTGGGAAGTATTTAAATTCAGGCATGAGATTCTTCCGATTTTTTTCGGATTTCCTGAGAATTTTCAGATTTTTTCTCAAACCTCCCCCCGCAAATAATTCGGACAAGGTGTTAAAAATAAGCTAAAACCTTGAATTTTTTTAGGATTAAATTTTCTGGGGAATACCCCCAAACCCCCTTTTAGTACTTGGAACTCTGTTTTTCAAATATTTTTATATTAAGTTCATTAACATGCAAATTCTACCGAAAAATATATTGGAAAAAATATTGAAAATGTCTTTCACGCTGTTTTTCAGACTTTTTGCTTTTTGTCAATCTCATCCCTGAAATTATTTTAAGCCATGTGCTTGCTTTTGCCATTGTATAAATCCGAAAGTGAAATATTAATATCCTTGAATTATTAGCTGCTCTGTTTTTTAATAACTTTTCTTCTTGGCTATGTCACTGGGGTTTGCACACAGCTTTAACTAGTTTAATGCTTATACAATTTTGGGTTTTCGAATTATGATAATTTGTTTTATAAATAACGTAGAAGTTATTTACTGCAATACTGTTTTTTAAAAGTGCAACGATATGTTGTTCATTCATAGATAGTTAGCAATGCTATAATAATATGACCTCTGTTTTGAAAAAATTTTTAGAAATGTATTTTTACATCTTCACGAACTCCTATCTACTTTCCCTGTTTAACGTACTTTTTGAATGGTCCCCTTACTCAAACAGATTATATATCTATGGAAAGAATTTTGATATTGTGCCATACACACTATTCGAAGAGCTATACCCAATTAAAATATCTTTTCGGCGAACCACTCCAGTCACGAAGAGCATCTCTGGCTTTTTTTTCTTCGCTGGAACCTCGCGATTTTCACAATCGTGTGGGTGCTGTGCACTACATCCCGAATGAATAAATTCGCTTCCCTCTACCATCCACAAAAAGATGCTCCCTCCCCCTCGCCACAACAATAATAATGGTCACAGCAGAACCATATTTCATTCACCTAATGGCATGTTTTTGGAAGTGTCTGCAGATGGCCGAGGAAGACGTAGAAAGGTGCAGGGGGAGCAACTGTCAACGAAAGTATAGGGGTCGGCCCTTTATTACGCACCGTTGCACTTTTTAAATCGCGGGGTAGACCTGGGAGGGGGAATTCCTCAGGTGAGAGTGCGGGGATGTCGCTTGCGGTCTGTCCCCCTCCCTCCCTACCTGCTTGGTTTTCCACTTTGTCAAACGGCGCGCTTTGTCTGGCTCTGTGTGGGTAGACTCGTTTGAAAGATGGTTGGTTCGGCCGGTCCTGAAAGGAAGCGGTGTTTTTTAAATTAGGCTGGTGTTAGCCACACGTAATAACTCACCGCTGGGGAATTTGCGTGGCTTCTTCTCCTGCCTCGGTTTTTTGGTTCGAACCGTATCTTTGTGGAGAGGTTTTTCATGGTGCATTATTTATGGTAGGGTGATCTTGTTACGCCCGATGCGTTGAAATAAATGAAGATAGTTTCTCCAGTGTTACTCACGGTCTCGTTGTGTCGAGACAGGAAGACCAAGTAGATAAAAAATGCTAACATCCAACCTTTATTCAGCAGAGCTTGAAAAACAAAAAACAACCACCACTGGTATTTGTACATTAAAAGTAATGACGTCTGTTAAAATTTAAATGACAGTTCAGCTTTTGTGCTAAATAAATAAAAACAATTGATGTTGAAATCGAACCCCCATATCCTTAAGTCAGCTCCAAAGACTAAACATCCAGAACTGTAAAGACTACTTTCTAAAATTTAGTGTAATTGGGGATTTTTTCACTATTTTCCATTTTACAAAAAACATATTTTTTTTACCAAGTAAAAGTATTTATCTTGTGTATGATTTTTCATCATCTTTATGATTTCTCGACTCTTATTTTAAATCGTTATATAGTCAACCAATCTGATTTGATATTCTTAATTTGTTTTGTACTTAATTTTAAACGCCGATTGATTCTTGTCACTATTTCAATAGTTTATTGATTGTATTTTGAAAAGTCTTTTAAGCAATATATTTTGTGTTTTACTCAAAAAGGTTGAATATTGTAGATGTAGATAACTAAACTATTTGTGGAAATTCGTAGATAAATCAAGAATAATTGGTAAACCGGATCCAAAATATTTAGACAAGTATACCTATTAGAAAAACAAAAATATAATTTGTAAGAAAAACATAATTTACTAATGTATACAATTGAAAAATAATCTTATCTCGACACTCCCGCATTCGGAGAATATATATTGGGCAAAATATCAGAAATTATAACTGATCGTGGAAATATAAGGCTGTATTTATTTCTGGAGTTGGTTCGTAATTCGCTTAAAATATGAATGTGTTAGTTAAAAAGTTTATGTTGACTAAGGAAGAATAATAGTTAGTAGGCGTTAGCCTTGCACTCTTAACGATAAAAAAATAAACATCTCAACCTGTCTCTCCACACCTGTGTCAAAAAGAGACGTAAAGGGGCACTGCTACCAAATACGTATCAACTTGCTTATTATAGAGTTCTTTGATATTCTACCTACCTGTTTGCTGTTTCTATGTCACTCAGCCTTTCTGAGGGACATTTTCAAGGTTGGGTGACTTTTTGTGTTGGTAGCAAAACTAGAAAGAACTTTAGGTCAATTAAATACTTAGCTGCTTAGAACCTGACAAAAAAAGAAAACATATCTGCTTCAGTAAGCAAGCAATATCGACAGAAATTATCTAAAATTATATGTTGAATAAATTTAGGACTGTCAGTTGTCTGTGATCCTTAAATTTTCGAAATTTCTTCTGTATGTTTTACGAAATATTAATTTAAAGAACTTAACAGGGGAATATATTTTTTACGATAGTACTTATAGCAACTTTTTTTTCTTCAGATTCTGGGATTGAAATGAGCTGAGAACTTCTAAAGATGATTTGGACAAAGCTCGTGCTCGTATTTATTGTGCTGCAACTGAGTGTCATTGTGAGAGCTTCAAGTAAGTACTAGTCTATTTGTTATGACTTAAGAAACTAAAATTTCGTCATAAATTTATTATTATTGCTCGTTTTGCCCGTTTTTTATTTATTAGGATGTGGAAAGTTAATGCGTCTTCTCACGCACTCTCTTTGAAAGATGCCGATTTCTCACTGTCGACATTAGTGTCCGGCGGGCTGATATTAAAGTCTGGGCACTTTTTCCAAGAACGGAATTCTTAAGCAAAAACGAAAACGCTCCTACGTGAGAATCCTACCGATCGCTTCTTTCTTGCTGCATAATTTCGGCTGGATTTATTCTCCCCCAGAGCTCTCTGGAGGAAAAAGGCGTCTTAATAATCTCTCTCAACGCCGACTCGAATATGGCGCTGATTGAGTTCAGAACAAGGTCACGTTATTCTCTCCCCCCACCCTCCCTTGTGCAACGCGTTATAAAAAAATCGCCTCGGAAAAAAGATATTCGATATCTCTCCCGATGGTTCCTCTGGAAAGGGAGGAATCGCAGCACATAATTGAATTTACGAGACTGTCAGTTTAGGAAATGAAAGATAACGACGGAGGTATCGGATCTGTTTGAGAGGGCCGATGGATGGAACGTGAAGGGAGATGATGATCGTGCATTAGATTTATCTCGATGGGACTCCATAAACCCGAGGATCTTGGTGGAGTTTTTGGTCGAGATTGGTTGGAATTTGGCCTCTGGCTTTTCCAATGTCTTGGGAAAAGTTTTTGAGAACCTAGGGAAGAATGCAGAGAGGTTCACAACATCATAAAAACTTAAAGGAGCATTAGGGGATAAGTTTTACAATGTGTTTATCCCTTCCTTGTGTTTTCCCATCAGTATAATAGGACTAAACCAGCAATGCCCAAGTCACGACACCAAACCCTCACGCATTATCATCCTACGTATAACCGGTACCACACTTCGGATACCATCGGTGCCTGGGAGAAGAACATTAAAATGAAAATGGCATTACAGCTAACTCCCCTCGATAGTCCATTGTGTACCCTTCTTTGTTCTCGGGTTCCATCGGTTCACCCTGATGCACCCAGCACATCCGCTGGAAGTGCTCCCGGGGGCCCTAATGACCCGTAATAGTACCGTAAATAGACTCGTGCGCGCGGAATGTCGTTTATGGATCCCCTGGTACTAACTGTCGATCTGGTCTTAACGACACGTAGCAGCCGAGCTGTGATTACGATTGGAAATTAGAACCTCTGTAACGCTTGTTGGAGCAGCGGGCTTCTCGGCACGATTGGAGCCAGCCCGCCCCGCCCGTTTCTCTTCTTTTTCCTCTTCTGTGCCGATGATTATATGGCCGGCGCTTACTTTGTTGCCGGCTAAAGATCGAGCGCCGCTGCGGCAAATTATATCGGCAGCGGGCCAGGGTGATGAGTTCCTCTTTGATTTGTGCGGTTAACTGGGTACCAAATCTACAAATGACTGGGCTTCGGGGAGACGGAAATGATCGCGGGGAGAGTGGTGTGCCTGTTGAGGTGAGAGTTGCCCTAGGTGCTAGGTTTTCTTGGACGCAAACTTGTTTTTTTGACTGCTGCAAAGCCTTAAACTAGGTTTTGTGTAATGTGTGGTTGTCCACACCTTAGTCATGGAAATCTATTATGTTTGTTTGTGATGGGGTGGCTGCAAGAGCCTGAGCACTGCGACCATTGGTCTATTGTACTATATTATGTTTGTTAAGGGTACACTTTCCTCTTGGGTGGAGCAAGAGAACCCCTTCCTCAACAATCTCGCTCAGTCATGCATGATCCTTAGTACTTCTGTAAGAGGTGGACGAGTTTTGCAGATAGTAATTCATTTGGTATTCAGTTTTCAATAAAAAATTACAGTAGACTCCGCTTAATGTGATCACAATTGTCCAATATCAGAATGATAACAATATCAGATTGAAAACACGAATATTTACATTTTAAAATCAACTGTGTATTCCTAATTTAAATACTTAAATGATTTTATTGTATGTATTTTGCAACTTAAAACATTCTTAAACCTTAAAGAAAAATATAAGATTGGATCAAATAACACTACATTATTATTTACTCATTTTGTATGTCAATGTATAAAAATTGGCCTTTAAAAGGGAAAAAGGAGGTTTTTAAGGGATTTTCACCAATTTTGATAACATTAAATGGTATAATGATCACATAAAACAATATATTTTAATTTTAGTAGGAGTGATAGGGACAGTACATTTAGATAAATTTATCCGATTGATAACATTAAGCAGAGTCGACTG